>OZ024822.1:128212268-128812268 GCA_964016985.1 Anodontia alba
AGCCGGTGGTAGACGGTAGTGGTGGTGTGGTGGTGTGTGGGAGTAAGGGTGGGGGTGGGGTGCGGGGTAGCGGATGCAGTTATGCAAACAACATTGCTGTCATATGATGACTCGCAATGATACTGAGACTCCGATTTTCGTTCTTTGCGCTCTTTGATTCCAACGGTAACCTTTATAGATTTTACATTACTCGTATTAAAATACTAACCCGAACCAGCTTATGCGACTGAGTACCCAGGACAAATAAAAAAAAAAAACAAAAAAAAACGACACATTTAAATATTATTTAAGTTGTAAACGGAATAAAAACCAGAAAAAAAAGCCCACAATAGCTGTTTTAAAGTTTCGATCATTTCCGGTGTGTCAGATCGAATGAAAAGCGAAGCGTGTAACGAACAATTATCTTAGTAGTTTGGGGGCCAAAATATGATATGTGGTTATTTTGCAAAGTTGTTGCATCCCCAAGGAAGAAGAATTCCGTTGCTGTCATTAGTAAGGGGCATATCTTGGGGACATGGAACCCATGTTATATTAAGTTATCAGTGGTTCTGTAAAAGCATTAAATAGACAACCTTAAAATATTTCCAGTATATTTGGCTGTCGAGCAGTGTTATTTACGTTACATTTTCCGTCGTATACTAGAAAATCAATGTAACACTCAAAAGTGCTTTATTTTGGAAAAATCGTCATAAAGAATTTGGTCTAAATCTTATTAATTTTTTTTCTAAAAGGTTTTCATTTTCCCTTGTAAAGTTGCAATTAGAATGTTTATATCCAAAGCGAAATTTAGTAATGTACCGTTAAACCTGGTAACCGTTGACTGGTATAAAGAGTAATGCTGAGAAATGAACTTCGAAGTACAAAACATGTTGTTTTTTTTTTACTTTTGTCAAAGTCATATTAAATGTAAAACAAATATAAATATAAAAAAAAAAATATCATTCTTTTTTATGTATAAGAACAGACAGCCTTTAAGTATTTTCTGGTCTATTGGCTGTCAAAAAATGTTGTTTCCGTTACTTTTTTTATCATAATATAGAAAATCAATGTTACACTCAAAGGTGCTTCATTTTGGAAAATGCATTATGAAGAATATGGCCTAAACCTTATTTTTTTCCTAAATAGCATTTATTTGCCCATTTAAAATTGCTATTAGAACGTTTTTATCTAAAACAAAGTTTACAGTACTATACCTTTAAACCTACAAGCAGTCACTCTAACAATTCAAAAAAAAAAAAAAAAAAAAAAAAAAAAAAAAAAAAATTTTATTTGACTTGTTGAATCACGAATTACTAGACCATTCAATACGCGGCTAATAGATTTAACAGTGTGTTACTTAATTTGTTTTAGATATAAACATTCCAATAGCAATTTTAAACAGGCAAATATGGATTATTTTGGAAATTATTAGGACTTGGACCATATTCTTCATGATAGTGTTTTTCAAATAGCGTACCTTTCTAAGTAACATTGATTTTCTTTGCTATGTTTGAAATTGTAACGTATATACCACTGTTCGACAGCCGAATATACCGGAAAATACTTAAATGTTGCCTATTTAATGCTAATAAATGAAACATTATATTTTTTGCATTTAATATGACTTTAATGGAAGGATGATTATATAGTATTTCAGATTTGATTTTACAACATTACAAGGGCAATGTACTTTACAGTCCTATTACATAAAACTGATCACTTATAACTAAGTACAACACGGGTTTCCAAGTCCCCAAGAATTGCCCCTTACTCATGACAGCAACGGAATTTTTCTTCCTGAAGGGTGCAACAAACTCGTAGAATAAGCCACATATCTCGGTTTGGTCCCTAAAGCAGCAGGTTTAGACATCAATTAAGCCAAATGCGCGTATTTTGAATGAGTATTTCATGATCCTGATGAAACTGAAAACATAAAGAAACCATGTTGACCAGATGTTTCTTTCACCGTCATAATTATTATTGTCATACTTATCATTATTCATCATCATCATGTTTTTATTTTACAGAGCAAACAGCTTCCAATAAATGTTCAGTAATGACATGTGTTCTGCTGCTCTGTTCCTAGACTCCAGTTTTACCACTTGTCTGTTGCAACTCTACTTTGTTCGGCGTCGGTGGTTTCATATATGTGACGTTGATTATGTCATTATTTCTTATTTTGGTGCCTCTGGATAGCTGTGCGTATTGATTCTTGCTTTTCCTGGGCACCTTTACTTATATTTTTATATACTTGATATATATTCTAAATATGTCACATACGCGACAATTTGCCATAAGCGTTTTCCAAGATCATGTTACTCTCCAAATGTTCACATGATTCAATGCATATCAACAAGCACAAATGTGATTAAGATGTATTACAGAAATTGTGGCAACAGGCAATTTTTGTTGTAAGTACCAAGTAGCGGTTATTAATGTAACGCGTAGCAAATCGTCACCGTGTTTCATATCGTTTGACTTGATGAGCAATTAAAATAGGCAGTTGTTATCTGTGTTATGAAATAACACATTGGATATTTGTCAGACAGATTTTAACCTAAAGTTCCAGTTTCCGATGAAGAATCCATATTTATTCCGTACACCAAAGGAGTTTTTGAAAGGTACTGACATAAGGTAAAGTAAATAACAACAAATAAAGTCATTTTTTTCCGAATTAATAATGAAAGTTGCAAATTATTATTTTTTGTAAAAAATCTGAGAACATGTTTTATTTTCAACACAATGGTATATTACAGGTTTTTGCCTTGGATTTTATCTTACTTTATCAGATTTCTTAAGATAGCGTACTTAACAGGCCAAGTGGCATATAAGAAGAGGTATGTCCTATATGCCACTTGAACAGGCATATTATGAAAAACTGACCCAAGTAACTTTGTAAAACATGGTGTTAAAAGGACTATGGATACATACCTGAGACATGACAGCATTTCTTCCTGTGGGTGCAACAGAACGACCAATATAAAAGTTGGCCCCTAAGCTATAGGTAGTATGGTACCAAAGGATTAGGAAGGGTAGCAGTCCAGAGAATTGAATCAAAGCTTACGACAAGTTATGAATGAAACAGCACAGAAGTCCATCTAATAGGAACTTTGAATTGTTTTTAGAGGGCGTAATCAGTGTTGCAAACTTCATACTTGCTTATGAAGAGCCTCAATAAAACCGAGACTCCCATTTTCTAATCTGTAGCGTGTTCTTTGTTTCCAAAGGCAATCTGTTTTACGTTTATTTTACTACACTGCAGCTGGTGCTAGCACCGTGTGGCGGCGGTAGAATGTCTCCCCGTACATCACCATTTCTGTGTGAGGGTCACCATTGTAAGAGGTGTACCAAAAAGTTTAGACGACGTCGAAGCCCTGATCGTTTCGAGAAAAAAACAAAACAAAAAAAAAACAACAATACTGCAGCATATGTCTCTCTTTTGGAAATAAACCACTATGAATAGGGACTCCTATACATATTCTATGAAAATTGTTCAGTCTTTTAGCTTTTTCTACATTGTCGATAGCTGTCCATCACGAAAACATACCTATATAATTTTGACCCCCTTAAACCCCACTTTTATATAGTAAAACTGGGGTTTAAAGGAGTATAACACTATTTTCCTTATGTCTGCTCAGAAATATAGATTGTGGGAATGCGTTAGAGCCGCCTCGCCGAGGCGGTTCTAACGGGTACCCAAAATATATGTTTTGAACAGAAATAAGAAGAATATCAGAATTTTTTATTTGAAAATTTTCATTTTTTGATGGTAAAATTCTCAGTAAATTTTAATAGTCATGTTTTCATAATGCGATTTCTTTTGTTTGTTTGTTTTGTTTTGTTTTGTTTTCTACCTATTATCCGCTGCCGCAATATGCTGACTCAAAACGATAGTACGTTACATTTCATATTTCCAGGACCTCAACAAAAGCATAAATACACGTCATCACGCAATTACTGGGTTTTGTTGACTAAGCAGAAGAAAGTAACTCGTTTATGTCTAATGTCCCACAACTTTCACTTTCTAAACAGTGCCTCTGATAAGTCGTCACAGAAAAAAAATCGAATCAGCGTCTGCACTGTTTTTTTTTTTTTTTTTATTAAACTAAACAAAACAAAAAAAGCAGTTACACATTTCTTTAACCTCTAAGGAAACTGGATTGGTTTGGTAGATTGTTTGCCATTTCGACCAAGGGAAACAACTTTTGTGATTGCCCATTTGCTTTACTGCATGCTAAATCCCTGCTTAAAAAGGATGTACTCTACAAGGAATGAGTTTGCTCTCTTTGACACGCAGTCTAGATCTTGATGGGACGGCTCACTTTTATAAAACCCAGTAATTGCGTGATGACGTGTATTTATGCTTTTTTTTTTTTTCTCTCCTCTTCATTCCCGAACTTCTTTAGTAGTATTTAAATACATTGCTTAGGAAAGTATGAAATATATATATGTATGTGTGTGTATGTATATGTATATATGTATATATATATATATATATATATATATATGTGTGTGTGTGTGTGTGTGTGTGTTTGTGTATGTGTATGTATATGTATGTATGTATATATATGTGTGTATGTATATGTATATGTATGTATGTATATATGTGTATATATATGTATATGTATGTATATGTATGTGTATATATATGTATATATAGCAGGTATAATGGTTGTTGGAATGGTATTACAACATTTACAGTATTGTTTAGATAATTAATTCATATATGACTAAACTGTATTGACAGTATTATTGTTAGTTGTAATATTCTTAGCTCGTTGGCTAAACAGAGCTGGGAGCATTGCTACTAAGTAAAATATGGTATTTGATAGTATTATAGCATATATAGTATAGTTTAGATAAGCTATATAAAACTGATTGTATTGACAGTATTACTGTTGGTTGTGATGTCAGTAGCTCCGTGTGAGTAAATAGAGCTAGGGACATTACTACCAAGTTATATGTGGTATTATACCTTTGGATATAGAACCACAAGTGGTTTTATAGTTGATGAGGGATACTATCGTTTTAGTTCAGCTATATTCGTATTGTTTGCTACTTTTGATCATCATTGACTATGCTTAAAATTACCTATGTTATACGGTGTACTCATGGGTCATTGGCCTTTTGTATGAATAAAGTCTATTCTGTTCTATTCTATTCTATGCCCTGCTTACAAACGTATCTGTTTTAGTCTTCAGGACTTTCACCCCAGAGTTTATGAAATGGACTCTTCCATATCGTTGTATGTTACTTTTGCTTGATCATATTCTCTGCCGTAGAGCTCACTTCGCGAAGCGCGTCGCGAGCTGTACTCGCTAATATGAAAATAGGCTTAGCCTAAATGCGAGCACAGCCCAGACCTAGCCGTAGTCTCTTCAAAAGTCTTTCAGAGCATCATTAAAGAATGAATATTAGTAAATAAAAATACATGTAAATCAATAATAAATAATAAAATAATCAGTAATAAATAATAAAAATAATCAGCAAAATGTGTTCGTCACACTTATTGAAACTCGTTTCTTGTCACTTCGTGACGCTTATTAGTGAGACCCAAATTGTGTGACTAGCGGTATAATCAAGTCCGCCCCAGTCCTGCCAACCCGCTGACAACTTCCGGGAAGAAAAAAGGAAGAAAATTGGTCAGAGCGATTTTCTGCTGAAAGTATATATCGTTGTATGGTACTTTGCCTTGGTCATATTCCCTACCGTAGAGCTCACTTCGTTCGCGACGCGCTGCGCGCGTCGCGAGCTGCGCTCGCTATAAATGAAGTTACTCAGGACAGGCCACAATCACGAAGAGCACAGCCTTTCCGAGGCACCAAAATCAGAAGAAATGAGGACCAATCACAAGGCACAGGGACACAATTGCAACGAACCACCTAGACTAGCTACTAGTCTGATAATAAGAGTTTGATCGGTATTATTATTATTATTATTAACTTCTAAATGATAGCAAGTCTATTTGGTAGAGTCTCCAATACACATACTGGCTAAGTATTGAGAAAAAAAAAATAGACTAGCTAAAATATTATACTGTTCATTTTAATACAGATTGATGGCTGTATTGCCATATTATTCATTTTAACGCCTAGTGGCTGGGCTATGAACCACCTACAAACAAAAAAATATAACAAAGAGAACTGTCTTTGAATGGTCTGTAGAAACAAATACTGGTAGATGTGTTCGTGGAGGGGAGGGGGCTTAACTAGTTTTACTCGGTCGAAACCGCGCTCTTAATTCTGATGCAGCTCCAAATTACAAATATGTGTTTAGTCCGCGTAGGGTCTTCCACTTCAGTGAAACGTCATAGTCAGTAAAACAAGTCCATTTTACTACCTGTTGACGTGTTTACTAGTAATCAATTGCTGGATAGCCAGCTAACAGTGTATACCCTGATCGGACGCCGCGTTTTGCGGCGTCTGATCAGGATCTTCACTTTTGCTCAGGTATGTCTGCCCCAATAGTGTGAATACCGTATATCCGAGACGGGTTGTAAAATGGATATGATGAATTCGTCTAGCTTTCAATAACAAGAGCGCAAGCAAGAAAGAGAACACGACTGACTGATGAAATACAACATCTGATGAATTAGTTTTCTTGGTCTGCTATTGTTGGTTGAAAGAAAAGCGTGATAACCTGGGTCAGTGAAGAAAAAAATATGCCATTTCTGTCAATCGTAGTCTTAATCGATGTCAAACATTCGATCCGTACACTGTAAGAGCTATATTCATACCTGTACTTTTTAAATTGAATTTCCGTGATATCGTTTGAAATATGAGTTTATGAAACAAATGTCCCTGATAAAAGCTATTCTGGAGAACGATCGTTGTTTATATATCTTATATCTGTAGTTTGCTCTTATTTGATGGAGATTTCCCAAATTAACACATTTTGACAATAAACTAAGTTCGGTTCTGTCAGCAATTCCATTCAGATGTAAATATATTAACAGTCCACTTCAGATCTTGTCATTATATGGAAAAAATACTGTAAGTACATATGTATAACGAAGCGTGCATCTACATGTAGATGGTCGATACACGATCGTTTTTCTTGCGCGTGATCAACTTTCATCAGGCTCATATTTTCAATAAAAAGCTACCGCAAAAATTCAATTTTAAAACGATACAACTTCGACTTTAGTGGTTTGATTCAAATGGTCTCTGCAGAATTCTCATGTGTACCATCAATGTGTCATCTGATAAGTGTCTACTGCATGTACATTTAAATGGTTGTGCAGTTGCAGACCATGTTCAATACGTCTTCGGGTTTTAGACTGCCATTGAGCCATCTACTTTATTTCGTCATAGTCATCACGAAAACACGCATATGTAATTTTGACCCCCTTAAACCCCACTTTTATACAGTAAAACTGGGGTTTGCAGGGTTATACATTAATTTTCTTATTTCTGCTCAAAAACATAGTTGTGGGTACTCGTTAGAACCGCCTCGGCGAGGCGGTTCTAACGAGTACCCACAATCTATATTTTGAGCAGAAATATGAAAAATATCAGAATTTTTTATCTGAAAATTTCCATTTTTTGGTGGTAAAATTTTCAGTATATTTGAATAGGCGTGTTTTCGTAATGCGAAGACGATGTGTAACAAAACAGCCGTCGGCTTGAAATGATCAATAGCAAAGCTGTTATAGACTGGGCGGCGCTAAGTCCTTAGTCCTGATTCAAATCCAGCAATTCACTAACGTAATGTTTATGGTTATTTTGTGATTTACTGTGATGTTTCACTGATGTCTTATCCAACAAACACACAAAGTCGCAGGAACGTCGTTACAACGTCGCTGCAACGTCATGGCGTTGCAGCGAAGTTGAAACGACGTTGTGTGTTAGCTGGATAGACGTCCCTACGAGAACCGAACACATATTTGTAATATAAGACTGCATCAGAATCAAAAGCGAAATTCCGATCGGGTAAAACTGGTTAAAGTGCCCCTTGTAGTTTTTTATTTATTTATTTATTTATTTTTTATTTTTCCGTTGACCATTCCAACCTCATCGCCTTTTCTTTCGGTGCTTGACGACATCACGAACACATACCTATAGAATTTTGACCCCCTTAACCCACTTTTATATAGTAAAACTGGGGTTTATAGGGGTATACATTATTTTTAGAATCGAGGCGGTTCTAACGAGTACCCACAATCTATGTTTTGAGCAGAAATATGAATAAATATCAGATATTTTTAATCTGAAAATTTTCATTTTTTGGTGGTAAAATTTTCAGCATATTTGAAACGGCATGTTTTCGTAATGAAGGTTGTGCTTCGTAATTGTGGTTTTTTCCTGGATAACTTCATTTGTATTTCGTTCATTGGCCTTGTTCAGATTCTTTGAATTTATCTTCTATTTATGGCGGACTGGCGGAGAATTATAATATCTTTTAAGTTACAGGCAAACCCATGACAAGTGCTAATCCAAGCAGTGTAAACTTTCGCCGACACAACGCTGAGACTATAATTACCCAACATATACAGACACCAGGCCCCCAGGATAAGGGAAAACCTTCTTTCATGCTCAACCCAGCTGAGCAGGAAATATGTCCTGCTATTAAATTTCGAAGAACTAACAATTTTAAAATCTATCTTGCTAAATATAGCTGGGCATGAAAGTTTCTCTGCTAATAAGTATGAAAATGCCGACTATTGTTGACATTTTCATTACCAGAGAAAATGTCATGCTCAGTTGAATTGAGCAAGTAAAAATTTTTATAACCTTCGGACCAGACTCCTTCCAATACTGTTTCAAAATGTGAACGAGTTCGTTTAAGTATGCACTCTGTTAGAAGACAGATACCATTGTTTTTGGGGCAGACAACTCTGTCTAATTTATTGCCTCCCTTCTGAAAAGGGTGTGATCTTCAATGAGACAATTTGCTCCCAGTCGGAGGTAATTCCTTATATATGGCATATTCTTATTTATCAGCAGAGAAATTTTCTTGCTGATCTATGTTTAGCAAGAAAGAATTTGCTATTGTTAGTATTTTGAGATTTATTAGTAGTACACAGTTCATGCTTAGTTGAGTTGAGCTCATGCTCAGCCGAGTTGAGCACGAAAAACAAATATAACCTCGGGGCCAGATAAGGGTTTAGTGACATGCAATGACAACACAAAACACTACTCCCATCGAAACAGAATGAAAAAACCACCAGGAAAACATGCTTATGTAATTTTGACCCCCTTAAACCCCACTTTTATATGGTAAAACTGGGGTTTACAGGGGTATACATTAGTTTTCTTATTTCTGCTCAAAAACATAGACTGTGAGTACCCACAATCTATGTTTTGAGCAGAAATATGAAAAATATCAGAATTTTTATCTGAAAATTTTCATCTTTTGGTGGTAAAATTTTCAGTGTATTTGAATAGGCGTGTTTTCGTAATGCGAAGACGATGTGTAACAAAACAGCCGTCGGCTTGAAATGATCAATAGCAATGCTTTTATAGACTGGGCGGCGCTTAGTCCTTAGTCCTGATTCAAATCCAGCAATTCACTTACGTAATTGTTCGTTCAACCTACGAAACTTATCAGTTGATCAGCCTTTAAACTAAAAAAAATGTAATGAAACAACGTTGAGGACTTGATTAAAAGTGAAAGCCAGACATTTTTGTTTCATTTTTTAACCACAGTGAGAGCAATCGAAGACGAATAAGGGCAGGCAAGCATTCTCGAAAAGATTTAAAACAGAGAAGTCATTTAGTCTGCGTCCCGCGTTCCGACTTGGAACTATTTTTGAAAGATCGTATGCTAATACTCAATCCAGATTCAAGTTATTTCATGTGGCAAGTCGGTTGCCAGTTTCGGTATCTGATCTGTGAAAACCGAACAAACGATATTTCTCAATTGTTTGTTTATATTCTTGCAGGCTGACAAGATATGAATCTGAACGTGACAAAACGTACTTCGGACACGAGCGACCAGCGAAGATTCAGATCAGCCTGCGCATTCGCGCAGTCTGATCTGAATCTTCACTGGGCGCATTTTAGATAGCCAAGGATGCAAAGTTTCTTCGTGCGGACAACGGAGACTCTGATCAGATTGGGCGAACGCGCAGGCTGATCTGTCTTCGTTGGGCGCACATGTCAGAAGGTACTTTTTCTGACCTTACGGCTCAGCTATTTATATAAGACGCATGTTTACTGTTTGTGTTTCCATGTCATTCATTTGTCCAAATATTTGCCTTTCTACTTTGCTACTTATGTAGTGCATCTGTTGTCTGACACGGTAGGGCAAACTTCCCATCAAGACGGATCGTTGGCGGCGGCTTTTCGGTATTCCGTCAACCGTATTTGTCCTAAATATTCTGTCACAATTCCTTACCTACTATTAACAAAAACTCCATTATTATGGCTTGTTCTTAAATAAGATTTTACTAGATTTATAGAATTGTAGAAGATTCTTATCACTTAGCACGCTGATGACAAAATTAGCGAAAAACAAACGGTTTATATTTTATTTTTTTTTTCTAGAAAATGGGACTTGGTATTTCATGCGAATCGTCTCCTAAGGAGGAAATAAGCAAGTAATGTCAAGTCCTATTTTCAGGGAAAAATAACAAAATATATTGAATATATTAGCTAGTATTTTAATTTAAAATATTAAGACATCAAAGCAGCAAACTTCGTTAACTTCAAAGGCTTGACAATTACAAGCCAGTAGAATATCACTTATTTAACAGTTATACTCTTTCAGCAATAATATATTACAAATAGATATTTCAGTCCAAAAACAGCAAGAATATGATTTTGGTGACTGTACTAAGAACGATTATAACGTTTGAACAGCCCACCATGCGTAGAAGATTACTCTACTAAACTTTCCTCCAGGTGGAGGGAAATTTCTTGAGTAAACTGATGAGGTGGATGTGTCTTAAATAATGTGACGGAATGGCAAACAGTGTAGAACATGAGTTCTATCTGGGTCTATGCTGTTGCATGTAGCTCAAGAACCTCTGTCCGAATACTGAGGGTAAATACGGTGTACATTGTTTCTTCGTTTTCTTTACTTGCATGAATGTTCTTAAATGAGCCGTAGCAAACCCTATACCGTATTTATGTCAACCCTTGTCATGCTGAATAAATTAAGATGCCACGCCCACTTCTAATTTTTAGCCAGGGAGCCAATCAGGTTACTTGATCCAGGTTGCTGATGCGAATTCTCATATTAAACGACAATCAGTGCAGATCCTGATCAGTTGGCTTCTTCAGAAGCCAACTGATCTTGATCTACACTGTTTGTAAAGGCAGGACATATCCGGGTTCAGCAGGACCAGGGTTAAATATTCAGACACCTTTACTCCTTTCCACTCTTGTTCTAAAATTTGAACAAATTTATTTTACTACCTGTTAAGGTATCTAAAATCGCTGGATGAGTAGCAAACAGTGTAGACCTAGATCTGACGGCGTCTGAGCGAGATCTATACGGTTTAATCAAGCCTGTCTATACGAATGATTAGAGTAAAAACGGTACCCTTATCGCTTATCAGCATGTGTGCGATCAACATGCGTGCGGTCAAGTTCAATGCACATCTCAGGCAACCTTATAGGTATGAAATAGCTAGATAAAATTTGTGGGAAGAGCTGCTGCGATTACCTAACGACAACAGATAAAACCGCCGAGCAACTCAGTGCTCCCCGTAACGGCTCGAAGCCATGGCCACTGTGTCTAGGTACGGCACAGAACCGGATTAACATGATACTTTCTTGCCGTTGCAGACGTTTGCTTCACCGAGATTAAAATCTATGATAACATACAGAAAACGTTGTTTTTTTGTTTGTTTGTTTGTTGTTTGTTTTTTTTTGCACCAAGTTTGGACCAAATATTGAAACAGACAAACATTAAAAAATGTTTAGACCCGGAACCCGGATGAGACGCCGTAGATGCGGCGACAGATCAGCTTCTACACTGTTCCCATTCATTCATCAATTTTATACGTATCAACAGGTTGTTCAGAATTTAGGACAAGTGTGTTAAAGAGTTAAGCTGCCTAAATTCCTGTCCATACCCAGTAAGCTTTTTTTTTTATAAATCTATAGCGGGCCGTTATCGGCCCGTCAGGGTAGCTGACGGGCCGATAACGGCCCGCTATAGATTTATAAAGAATGCTAAATGGGTATGCTCCTGCTAGCAAACACGACTTCCCAAGTGTCATCATAAATCCGTAATCCGTAACCTGTCCTTGCATGGTCGGCGAACGTTCTAGTTAGCACTGCTGTATGAAGACATAATTAACATGAGATGGAAAACATGGCAAACCCAACAAAATGTTTTCTGGTAGCAGGATACTTGGAGAAAATAAGTAAAACGTCAACATTTTATGCAAACACTATGAACTTAACTGGAGCCCTGAGTCTGCTGTCGAGACTAATGGCTTCTTAATAAAGACATTTGGACAGCTTAAGTTGCTTAATTCACCAAGGACTTAATTTTCTCAACTTTATTGGTATGTGATTGAGTGCTTTGATTTAAGACTATTTAAACATGTTTAAGTAATCATTGTGATTAACTCCCAGTAACTTGTTATTATTGTCCTTTTGTTTTCTTAAATGAGCAACGCCATGTAAGAAGGTGTTTTCGGGAACCAGCAGACAGCAATGGCCAAGATCAGCCTGCACATCCACGCTTTCCCCGTCCGCTTATAGAATCACTGCCAACACGAAAACATACCTATATAAATTTGACCCCCTTAAACCCCATTTTTATATAGTAAAAATGGGGTTTGCAGGGGTATACATTATTTTTCTTATTTTTGCTCAAAAACATAGATTGTGGGTATTCGTTAGAACCGCCTCCGCGAGGCGGTTCTAACGAGTACAAACAATCAATGTTTTGAACAGAAATGTTAAAAAGATCAGAATTTTTTATCTGAAAACTTTCAGTTTTTAGGTGGTGAAATTTTCAAATATATTTGAATAGGCGTGTTTTCGTTATGAGAATACATGGACGAACAGCAAAGATTTTGATAAGAACGCAGCTCTGCAAACTGGGTATTCGATATTCGCCTTAAACCAGAAGACAATAATAAGCAATATTATGTAAATGTCTCTGACATACAGAACACACTTAACCATTAAACCATTAGTGCACAACGTCCAAGAAATAATTATCCAGCTAGCATTCTTTATAAATCTATAGCGGGCCGTTATCGGCCCGTCAGCTACCCTGACGGCCGATAATGGCCCGCTATAGTTTTATAAAGAATGCTTACTGGGTATAGGAAAACAGTGCAGCCCCAGATCAGACGCCACTGGACGTCTGATCATGGACTACACAATTTGCTTTAATCATATGATTTTTATGATTTAAAGCTGGGCCCTCTAATAATTGAGAGTGGGCCTGCGCAAAGAGTTGAGGTGGAAGAGTCCACTAGGTGTTGATAGGACAAGACAATAGACAACAGAACACGACTAAGCCATATCACAGCAAAATCTCATACATAAGAGAGTTTACTTGAAATCTGGACACCTCAAGTCCATACCATACTTGTACTTAAAGCCATTTTACTATTTGTTGATGTGTCGACAAATTACTGGAGGAGTGACAAACATTATAACTCCTGATCAGACGCCATTCGTGACAGCTGATCTACATCTGTACTGTTAGATCAAGCCTGTTTAATATTTAGTATAAACACTGTACATCCACAGAATATATATTATAGACAGTATATCCCCAAAGTCTGACCAGGACCGTTGCTCTTCTCGAAGACAAAATTTGACTTTGTACAAACTGAAAAATATCAGATTTTTATTTGTTTATGTTTTACTTCAGTGTATTGTCTTATGCTATATTCAAGTACATTCTATTATATTATACTCAAGTACACTGTAGTATGCTATATTCCAGTACACTGTAGTTTGTTATATTCAAGTACATTGTATTATGTTACATTCAAGTACATTGTAGTATGTATATTCAAGTACTTTGTATTGTTATACTGAAGTACACTGAAGTATGTTATATCCAAGTACACTGTAGTATATCATATTCAAGCGCGCTGTAGTTTATTGTATTACGTTTTACTCCAGCACTTAGTACGAGTACTATGGTGTACTTCAGTAAACATTTACATTAATAAACTCTTCCCAACAAGACTATCGGTATCATAACTTCGTAAAACCTTACCTTAATTTAATAATTAACAGTCTGAACTTCTAAATATAATGTTAGATTTATAAAAAAGCAACTTCAGCAAGACCTGATTTTATGGTGTTTAAATTTGCGAGTATAGAATAATTAGAGCCATCTCAGAAGAATTCCAACAAAATGGCATGTACCACCAGCAAAGGCTCAACAGAAAAGCTTTCGCGTACGCGCGGTCTGATCAGAGCCTTTGCTAGTCGCTTCCACTTTCTTTTTTATTGTAAGCTACCCCTAAGCCTCGTTTGCATGCATTACGTTTACCCCTAGGGGTAAATATACCCCTAGGGATAAATATTTGCCCCTCCTTGTTAAATACCCTCGTTGGTTAACAGTTGCGTTTACATATAGAAAAAAAATAAAAGAAACTAAATAAGTCTCTAAGCTAAATGTACTGCTGCACAGGCTGATTTTAGTCTACACTTGTCAGAATGCCAAATTGTTGGACAGCTCATGCTTCGGCTCTGATTATTTTATTGTTTGGTAAAAAGTAATGAACATGTCCAGGAAGCGCAACAATAACGTATAGCCGTCTGCCTCTGATACCCAGAAAAAGAGCGAACGATCAGGTACATAAACAGCCAAAATATATAGACCAACTCCCTCTTCTACCAAGGAGGTGATCACCAAGCTAGAAGAACAGCACAGTAAGCGCAACAGTTAGCAAAATTGACAGCCTTAAAGAAATTGACAATCCAAGATTATTAATTGACACAAAAGGATAAGATAATACAGATATAAACGAATAGGATATAATAAAGATATAAGGATAGGATATAATGTAAATATTATGTGACAGACTGCATGATTAGTAGTTAACCCAATCAAGGTTAATTTTGCTGCAATCTTTAATTGTATGACAGCGAAATGGACAGCAGGCTCAGTGACGGCTCACCTTCTCTAGAAGCCATGATACAAGCATATATTTTTAATTTGGATCTGCATCTGAATGAAGGCCGAGGTTTTGCGCGAATAAAACTAATTTAAACCCTAAAGTAGTTTTTCTACAGACCGTTCCTTGGGCGGTTCCTCTGTTACTGTTCTTCGTTGTTCATGTGTCGGTGGTTTCAGCTATATCGTTTGTTTTGTCATTATTTGTTCCTCATCTGTCCTTCTTTTGGTTACCTCGGGAAGGCTGTGTTTCGTGATTAAGGCAAATCCTGAGTATCTTCATTTATATCTTTGTGCCTTACGTTACTGGCTTACCGTATGTGTCATCGTGATTCTACTTCTTATTTTCGTTAGCTCTGACTCTCGATTTGTAGTAATGCCCTCAACTGTGTTTCATCATAGTGTTTGGAAGTTATTTAATTCATATGTTTTATTCATTACAAAAAACATGCCCATTCAATATAATGACACTTTTTATGGCTGCAAAAATTAAAAGTTTCAGATGAAAAAAATGTGATCTTTTTTGTTATTTTTGCTCAAAACAGAGATTGTGGTACTCGTTAGAACCGCCTCATCGAGGCGGTTCTAACGGGTACCCACAATCTATGTTTTACAACAGAAATAAAAAAAATAATGTATACCACTGCAAATCCCATTTTTTCCATATAAAAGTTGGGTTTGAGGGGATCAAAATTACATAGACATGTTTTCGTGATGTGTCCCACAAAGAGTTACAGCTGATCATTCCAAGACAGTACTTCTTTTGCAGTTCCTCTTTGTCCGTTCTGTTTTCGATGAAGTGCATTGTATTTCCAACCTATATCCGCTGCCGTGGGACTACTGTATTTAGTGATTGTGGCCTTTCTTGTGCATCTTCGTAAGCTTTTTTGCACCACCATATACCACCCATGATTCACCCGGATACTGTAATACTGTTTAGTCGTAGTCATTAGATGGCTATACCCAGCTAGCATTCTACGTAAATCTACATCGGGCCGTCATCGGCCCGTCAGCTACCCTAACGGGCCGATGACGGCCCGATATAGATTTACGTAGAATGCTGACTGGGTACTGAGAAACCGAGTCTACAAGTGCATCGATTCTCCTAAAGCTAAAAGGACATTTACCACAGCTATGTAGGAGCAGAGATAGACAAGAAACTTTCCAGCAGACACATGATGTCTATACAACGTCGCCTCAACGTCGATGCATCGACGTTGAGACGACGTTGTATAAACGTCATGTTCCCGCTGGGTTTGAAAGTGTATTTAACTTCACTAAACTTAGGATTAAAATTCTACAGTAGTATCGATATGTCTCGTTGTAAAACTAATTATGCTCTAATTGATAATTTTCTTCTTTATTTTGCTTGCAATTGTTATAACACAATTGGGAAATGATTGCACCCGACACATGACGGCTAGGATGCCGTGGTATGCATTTAGCAATAGCAGCCATTACGTGACCTTCCTCATAATTTCTGACCGTAACTCCCTTATTCCCTTTTATAATACATAAAGTAGTGAAATGGGAGCCCCGTCTTAATTGTGAATAAATGAATCAATTCTTCTTATGTCTGTGTTTAAAAGTCCAAACATATTTAAGGAATGATTTTATTTATCAATTTGCCCACTGAAAAGGGGCGGAGCCTAATTTTCTGCAGTCACATTAAAGAGTTTCCAGAGCTGAAAGCTTAAACTGTAACCTGCTGGGTTTATATAATAGCCGACAGTATTAAATGTATTTTTCTTACTTTTCAAAGATTATAATACTAGAAATTCCATTTAAAAGTGTGATAAGAAAATATCATAATTTTCCATCTGGCGATTTAGCCTTCAGAGTGCTTAAGCTTAAAACGTATAGAAGACGAAGGAACTTGTAGTTTTCATTCTGCTGGACCAATTGACATGCAATAAATGCCATATTCTCTCCAATTCAAATTCAGGAATAGTTTCAAAATTAGCCGTTCAAAATATTATTTTGCCTTTATGTGAGAGCATTACGGGTCTCGTGTATACAACTTCTTGTAGAATCTACAGAACGTACGGCGTAGACCCTGACTGTACAAAGCTAATGACAACCCGATAATAGACATATGCACTTTGCATTTTATATGTACACTGTAGCATATTAAGGCCCCTATCCAGCACTTCAAGAACGGATACCTTTCAAGTGAGGTAACTATCAAAATCGTTTCGCATTCCTTCTGCAAAGTGGACTATTCTATAAGGAAAAAATTTGCTCCCAGCGGGAGCGAATTCTTGCCTTTTAGAATAGACCACTTGTCTGAAGGGGATCGGTTGCAGGAAAGCAAACAGGAAGTCATAAAATTTGTCTCCCTTGAACAAAATGGCGGAAAATACTTACAAAGTGTATGAAGCCGCTTTAAGGCACCTTTTTCACTTTTAAGAGGGACTGACATATGCAATTTATTTCTTAAGATTGCGTGTTATTATGCCATTAAAAAGCTATTGCAGAATCGCAGATCTTGGAAGTGATTCATGGAAAATGTCTTTAACAAGTACAGTGCTCACAATATTTTGATTACATTGCTGCGCTGTACTGAATTAATTGAATCGATTGGTGGAATTGCAAATAAATTTCATGAAAAGGGTATCTATATTATTAAATTGAGAATCATGCTAAACATCACGAAAATATGCCTATATGATTTTGACCCCCTCAAACCCCACTTTTATATTGTAAAACTGGGGTTTACAGGGGTATACATTATTTTTCTTATTTCTGCTCAAAAATATAGATTAAGGGTATTCGTTAGAACCGCCTCATAGAGGCGGTTCTAACGAGTACCCACAATCTATGTTTTGAGCAGAAATATAAAAGATATTTGATTTTTTTGTGTGCCTGAAAATTTTCAATTTTTCGGTGATTAACTTTTCAGTATATTTGAATAGGCATGTTTTCGTAATGAGTGTTACTGCTGTACGAGTAACAGAGAGAGAGAGAGAGAGAGAGAGAGAGAGAGAGAGAGAGAGAGAGAAATAGAGAGAGTCGTACGAGTAAGAGAGAGAGAGAAAGAGAGAGTCATACGAGTAACAGAGAGAGAGAGAAAGAGAGAGAGTGAGAGTGAGAGAGAGTTGTACGAGTAACAGAGAGAGAGAGAGAGAGAGGTAATGGAAACATAAAAACATTTAGGAAAATAGAAATATACGAATTTGAACTGTCATCGGAATACCGCAATGTAACATTGTAACGTCAGTAATAGATGGGAAGCAAGGCTTCGATCAGCATCCACAGCTTCAATTTGATACCAAATACGGCTTTATTTAGAGGTTGATCCCTATTGACACCGTCAAATATACCTCATCGAATTCTATAAAAGGGATACCCATAATAGAAAATATTTGCTAGAGTGGTACTTTCAACTCAGGGTGCTCTCTCTTCAAGGTGTACCTAAACAACATTTCGGTGTATCAAAATACGAGAATTTAGTAGGCATGTACGACCCCAAAATTATACGAAGCGGCAGTTTGATCAAGACACCTGTGCAGAGAGACATAAATCTAAAACTAATTTAGAAGGAAAAAAATCCCATACGCGGACCAAAGGTTTATGTGAATTTGGCACTGTCTAAGGACACCTGTGCGGAGAGACGTAAATCCACCTGCAATCTACAAGGAAAACAGTTTTCTGAGACAAGAACAATTTAACCCTTGTCCTGCTGAATAAATTAAGCTGCGACACCCACTTCTAATTTTCAACCATTCAAATTCCTTGATCTGGATTGTTGTTATAAATTTACATTCTTAATGGCAAACAGTGCAGATCCAGATCAGTTGGCATCTTCAGAAGCCAACTGATCTGGATCTGCACTGTTTGCAAAGGCAGGGTATATCCGGGTTCAGCAGGACAAGGGTTAAGGGGAATGGACACATTTTCAAGGGGGACAACTCTATCAAAAATATTTTGCCTTCTTACTGGCAAAGAGGTCTACTCCAAAAGGAAAGAATTAGTTTGCACTGGAGCAAATTCTTCCGTTTTAGAGTAGATTCAAAGGAGAAAATTCTTCCCTTTTAGAGTAGGCTCTTTTTCGGTAGGGACTTGCTGTGCAGAAAAAAAAAAACAAATAGGAAGTCTCCTTTGTAAAGAAAAAGGTGGAAAATCGTCCAGATATATCCAGCCCCTTAAGAAAATTGGTACGTTGCATGAAACATGGATAAGAAGAATCAGAATAGCTCTGGTACAATGCAACAGGATTCTGAGTACATATCTCGAGGTAAGGCGCCTTTTGCGACCAAAAAGTGTTTATATTTCTCCTATTTCTCCATGAAAACATATAATGTGGTACTAATTAGAAGCGCCTGACCGAGGCGCTTCTAATGAGCATCCAAAACATATGTTTTTTTCTGTAGAAATAAGAAAAATATTAATAAAGACAACCCTCTTATCAGAAGTTGTGGAATAAAATGCATTTGAGTGGGTGTGATTTGGAATTACGCCAAAGTATAAGATTTGGTATTAACTTCAAACAAAGCATGTTGGTATTTAAATTGAATGAAATTGACCGAAACTTGACTTCTACCACAATTGAAACTGTAATATGTTGCACGCCTTTCTATTTTGGAAATCGGAGTCTAACGATTGCCATTTTTACCCTAATTATTGGGATACCTTACCATACGCGTCTAGACTTTTGAACCAGTTCATTTCGGAACGTGTTAATAAGTCTAAAAACCGTTAGTTGAGTGCTGTTTGCTCATGTCTGTTTTTCCAATACCTGTTGTAAAAATTGTACCTTAGTTCAGAAAAACAAACAGCAGAATAATAAATGTTACATTTCTGTTTATCTTTGCCTGATAAAGGTGATTTCATATAATTACAGAATAAGCGATAATGTTAAAGAAAAGTGGAAAAAGGAGTACAACCTTATTTTCATGAATAGTATGCAAATGTTCCACAGACATTTCGAAAGAGTTTTCTTAGATGAGAATTTTTGGGTCTCATCCACATTAAACGCTGACACCACTCCTAGCCCTGGCTCTACTCAAACCCCAGCCCTTCCCAAACTTGTGCATTAGGATCAACCTCCAAACATAGCCATGTTTAGGAAAAATAGAAGCTGTAAATGATAACGTTAGCAATGGCTGACTTGATTGGATCTAAAAGTGGTCATCAGGGGTCAACCTGTAAACCTAGGGATGTTTGCTATTAAATCGAAGCAAGCTGTGGATGAAAACTTTAACAACAGTTTACTTAAACAGGTATCCCCACATCAAGCCCCAATGCCACGCCCAGCTATGAACCATGCCAAAAAAAAAAAAAAAAAACACACACACAAAAAAAAAAACGTTATGGACGACCACACAGGCGTATGGCGCATTTGCCAACGCACTACACTCCGTCAACTTCTACGAAGATTTTGAGATGAACGATGAATGTCAGACCGATGGAAGAGGAAGACACAACACAACCACAATGTGAATAACACAACACAGAAAAAACGTTATGGACGACCAAACAGGCATATGGCGCATTTGCCAACGCAATACACCCCGTCAACTTCAACGAAGTTGGACAGTATAAATCTATTCGGACAGCCAACTGTATTGAACATCCATTTGGTAATTGTATACAGACTGTTTAGTATCCAGATCTAGCCTGTTCAATTAAAACTGAAATTATCCCACACCCACTTTGACCCATTTATGCCTAGTGGACTATTCTACCTCAAGCATTTGGTCAGATCCATTTGCTATACAAGGCGTGTCTGGTTAGCTTTTATCTTGACCATGTTTTGTAGTAATTTCTGACTTTAATTCAAATATTGTAGATCCTGATCAGAAGCTGCCTTCTGCGGTGTTTCATCTAAATCTACATTGTTTGCCAATGTCCTTTTTTATGGGACGCTAGGCGTAAATAGGTTAAACTTTGCTACTCTCTGGCTTAATTCAGCAGACGGCAAACTGATGCTTTTCTGAAGAAGAAAAAAAAAAATAAATAAATAAAACAACAACAAAAAAAAACAAACCTATTTCAAATTTCGTCTGCTGAATTTTTTACCCGGCATTCTAAGCGGTAAATGCGTATCGATCACTAGAACATTGTATAAAATAAAAGCCACTTCTTCACAAAGCATTTGTGCAACGTTTACATTGATCCCTAAGTTTCTTGAATGGTTATGCATGTTTCAGTAAATGGGGATGGGTACTTTTTCAGGGGAGGGAACTCTGTCAAACTTGATTTCCCCTCTTCTGAAAAGGAGTCTGCTATATAATTTGCTCCCAAGGGATAGACCTTTTTTCAAAAAGGAGATAAAACAATTTTGACATAGTTGCCTTCCTTTAAAGTGTGTCCCTCCCCCTTAACATTCTAGATGTATGATTACTACAAATGTTAGTTTTGCAGCTTTTGATATTAGTTTTCAGGGTCCAGTTGTTCAAAGTAGTGTAAGCTTAACAAGCTTGTTAATGACAAACGTGGTAACAGTTGTAGCTAAGGTATTTTCAAATACATTGATATTTTTACTGCAAAAATGTGAGTAGCTTTTCACATTTTTTCAGCAAAAAAATCAATGTATTTGTCATATTTTAAGATATAAATTTTAACGTCATGTTAGCTGACAGCCTGACAACTTCGTTAAGTTTTGAATCACTGGGCACTGAAGTTTAAAAAATCGTATGCAATATTACACAGTTCTAGCTAGCCTTACATGAAGCAGGAAAAAAGATAGAGTCTGTGTTAAGTGAAGTAACATCAATCATAAACCTTTTTTTTTCTTATGCGATGATTACACACATTCTTGCTGATTCTTTATGAAGATAAGAACTTTCAAGGATCCTTACGTTATAGCGATCAAACAATGACCAAAAATATCTACGCTTTGGAATAACCCCTCCCTACACTATGCATTTGTTAGGATTGGCGTTGAGTGAAGGACAGGGGAATGGAGTGCTACAGTTAGCCGACCTTATTTTGATTTAGAAAGCCAGTTGAAATTACATAAACTTGCCAACGTAATGGCTTAAGCTCATAGTATATGCGTTATTGGACTCATTCCGGAAATTGTATCACGTTTTTATAACCCGCCACACGATAAAGACCGGGTATAATGGTTTCACGTTGAACGTCTGTGTGCCCATCCGTCCGTTTGCCGTACGTCCGTACGTATTTTCGTTTCCGGACGAAAACGATTTAATATCAATGGATTTTCACAAACCCGGCATGTGCATTGATATTGTGAAGATTTGGTATGGGATTACTAGTGGGAGGATTCCATCAAATTTTTGACAGAGTTATCTGCCCGCCACACGTGCGTATTTTCGTTTATTTTGGTTTATTTGATACAACTATTAGACTACAAACTACAATATTGCAAGTCTGCACCTGAGGAACGTTGACAGAAATTAAATTAATTCTAATAAAATTTGAATATACAAGAGTTCGTATTAATATCAATTGCCAAGGCTATATTCGGAGGACAGAGGTGTTACGATTGGCACAAGCAATGTTTCTTGGCAGTTTTTTTGAAACCATGTCTGCATGTTTAGAGACTCAGCAAGCATTCTTTAATATACCAGGAATTACTGCTGTTTTGTTCTTAATTACTTCAGTAAATAGTTCGGAGAAAAGCTATATATATTAATTAGACATGGTATTAACTTAATGGATATGCATCTACTCCCATGTCTGCAGACTTTCAAAACATGACAAACAGTTTAGAATATTAGCGGAAACGAGACAAAAATAGTTGAGCAATGTCAATATGTAACATGCAGTAAACATAGATATCATTGTAAATGTAATCCTTTATGTTGTTTACCGTATCTGCCTTAAGTGTTCGGAGAGGACGGCCGAGGCAAACAGTGTAGACCCAGATTAGACGCCGCGAGTCTACGCCGTTCGCCACTGATCCAACAACAGAAAGTTTAGACAAATCAGCAGTGAAGTAACCTAGACGTGTTCAAATTTTAGGACCAGTATGGTAAGCATTACGAATATGTACGGATATTTAAGGTAATATGACTTGTATACCGATTTGTTACAAACATTTCGGTTTACCTTTGATTGCCTTCTTTAAATGTCATGCATGCTTGGTACCTTAGCATCAAGCCAAAAGTTTCTTTCCGCGAATGCAACTATTAGTCTAAATCTTTAACCTTAGCACCAAGCCAAATGTTTCTTTCCACAAATATAATCATCCGTCTAAATCTTTAATCAGATTCCACACATTCGAATGTAAGGTGATGATCTGCCTTGCCAGGCGACAGACAGCATATGTTACTTAGATTCTTCACAAGGGATATAGGCCCGTTTTCTATGCAGCGAATTCTGTTCATCTAAGCTGCCAGGCGATGGTAAGGGAACATCAACCAGCCAGCAAAAGATGAAAGTTTCGTATAATACAGGTTCAAGCTTCAGGAAAGGGGTGGGGTAACAACCTGCAAAGGCCGATGTGTCGGAACTTTGAGAACTTTCAGCAAAACAATAAGGAAATGGGAAATGGGAATGCGTTTTAGCAAATACATATAAAAATTGGGTAAGCCTTTAGCAAACAAAATAAAAGCCAGATGCCTGGATTATTTTAACATCGTTAGCGAAAACAATTGGGTCTAAAAGAAATGTGCAGTATACGATATTAATGGAGTAAACTGAACAATGTCTTTCCTTTAGAACAGACCACTTTCAGAAGGGGATGGATTCGTAAGAAAGAAAACAGGAAATCTCAAAAGCTGTCTCTCCTGTAAAGAATCTGTATCCAGTCTCATCTGAAGCCCTCCTTTAAAGGCTCCATATTCCTCAAAAATAGACATTTTATTATCCAAGAAACATTTAATAAATTGTTATATGGTATAAATACAATCATAAAATGTGGCACCTGACAGCCTGTACAATTTCATTTAGTCTCTCATTCTTAAAATGAAATGATTTTTATCATATCTCTGAATTAATGTTGCTAACATTAATTCAGAGATACGAAAAAAAAAAAATCATTTCTTTTTTGATCCAGTTCAGAAACGAGAGAATAACTGAAATTTTACAGGCTGTCAGATGAACCGCTTGTGGTCATATTAATACTAGACATTAATTTATCAAACTTTTCTTGGATAAAAAATGTCTATTTTTGAGGAATATCATAGTTTTTGAGGAGTATCATAGTTTATGAAGATAACGTGACATACCAAAATTAAAGTACTGAAACTCAAGAGATTATTGTTATCCCAGAATGTTCCAAATTCCAGAATGCATCGGTCTTTCCAACTCAGAGAGATTTTATAAGTCATTAATTGTTATGGATACTCATTGAAGTAACTGAGGCAATTCTAATGAGTACCTCTAAGAATACATTTTATGCAAAGTATGAAAAACACTTTGTTTAAGCCTTAAATCGCCATTCAAAATTGTCACAGACGACAGTTTTCTTTTGTTATTTTCAGAGAAATTAAGACTTGATATGCTAGGCAGATGATTCACATGAAATATTTATCTTTATTTTCTCAGAACATTCAATAAAAATAGATTGTCGTCTGCTGCAGTTGTGATGGATGTTTTAGGGTTAACTGCATTTTAAACGCTATTCGCATGTAACATTTCACTCAGCAATAGGAGATAAGATTTGATAAATATGTCGCAGCGTCAGAAAACGTACCTTTGGACATATGAGCCGAACGAAGACTCAAATCAGCCTGCGCATCCGCGCAGTCTGATCAGAGTCTTCGTTGTCGGCATGAAGAAACTTTACATTATTGGCTATCCAAAATGCGCCCAGGGAAGATTCTGACCAGACTGCGCGAATGCGCAGGCTGATCCGAATCTTCGCCGGAAGCACATGTGCGAAGGTACGATTTCTTACGTTGCAGCTGAAATATTTGTATTGCTGAAGCCTATAAATCACAAATAATGCATTTATGAAGTTTTAATATTCGCTTCAGTTTTCTTTTGATATCAAATATTAAAACCCATAAGCAGATGTCGAGACGTTTGTCTGGGGAAACATTGTTTCAAAAATGTAATCCACCGCGTAAAATGAAATATTTCAATTGTATTTAACCGTCCAGTAGGAACACCGGCAAACAGTGTAGACCTAGATCAGATGCCGCAAAGAGTGTACACTGTTTGTATTAGATACAAAACTTTCTGTAAAACATGGAATACTAGAATCTAACCAGACATCCCTTCTATATTGAAAATGGACCGTCCCAAAGAATTATAGTAAAAGAGTCAACTAGGCATAAATTGTTTAATGTATAATCCTGTTTATGCAACTCATTATAAATGAGAAAACTCGGATCAGCCTGGTCGGCAGTACAGTCAAATCAACCATCATTGTATGCCCTGGCGTCTAATCAGAGTCTCTCTACACTGTTTATCCAGCTCTTTTAAAGACACTTTTAAAGGCTCCATAGTCCTCAAAAATAGACATTTTATTATCCAAGAAAGGTTAAATGAATTTATATTTGGTTGTAATACAATCATAAAATGTGTCATCTGACAGCCTGTAAAATTTCAGTTAGTCTCTCGTTCTTGAAGTGAAATGATTTTTACCCTATTTCTGAATTAATGTTGCCAACATTAATTCAGAGACACAATAAAAATCATTTCATTTTTGATCCAGTTAAAACACGAGAGACAAACTGAAATTTTTACCACATTTTATGATCGTATTAACACTATATATAAATTTATTTAACCTTATTTTGAAAAAAAAAAAAAATAGTAATTTTGAGGAATATGGAGCCTTTAAGATACGTCAGCAGGTAGACTAGTAAAATGGACGTTCATATATTAGGAGACGTATGTAAAGAGTTAAGGTGTGCGAAAACTTAGGATAAATACGGTACCATAGAATATATATTGAGAGGCGGCATGCAATAGTCAGGATGACCTGGGTCCCGTATGTCAGAGGGCACTCCTTACGTTGCGATTTGTATGTTTATTGCGACTAGATACGGCCTCGGTTTTCAACACCTCCCTCGGGATCTGGCGAATGTTAATGCATGAAAAACCATGTTTGATCCCTATATTGAGAGGCGGCATGCAATAGTAAGGATGATCTGGGTCCCGTATGTCAGAGGGTACTCCTTACGTTGCGATTTGTATGTTTATTGTGACTAGATACGGCCTCGGTTTTCAACACCTCCCTAGGGACCTGGCGAATGTTAATGCATGAAAAACCATGTTTGATCCTTACATTGAGAGGCGGCATGCAATAGACAGGATGACCTGGGTCCCGTATGTCAGAGGGTACTCCTTACGTTGCGATTTGTATGTTTATTGCGACTGGATACACTTTGCTGATTATCTACAATTTTGGATCTTTTTTTGCAATCGAGCCATAGTATACAAACGCCAAAATTTCCTATAGATGGTTGATCACGTGATTATCATTGACCAATGTAAGCAAACCGCACGTTAGACGAAATCCAGGTAACGCTTATTTATAGTCGCGCTATGGTTGGTGCTGTTACGTCAGAGTGCTGTTTACAAAGAGTTATCAGTAAAACTTGGACTGGGACATTTGGGACATTGGCAAAATAGTGCAGACCCAGATCAGACGCCGCAAGATGCGGCGTCTGATCTGGGTCTGCACTATTTGCTTAAATTACAGGAAGTTAAGGGTTGAATGAAACATTCTCAAGTCCCCGTTAAGGACCAGTTCCCAGCATACACACAGAGACAATCGACCCACCAGTGCTGTCAGTGTTTTGACTAGCAAAGAAGACAACTTTTGTGACTTCCTGTTTACTTTAGCAACCTCTTCTGAAAATGAGTATACTCCAAAAGGAAATAGTTTGTTTATTCTTTTATTTTAAGAGTAGACTAGTTTTCAAAAGGGATGCCACAGTCTGTCTACTCCCCTTAAAAACAAAGTTAAAGTACCCATGAACAGATATCCAAAAGTGTGTGCAGAGAAACTGGGCAATCTGATTGAAATCCGATCTTAATCTATTATAGATAACAAAGTAAACATCGGATTTTAATCAGATTGAGAAACTGGGGAAAGACGAAAACCCTGATCAGTTAGCTTACTTTCATCAGCTGTTTGGACTGCATAAATCTTTATCAGTGCGCGTATTAACCAAATCTGAACAGTTTCCCTATTTTGTATAGTAAAATGCTATAATATACGTATAACATATCTGAGCTGGGCAACAGCATTTTCAACAGAATTTCATGCGAAGACGCTCACCAGACTGCTCGAATGCGCAGTCTGATCTGAGTCTCGCTCTGCGCACATGCAATCTTGTTGGAAATACTGTACCCCGGCTCATTTTGCTCTGTGGCATGTTGACGTAATGTTATTGGAAACACCTCTAGTATTATCACTTTGCACTGAGTTTCCGTGTTTCAAACGTTATTTTATAGCATATACCGTATTCGACCTAATTACCGTACATACCCCTATAAGCGCACAGTCGAACAATTTCGTAGTCTTCGGATTACAGCCAGTGTACTTTTAGTCTTCTTCTTTATAACGTCATATGTTGTGGGTACCCATTTGAATTGCATCGACTTGTCGATGCAATTCAAATGGGTACCCACAACATATGCTTTTATAACGAAAATCAGATAAAAATCGCCTAAACATCATCAAATAAATTCTTTGCTGATAATTTTTAAAGTGTACCCTTAGTAGATATATGCATATTTTACATAAGTTTTCCCAGTAATTTTGAAAAACCTTAGCGCACAGTGCGGTAATTAGGTCGAATACGGTATGTTCTATTTCGCATTTATCCTGATCATTCGGACAGACATGCCAAAGCAAACAGTGTAGACTCAGATTTGACACCACTGACGGTGGTGTCTGATGCAGGGTCTACACTGTTTGGTACTTGTCCAGTAGTTGTTTAGATACATCAACAGGAAGGCCAGTCGACTTGTTCAAAATTTAGTCTCACTAATGTAATGAGTAAACTATCCAATATTTAGGGTGAATATGAGTAAAGTGTTCAATATTGAGGGTGAATATCTCTATTAACTCTTTCGGTGCCAAATTTCAGACGACATTTGTCGTCTGCATTTTGTTTCACACAAACTATCGCTTGCAAAGAAATTTATATGTAAAGTTGAAAGACTGAATGTTAAACAGCAAAGATGCAGATGAAACGGCTCGTTGAGCCGTCTCATCTGGATTTACACTGTTTGCTAAGCCTATTATTGTCGCCTGTGGCAGTGAAGAGTTAAGGTCGAAATTTTTAAAAGAGTCCAAACTCCATTCTGTTTTCTCAAGATCTGTCAGGGGTATTTGCCAGAAAAAGATACAAAGACGTCAAAGAATGAGTTAATTTTTCACTTGCTTAACGACGCGTATTGTCTCATAAAATAGCATCTGAAGTGTCTTCTTTTATATGCCGAATACAGAATGATACAATCATTGCCCCAGCCAAGGCAAAGCGGAAGTAATTATTCTGCCTAGGCTGGCAAATCTCCCAGATAATGAATCATTCCTTCTGACTGAATAACAGAATTCTGATCCGTAAGAAGTTTTCACATAAAACATATTTATTTATAAAACAAATTATTGCAGCTTTGGATAAAATTAGAAAATATTAAAACTTGATCGATTGGAAAGGCATTAACATGATACCCAGAAGGAGTTTGTCACTGACTTATTATTGTCTTTACTGTAGTTCTGTCGTACTGATATCTTTGAAACATCAAATAACAGCTTTGATTTGCTTCTAAATTGCAAGAAATAAGAGTTATTGGTTACAATTCTTCAAATAGCCAGATATTCTATCTAATTTCAGGAACATGATATTAACGCTTAGCATGCTGGGTAAAATTTAAGAAGACTATATATTGAAACATTTTCTCCAGCGGATACAATTTGCATGAAATGTCAAATCCTGTTTTCTGAGAAAAAACAACAACAACAACAATGAAAAAAAATAAAATAAAATAAACAAGAAATATCATAAATGTGTCGTCTGCTGAATTAGCCCAGAGAGTGGTGTAAACCACCCAACTGCGGCTTGTGTAAATACTTACAAGAACGGACAGAATTTAAATTTCAGAATTACAAATCATTTAAGTGGAAAGGATATACATTCCAGGAAAGTAATTATATCAGAATTGTTCTGCCTTCTTTTTGAAAAAGTGTCTATTCGGAAAAGGAAAGAATTTGCTCCCCATAGAAGCAATTTTTATTTTTATTTCATTTTATTTATTTATTTTTTAACTATTTTGTTTTTGAGTGACCCCCTTTTCAGAAGGGGATTGGTGTACAGGAAAGTAAACAGGAAAACATAAAAGTTGTCTTCCTTACGAAACATGGCGGCCAAATATCCAGGTGTATCCATTCACCTAAAAGATAATACAGTGAACCCTCGTTACAACGACAGGTTTTCTTCCCAAAGATGTTGCCATTAAAACAATTTGCTGTTGTAATGAATCATTAATGGACAGAATGATAAGTAAGAAAGATCTTATTTTATTTTGATTTCCTCATATGACATATTTTTATATTTGTTAGAATCGCCTCAGTGAGGCGATTCTGACAATTATCCAAAATATATGTTGCTTGAAATTCTAATGCAATATTCTTGCATAATTTTTTCATTAACTGTTACCTCTTGAGCGAAGGTTTTGTGGCATTCAAATAGACATTATAATGAATTTTATCGTTGTAGCGAGTGTCGGTATAAAGAGGACTGACTGTACAAAACTGTTGTGTGATGCAAAACAAACTTGATCTACGTCATTGCTGTAGATTCTTGTGAAATCATTACAAAGCAGAAGCAAATAATTTACGATAAATGATCTAGTCAGCTGATCAGAGACCCATGTTCCCGTGACTTGGACAAATATTTCCATTCTACGAGATTCAAAACACTAGGCCGCGAAGCACAAAAGAAAGCAGTAACTTCGACAGACATGCGCATAGGTTTTAATAGCTCTTTCCCCTCTAGTGGCGACTGTTGTCGTATGCTGATATCCTTTGCAAACAGCTTAGACCCAGATCAGGCCCGACAAAATGTCGGGCCTGATCTGGATCCAAACTGTCTGACACTCTGATGGTATTCCTGAAACTTTTGTTTTGAAAAAAAAAATAATTAAAAAACACAAAAAAAAAAAAAAAAAAAAAAAAACAGACGACAAAAATGCATGCAAAATTACCCAGCATGCAAAGAGTTAGAAGTGCTGAATATATCTGACAAATACAGACACAATAGCAGACATAAAAGAAGCAACAGATACAAAGGAAACAAACAGTAGCTTTTCCAGTATATACTCAAAAGCAAAAGTAACTTGTCACATTTTTGTAATGAGTAATTTTGTTTCTACTTCGATTTGGTTGTAATGAATCGGTTCAATTGTTTTCTACGATTAGTCTCAACAGAATTCAAGAGAGATCATTCGTGTAAGTGATTCCAGTCATGAGTTACCTGCATTTTCGTCAAAAGCAGTACTTTTCACATTTTCTCACAATTTCAAAAGCAGAACATGATTTTCAATACAAAATCTGAAAGACCATTTTTTGTCGATAAAATTCCATGCAAAACATTTTTTTTTCCGATTTACCTACAATTAGTCAAAAATGCGTCACAGTGAAATTACCTCCTTTGCAATTAAAACAATTGTAAACTTTCGTCGCTCGTAAAAGCCATATCTCCAATATTGTTTTTATAAGTTTTAAACGGCGACTTGTTTGAACCTCTACAGATAGTGTATGACCAGAAAAAAGGTTCTTAAAAGTGCAAAAAGTTCTTATTATGTCAAAAGAAAAATGGATGATAATTTTCTGTAGGATTTCCATTAGAAACATATAACGGCCTTCTCGATAAAAACCGACGTACGCGTTCTGAAGTTGCGCAACAGATGATGCGGACTGTTTGTTAATTTATGAACAATTTTCAATACATGTCCAAGCGGATAAAGCGTTTTTGCCTGAAATAAACCCGTATTTAAGTTGACCTTCTAAAAATGAATAAATATCGTAACTTTTGATTTTGACCCCTTCTGTTTTCAGAGAGACCCGTTTGATTATCTGTTTGACAGAAAGGTCTCAACAAATGTGTATCATGTGTACAAATCATTACGAAAACACGCCTATTCAAATATACTGAAACTTTTTCTACCAAAAACTGAAAATTTTCAGATAAAAAATTCTGACATTTTTCACATTTCTGCTCAAAACATAGATTGTGGGTACTCGTTAGAACCGCCTCGATGAGGCGGTTCTAACGAGTACCCACAATCTATGTTTTCGAGCAAAAATAAGAAAACTAGCAATATCCAGGTGCGGGTCCAGAAGGAGTTAGAGGGGCTGAATCGAACCCCAAACACTCGGACTTAAAAGTTTAGTTTGGGTTCATAGCTTTTACACTAAAATATTCGCAAGTCTCACTTTTTACCTTGTAAAATTCAACTAGGTCGTTTCACGTTCTGCGGAGTCTGATCTGGGTCTATATTGTTTGCTCAGATCTTTCAGTTCTTAGCGTAACTGGATGAATTCGACGCTCAGAAATGTTGAACCACTTTTAAATAATCCTAGATGGCTTCTGATATCAAAATTTGAAGATGCGAATATACATTTTCTGTGGCGTCTGATCATATGCGCTATTTGCCCAGGTCTGTCTATCCGAATGCTTGCATCACGAAAACATACCTATATAATTTTGGCCCCCTTAAACCCCACTTTTATATAGTAAAACTGGGGTTGGCAGGGGTATAAGTTATTTTTCTTATTTCTGCTGAAAACATTGATTGTGGTTACTCGTTAGAACCGCCTCGCCGAGGCGGTTCTAACGAGTACCCACAATCTATGTTTTGAGCCGAAATATGAAAAATATCACAGTTTTTTTTATCTGAAAATTTTTAATTTTGGGAGGAGAAATTTTCTATATATTTGAATAGGCGTGTTTTCGTAATGTGGGACTTGGGATAAATACGAATACTTAGGTAAAAATACGATAATTACAATGGCATACATAGGCAGCTGACATTGAATAGAAAGACATTCTCATTTCCTACTGGTACAAATTGCTTTTGTTAATGCATTTTGCGAAGATAACATATCACGGTTGTCATTTCTATGTCCAGTGTATGCATGATTTGTTGGCTCTTTGATCATGTATCCCCAAAGAATTTCATTTAGAATGAAAGGAGACAAAAACGTTGCTGGAAGAGGCCTTTGAATTACATACTTTATTACTTTAGTGATAAATAGAATTGTATATATCACTTTAAGGTCAGAGACAGGTTATGTACATGTAGTGCGGACAACAAATATTGTTTTTTTTTCTTTGTCAGCGAGAGAATATATTGTTTGTTTTTTTCTATCCGACCAGCAGTCTGATTGTGATGTGTTCTTGCTGACTGCGCCGAGAAAATGAATACATGTTACTTCCGTACTAAACCAATTCTTTAACCAAGTATATATGTGTTATTTATTAAAAACTTTGACGTTGACCTGGGCTCTGCCAAGAATCTATTTATCTTCACAACAGTTGGTGTTGGTGCCGTGTGGCGGACGTGGAACGCCTCCGACTTTAGACATTACGAAAACACTCCTATTCAAATATATTGAAAATTTTACCACCAAAAAATAAAAATTTTCAGATAAAAAATTCTGATATTTTTCATATTTTTTCTCAAAACATAGATTGTGGGTACTCGTTAGAACCGCCTCACCGAGGCGGTTCTAACGAGTACCCACAATCTATGTTTTTGAGCAGAAATAAGAAAAGTAATGTATACCCCTTTAAACCCCAGTTTTACTATATAAAGGTGGGGTTTAAGGGGGTCAAAATTATATAGGCATGTTTTCGTAATGGTAGTCAATATTTTCTGGTCCTTTGTGATTATTGAGCTAATTCCGGTATTGTTGAAAATCTATATGAGGATCACTGATGGTGCTTAATCGACTGAAACAAGTTAGTCTGTTCATTGCTATAAATGGTCATTTAGGATATATTCATTCATTGTGCGCTCTGCGGCGTCTACTGTTTGCATCTTGTAGACTGGAAATATGAAGCAAGTTCGCAAATTCTAGAATGGCTCTCAGTCACACAGTTTGAATATATTCCGATATGTTCGTGCAAAAGTGTTCTCAAATGAAAGTGTTCGTTGCTCTCAAAGGTCATTTCTTTTAGAATTTATTTGTCTAGCGGAACTTGAATTTTATGGGGACTTAAAAATCAGGCCCCGAGGTTATAAAACTTTTTTTATGCTCAGCTCAAATGAGCATGAAATTTATCCTGCTAATAAATCTCAAATTACTAACAATTGCAAATTATTTCCTGCTAAACATAGCTGAGCATGAAAATTCCGCTGCTAATAAATATGTTATTTATTAGCAGAGAAAATTTCATGCTCAGCTGAGTTGAGCATGAAAAAAGGTTTAACCTCGAGGCCATATTATTGGCAAAACTGATTTTCTGAACAATCAAAAAAGATTATCTCTCGCTACAAAACTATAGGCTACAACAGGGATATTCTGCGGCAAGCTGCATGTATGGTTGATAACCTAAGTATAATTGATCCTCTGCATCCCTCTTTTATTGTCGGCAGTGTGTCGGTCCTCGGATTACATGACAACTCCCTCCACAATCCGTTACAGAAGTTTGCCACCTATCTGTCAATGCCTGTGGTCAGGCCCATCGTAGTTCTGTTTCATCACGAAAACATACCTATATAATTTTGACCCCCTTAAACCCCACTTTTATATAGTAAAACTTGGATTTACAGGGGTAAACATGCATTATTTTTCTTATTTCTGCTCAAAACATAGATTGTGGACCGCCTCGCCGTGACGGTTCTAACGAGTACCTACAATCTATGTTTTGAGAAGAAATAAGAAAAATATCAAAAAAATATCTAAAAATTTTCATTTTTTGAAGGTAAAATTTTCAATATATTTGAATAGGCATGTTTTCGTAATGGTGGTTTTCTTGTGGTCTGGCTTGAAATCCTTTGGTTTGTTTCATAAAATTTTTGTGTATGTGCGTTTCACTTTGATGTTCATCTATACATCTATACAGACCGCACATTTTTTTTTCTTTCTTTTTTTTTTTTTTTTTTTTTTGCAATTTGGAGCTGCATCAGAATTAAGGACTAGGTTTCGTGCGAGTAAAACTGGTTTAAGACCCCATCATGGCAAGGGGACGGCCATTGTGCGTTAGGACGCAAAGAAGGTAAGGCTGTTGGACGGTTTACCTTATTAAACCCTAGTGCAATAACTACCGAGTACTATGCAAACCAACTAAGAACCACAGTCCGTGAACAACTGAGCGGTAAACTCTCTAATGGAATTCTTCTAAACAATTCAAAAAGCCCATAACCATACGGTGTCATTTTTGCTAGAGTTGCCTCTCCATAAAATATATCGAATCATCCCCAAATATTTGAAAATTTCATCATATAGGAGAAAAAAAATTTTTTTTTTCCTTGGAAAAGGGATCCAGAAAAGGAAAACAATGTCAGGGAGGGGGATGGGGGTGGGGGGGGGGGGGCGGGCGGGCACAATGGGATCGAAATTAAGGAGCTTAACCCTTCTCATGCTGAATAAATTAAGATGCCACACCCACTTCTAATTTCCAGCCAATCAGATTACTTAATCCGAGTGTTTCATAGAAATTCACATATTTTATGACAAACAGTGCAGATGCAGATCAGTTGGCAGAAACCAACTGATCTGGATCTACACTATTTGCTAAGACAGGGCATGACGTGTTTAGCAAGAGAAGGGTTAAACAGAAATATATTATAACAGGAAATGGACAAACTCCCGGGAGCAATGAACATACGTACAGAACAAAAAGGTCCTAAAGTCTCCATGTTTACTTGGCCAGCCTAATCAGTTTCCGCCAGTTAGGCTCATCAGTGACCCCCACATAAATCCTAAAAGAAATTCCCGATCATAAAGGACCAGAAAAAAAAAACTGCACTATTGTGAAGTACTGGGAGGCGTTTTACGGTCTCATTCGACACTTACACCAGCCGTAGTGACTATATTCTGAAAAGAATGACATGCGAGACCAATATACAGTCTAACCGCACTAGCTCGAACACCGATGGCTCCTTTACCATGGCTAATTCGAACTCATTTTTAAGTCCCTTCGAAGTTCTTCCGATAGCCCAAGAAAAGAAATATTTAGGGAAAAAAATTTGTTTTATCATGAAATTGTATGTTGTGTGTACTCATTAGAAGCATCTCGTCGTGGCGATTTTGATGAGTACACTTAACCTATCATTATTGTGTAGAGGATCGAAAAGATATCCCTGAAGTCATTACGAAAACACGCCTATATAATTTTAACCCCCTTAAATCCCACTTTTATATAGTAAAACTGGGGTTTACAGGGGTATACATTATTTTTCTTATTTCTGCTCAAAAATATAGATTGTGGGTATTCGTTAGAACCGCCTCGGCGAGGCGGTTCTAACGTGTACCCACAATCTATGTTTTGAGCAGAAATATGAAACATATTTGAATTTTTTTGTTTGAAAATTTTCAATTTTTCGATGATTAACTTTTCAGTATATTTGAATAGGCATGTTTTCGTAATGTATCGCCATTTGCCTCGAGATCTCGCGTCATGATTAACCCTCAGTGGCTCGAACTACCCATATCTGGAACAAATTTCCATGTCCCAAAGATGTTCGAGTTATTGAAGTACTGTACATAGAACTAAAAATAACTAAACTGTCCATGTTTTCTTGGCCAAGCCAGCTAGGAAGTCAACAGTAAACTTGTGTGTCTTGTAAAACACTAAAAGTCAGCAAGTGTGCACATATTGGTTAGGCTGTTAGGCTGTTAGGTGAACGGATTGCTAATAAACAGATAGTTTGAAAATTCTGCACAACTACCGCCTTAAAACCACAGTTATTTTCAGTCTGTTGGAACTATTTCACCTCATGTCCCACAAGATAAATACATGTGTAAGTATAGTTACAATAAAGAGAATTAAATTGTAATTACGCCTTTTAGAACTGATGCAAGGAGACGAACACAATTATTTTCCAATCTAGGAATGCCAGATAATGTAATTGTTAAACGAAGAAGGAAATTTTACTTGACAGTTGAGAACTCTCTGATAAGCAGGCGTTGTCTACTGAATAAAATAACAACCGAATGACGTGGATCACTGAGACGTCTGTTTTTGCATGACACTTTTTTTGCATGACGCGGCCCATTTATATGAGTCTCTTTTAAAGACACAAACTTATTCCTTTTGACTGTGACAATAGTTTGAAATAAATCTTTCAGCTTATATCTTTGAAACTCTGTGAAAACATGTGTAAAGCTAAACGTTCAATATTCTTCCAAGCTGCGTGTGAGATACCCCAAATATTATTATGCTCAACAGCTACTGTGTGCAATGTATTCAGTCATTGACAAGAGCCGATATTGTTCAGTTCAGCATAAAAATGAGCTGTCTCAATAATTTCTTCAAATTTAGAACTATGGTATTGGAATCAACTCACCTACATGTCATGTGTTGTCTACATGCCAGCCTATCTATTATGATCCCTATTATGGTCCTAACTGGGCTTTTTAATGGAACGCCTTCCATCTCCACGCGTCCATCACGAAAACATACCTATATAATTTTGACCTCCTTACACCCCACTTTTATATAGTAAAAATAGGGTTTACAGGGGTATACATTATTTTTCTTACGAGGGCGAGTCAATAAAAACCAGCCTAACTTATTTCTTGGTGAGATCGATCTCTTCTTTTTCGATGTAATTGCCCTCTAGAATGATGCCTTGGACCAACGGTGTTCCAGTGCCAATCAGCCCAGAACTGAAGAAGCCAGGGTCCTTTTCTCTGACCCACTCCTCAACTGCCACCACGACTTCTTCGTTGGACCGGAAATGACGTCCACGGATATCCTTTTTCAAGTTTGGGAATAGAAAATAGTCACTAGGAGCTAAGTCCGGAGAATAGGCGGGGTGCGGTATTAGCTCGTACCCATTCCGCTCAACAGCATCCATTGCAATTTTGCAAGTGTGGACTCTCGCATTGTCCTGTTGGAGCAGAATCCCTTTGGAGAGTTAACCTCGGCGTTTTTCACGGAACAAAATTCTCAGTTAGTCGAGCAAATTTGCATAATACGCACCTGTTATTGTACTTTTCTTTGCTAGAAAGTCCAACATAATAACACCTTGTGCATCCCAAAATAAAGCTGCCATCACCTTGCCAGCAGAGGGTTGCGTTTTGAATTTTTTTGGCCTCGGAGATCCCGGCCCTACTCTCTGGCGACTTCGAGCTTTATTCTCTGGCTCATAATAATGGACCAAGGTCTCATCTACAGTCACAAGAAGTGAAAGGAAATCATCTTCCTTTGACCTAAACCGCTTCAACAATGCATGCGCTGTATACTGATGCTCTGGTTGCCATTTGCTCGTCGCTAAGCAATTTTGGGACCCAACCGGCTATTAGCTTGTGCATACCCAAGCGATCATGTAAAGTTGTTGAAACGCTACCATGTGAAAAGTATAATGCATTTGCCATTTCTTCCACCTAAAGTCGTCTATCAGAGTACACCAGATCCCGTACTTTGTTACACATTTCTTCATCGGTGGCATCTGATGGGCGTCCAGACCTGGTATCGTCTTCTAAAGACGTTCTACTGCGTTTGAATTCCTGAACCCAGAATTTAACTTGTGCATACATGTACGATGGTGCAGAAGACCAATAAACATTGGTCAACTCGCAATGTTTTTCCTGACCTGTTTTCCCTTTCAAATACAAGTACTGAAGTACAGCACAGTACTCAATTTTTGACGAAAAGCTTACTTTTGCATCGCCAGCCATGTTTGACATTCAATATCTTATGAGTGAATGATACGATAAGGGTGCAATTTTGCCCTCAGGCCTAAAACATGTATTGAAACAAGGCGTGAAAATCTTGGGTGTCTCGGTCAATTGGAAATGGGATAGGCTGGTTACTTATTGACTTGCCCTCGTATTTCTGCTCAAAAACATAGATTGTGGGTACTCGTTAGAACCGCCTCGGCGAGGCGGTTCTAACGAGTACCCACAATCTATGTTTTGGGCAGAAATTTAAGAGTTTTTTTTTTTTATATTTGAATAGGCTTTTTTTTTTCGTAATGTATACATAGATTCTAAAAGTAATAACCCTTGAGGGCAATGAATACTCTCACAAAGCAGAAAACAGCTAAAGTGTCAAGTATTCTGGGCCAGACTAGCTAGTAGCGGCCATTTAGTTACAACTGACGAGTTCTTTACGAAAACACACCTATTCAAATATATCGAGAATTTTACCATTTAAAATGAAAGCGTTCAGACGAAAAATTCTGGCAGTTTTTATATAACTGCCCAAAACATAGATTGCGGGTACTTGTTAGAACTGGTTCTAACGCGAGGCGGTTCTAACGAGTACCCACAATCTATATTTTTGAGCAGAAATATAAAAAATAATAGTAATATATACCCCTGTAAACCCCAGTTATATAAGCGTGTTTTTGTGATGTGACGAACGCTGACTCGGACAAAACTATTATACATGGACTAAACTATTATACATGGCTGAAAATGTATTAGGATAGGGACGAGGGTTGGCTATCGATTAAACAAGTTTAAGTCCACCTCACCCCTTCAAACGGTTTAACTGTTTCTAATTCCTCTTCGTTAGTTTGTTCTCTTTTTGTTTTGTTATATTCTGTTTTCGACAAAGTCCTGTTTGGTGTTAACATTTAGTCATTACGAAAACACGCCTATTCAAATATATTGAAAATTTCACCTCCAAAAACTGAAAATTTTCAGATAAAGAATTCTGATATTTTTTTCATATTTCTGCTCAAAACATAGATTGTTGGTACTCGGCGAGGCGGTTCAAACGAGTACCCACAATTAATGTTTTCGAGCAAAACTGAGAGAAATTATACCCTGTAAACCCCCAGTTTTACTGTATAAAAGTGGGGTTTAAGGAGGTCAAAATTATCGTATAGACATGTTTTAGTGATGTGTAATTAAACCGGTATCCGATTCCTTGTGATTCTGGCTTTTCGTGGGATATCTATACAGTCGACTCTAGTTATCTCGAATTCCAAGGGACTCTCTGAAATACTTCGAGATATCCGTAGTTCGACATATCAGGTTTGCAGAATTGAGGAAAAAATAATTTGATTAACCACATTTAACAAACTGATAGGTAATTGGACTTTTGAAGTTAGAGATCTATTGAAAATATTGTGGAAAAGAGGAGAAATTGCTCCTTAGGAGCAATTTCTCCTCTTTTCTACAATATTTTCCATCTGTTGTTAGGTTTTCATGTATAGGCAGGGACCAGATTTTCACTTCGAGATAAGCGGTTATTCGAGATAAGCGAGGTCGAGATAACGAGAGTCAACTGTATTTTTATATTCATTTACAGTTAGTTTTACCCTCAAGCCATATGTTCCAGTCAATTTCTTGGCTCTTCTTGCATTTTATCTGCAATTCATTGTCCCCTTCAAATTACAGCTGTATGAATTTTCATGAAAACAGCTCTCATCACACGTATAAGCAAATGCCCTTTCAAATACAGTCGACTCTCGTTATCTCGAATTCCAAGGGACTCTCTGAAATACTTCGAGATATCCGTAGTTCGACATATCAGGTTTGCAGAATTGAGGAAAAAATAATTTGATTAACCACATTTAACAAACTGATAGGTAATTGGACTTTTGAAGTTAGAGATCTATTGAAAATATTGTGGAAAAGAGGAGAAATTGCTCCTTAGGAGCAATTTCTCCTCTTTTCTACAATATTTTCCATCTGTTGTTAGGTTTTCATGTATAGGCAGGGACCAGATTTTCACTTCGAGATAAGCGGTTATTCGAGATAAGCGAGGTCGAGATAACGAGAGTCAACTGTATTTTTATATTCATTTACAGTTAGTTTTACCCTCAAGCCATATGTTCCAGTCAATTTCTTGGCTCTTCTTGCATTTTATCTGCAATTCATTGTCCCCTTCAAATTACAGCTGTATGAATTTTCATGAAAACAGCTCTCATCACACGTATAAGCAAATGCCCTTTCAAATACAGTCGACTCTCGTTATCTCGAATTCCAAGGGACCCGCTGAAATACTTCGAGATATCCGTAGTTCGACATATCAGGTTTGCAGAATTGAGGAAAAAATAATTTGATTAAACACATTTAACAAACTGATAGGTAATTGGACTTTTGAAGTTAGAGATATATTGAAAATATTGTGGAAAAGAGGAGAAATTGCAATTTCTGCTCTTTTCTACAATATTTTCCATCTGTTGTTAGGTTTTCATGTATAGGCAGGGACCAGATTTTCACTTCGAGATAAGCGGTTATTCGAGATAAGCGAGGTCGAGATAACGAGAGTCAACTGTATATATGTTATCACAAGTATATTTTATATGCTAAAGCAAGTAGCACATCACACAGTGTGAACTTCTTGGTTAAGGCAATGTTATATAGCCATGCCACTTGTATATAGCTGATATATATATATTGACCTTGACCACTCTGTTTTACACTGGTTTGCAACGTGTGTGCTGTCGGTGGTAGTTTGTTTAATCTACTTCTTGATGTCTGTGTTCTATGATGGTGGTAAAAACTGTTTGCTCTAGCTTGTCTGCCACTTGGCAAAATATTGTATTTCAATTTAAATTATTTCATTATGCCTCCAACTTCGAAGAAGTTGGAGGGACATATTGCTTCTGGGACGTTTGTACGTCCGTGCGTCCGTTACGCGTTTTGATGCATAGCATAACTTCTGAACCGTGCATGCTAGGGTTTTCAAATTTCATATATGGATTCCTCATGAAAAAATAGCTGATACATATTTTTCCCATCATGATTATGCCCCTTTCCTGAGTTATAGCCCTTTGAAAAAAATATGGATGAAATCTTATCAGCATACTATCTCAAAAACTATTGAAACTAAAGCCATTAAACATGGCGAATAGACTGGTATTGATGAGTAGACGACCTGATTAACTTTTGAATAAATTCTGAAAAATACTTCATGAGCTATAGCCCTTTGTAACTTTGGGCATTTTTACATTGCATGCTTTTTGATGCATAGCATAACTTTTGAACAGTGCATGGTAGGGTTTTTATATTTCATGTATGGATTTCTCATGAAAAAATAGATGACACATATTTTTTTTCTCATCCAGATTATGCCTCTTTTCTGAGCTATGGCCCTTTGAAAAAATGTGGGTGCAATCTTATTAGCAAAATATCTCCAAAACCATTCAAGGTAGAGCCTCGAAACCTAGTGAATAGATTGGTATTGATGAGAAGATGACCTGATTAACTTTTGAATAAATTTTGAAAAATACTTCATGAGTTATGGCCTTTTATAACCTTGGGCATTTTACATTCCATGTTTTTTTATGCATAGCAGAACTTATGAACCATTCATGCTACGGTTTTGAAATTTCATGTCTTGTCAAGGCTATGTGCGTTCCCTGAGTTGTGGCCTTTAGAAAATATAGGGATGAAAACTTGTCAGCACAATCAAAACCTATTAAAGCTAGAGCCTTGAAACCTAGTGAATAGATTATTAGTGAGAAGTAGTTGACCTGATTAACATTTGAATAAATACTGCTAGATACTTCTTGAGTTATGGCCCGTTGTCAACGTGGTTTTTCTTTTCTGTCGGAGTCTTCATGGAGGAGTAATGCCCCTTTTCAAACTAAGGCCAATGAAAATCTTGTTAGCAAAATATCTAAGAACCCACTTGAGTTAGATTCATGAATTTTTGCTAGCAGTTTGGAACCAAGGTGTAGATGACCTGATCAAATTTTGGTCGGAATTATATTCCCTTTCATCCGAAATATCTCCCATTTTAGAATTATTTCCCTTTTAATAAAATAACATTGAAATCTCGTTAGCAAGATAACTCAAAAAGTGTTTGAGCTAGAGCCTTGATATTTGGTATACTGATTGGGACTGAGAAAGAGGTCACTTGATTACATGTTCAACCAATGAAATGAAATGTTGTTGGAGTTATGGCCCTTTGCAATGTTTGACCATTTAATGTTTTTGCTTTATTTTGCAGAGCATAAGTTTAGAACCATGTATGCTAATATTTTAAATTTCATATATGGATTCCTCGTGAAAAAATAGGTGACCCGTATTTTTTCTTATCCGAATTATCTCCCATTTGATAGTTATTTCCCTTTTAATAAAGTAACATTGAACTCTCGTTTGCGAGGTATCTCAAAAAGTATTTGAGCTAGAGCCTTGATATTTGGTATACTGATTGAGACTGAGGAGGAGATTAACCAGTTAAATGAAATGTTGTTGGAGGTATAGCCCTTTGCAATTTCTGGCCATTTAATGTTGCTGCTTTATTGTGTAAGCATAAGTTTAGAACCATGTATGCTAATGTTTTGAAATTTCATATAGGCAAGCAGTGTTGGAGTCAAGCAGTGTTAGAGTCAGGCAGTTGGGGGCATAGTGTTTTATAAACACCAGCTCTAGTTTTACACTTCATTTAAATTTTGATCTGCGGTTTTACTCATTATCTGTCATATACTAGATTAGTATACGTAAACATTACAAAAAATAAAAGACAGTCACGTTACTATACACGTGATCCTTTCCGTGCAGTGAGTGTTGAGTAATTAATTAAAATAACTATTTTACTGAGAGTGTTACGGATTGCAAACAGAGTCTCACTTTAAGATATTCCCAGTTAGCATTCATTATAAATCTACAGCGGGCCGTTATCGGCCCGTCAGCTACCCTGACGGGCCGATAACGGCCCGCTATAGATTTATAAAGAATGCTTACTGGGTTAACATCTCGCAATCACTTGAGTTAAAGTTAACCAGTGTGAGATTCCTTAAGGGGAAATATGCCTATATAATACTACTTGTTTTTAAATTGAAAGCACTGCCGAGTTTCTCTGGTGCAGTATGCAGCGTGGTAGATCTTATTTTTACCTGTTTCTCTTTTCTTCGTCCTGATCTTGTTCGAGTTTCGTCTTCATTATACAGTGTACCCTCGTTACAACGACAGCAAAGACGTTGCCATTAAAATGAATTTGCTGTTGTACAGAATACTAAATGAGCAGATTGATATGTAAGAAAGGTCTTGTTTTATTCTTATTTCCTCAAAGTACAGATGTTTTAGATATTTGTTAGAATTGCCTCACTGAGGCGATTCTAACAAATATCCAAAACATATGTTTCTTTAAACTATTAAATACAATATTCTTGCATAATTTGTGACTAATTGTTACCTCTTAAGCGAAGGTTTCGTGACAGTCAAATTGTCATCATAACGAATTTTGTCGTTGTATCGAGTGTCGGTATAAAGAGGGTTATCTGTAATCATATGTATGGCATCTGAAATGTTGGATATGTTAATCTATACCTGAAGTTATAAGCCTTCATTCTGATCATCCTGGTTAATCTGAATCTTTAGCTGTATGTTTGCATTTTCTAAATACATACTTACTATAATACGTCACTAGTCCAAAAAACATATCAGATCTGGATACCACATTTTTTAAGATAATCTGCCGCCAGATAGCTTGTGTTGTTTTGTAATAATGATAATTAGTTTGTACAATAAGAAATTTAGGAGAAGTTTTTCTTCAGTTAGATAGAGTCGAAATCCCCGATAACAGGGAAAGTATTGATCCAACCTTCAACTGTTTTAACGCCCATGCAAGGTGTCTGCAAAAGCGTAGATCAGTGCGAGATATCTGATCAAGATTTATACTGTTGAAAGACAAGCTGTGAAGTAAAGGCATACATGTATGTTTATTTTCAACAAAATGGGTACCAAACATTTGCAGACGAAAATATCGCTCTCTCAAATTAAATTATCCTGACTACATGTGCCTATAAGTAAACAGCTCACTCTGATCGGACTCACCATCCAGGATGATTTTAGACTTCCCTGTTGGCACATACCACCATGTCGATTATGATGTAGCCAGGCTTATATTAACATTAGTTCATCATTCAGTTGTACAGCAACATTTCAGTTGGAAGTGTCAAAATGCAAAAAAAAAAAAAAAAAAAAAAAAAAAAAAAAAAAGAGGCCCATGGGCAACGATTCGCTCACCTGATAAAAAAGCCACTGCATGTCTGCAAATTCCAGTATTGCCACACAGCATTTGACCATACCGTAAAAAGTTCAAAGGTCTTCCTAGTATCATTAAGTAGACTGAGACCCCGATGCTGTATACTAAAATTCAGCCTCAAAGCTGGAGAAGAAGCATTTTAAGTATTTTACCATATATTGAAATGGCAGCCATCTTGTTCAATGGCGCGGAATTATTTGAATAAATCGTCATATCCTTTCGACAGAAGGCCCCATGTGAAATCTGGTGAAAATTGTTCAAGCGGTTTCAGAGTAGAAGATGAATAAAGTTTTCACAATTCTATACATGTACATAGCCCAGTACCAAGGGCAGATAACCCAAAAAATGTTGACGGTAGCTAATCAGTTTTACTTCCATAATCATACGTTGTAAGTTTCAGCCATTAGAGTTTAATACATATTGAGAAAATGATTTTTCAATCTTTTCCCCATACCAATGTATGGGGAAGGGATGGGGTGGGGTGAGGGGTGAGGGGGGAGGGGCGCAAATTTGACCTTGCCGTAAAAAGGTCAAAGTTAACTTACGACAGTCATTTGAACAAACTTGGTTAACCTTGAGTCCCCAATAGTTACTCAGATTCAGCCCCAAAGCTTTCTTGGTTCTGGAAAAGAAGATTGTCAAGTGCTTTTTTTTTATTATATATGGGCATGGCGACCAACAACGGCGCAGAAGCATTCTAACAAATTGTTAATACCCTTTCGACGAAAGGCCCCAGTTGATATCTGGTGAAAGTTGCTCAAGCGGTTTCAGAGAAGAAGACATTTAAAAATTACAAAATTTCATACATGTATATAACTCATATTGAGAAAATGACTTTTCAACATTTTCCCCATACAAATGTACGGGACCTTGCCGTGGAAAGTTCAAAGGTCACCCTACGATCGTCATTTGAACAAACTTGATTCTGCAGAAGAAGATTTGTTTTCTTTTTTTTTTTTTTTTTTTCTTTTTTTTTGTGTGTGTTTTTGTTTTTCTATATATGGCCACCTTGTTCAGTGGCGCGGAATCATTAGAACAAATTGTCAATTCCCTTTCAACAGAGGACCCCATTTGAAATCTGGTGAAAATTGCTCAAGCTGTTTCATAGAAGACGACATTTAAAATGACACAATTTTATACATGTATATAGCCCACGGGCAGGGGCAGATAACCCCAAGGTGACAAAAGTTTGATTATAACTAAAACGTTTTCTACAGTTATCATACATTGCACGTTTCAGCCAATAGTCTTTAATACATTTTGAGAAAAAGAATTTTCAACATTTTCCCACACAAATGTATGGGGACACAAATTTGACCTTGCCGTGAAAAAGTCAAAGGTCAATCAACGACCAGATTTTGAACAAACTTGGTAGACCTTGAGTCCCTGATGCTATATACCAAGATTAAGCCGCAAAGCTTTCTTGCTTCTGCAGAAGAAGTTTTCAAAGTGTTTTGTTTTTCTATTTATGGGCATGGCGGCCGTCTTGTTCAATGGCGGGAACCATTCGAACAAATTTGTCAATACCCTTTCGACAGACAGTAGGCCCCATGTAAAATCTGGTGAAAATTGTCCAAGCAGTTTCAGAGAAGAAGGCATCTAAAAATTACACAATTTTATACACGTATATAGCCCAGGGACAAGGGCAGACAACCCCGAGGGGACAAATTTTGATTGTATCTAAAAGTTTTACTACTTTAATCATACATTGTTAGTTTCAGCCATTAGTCTTTAATACATTTTGGGAAAATGACTTTTCAACATGTTTCCCATATAAATGTATGCAGACGCACATTTGACCCTGTCGTAAAAAGTCAAAGGTCAACCTACGGTCATCATTTGAACAAACTTGGTAGACCTTGAGGCCACTCTGCTATGATACCAGGATTCAGCCATAAAGATTTCTTGGTTCTAGGGATAAGGTTTTTAAGCGTTTTACCATATATGGCAAAGCAGCCATCTTAATTAACAGACGGTGACCATTTGTCAAAATTTTCAATCCCCCATTAACAGATGGGATAAAGTTTGAAGAAAACTGGCCCATGGGTTTCAGAGGAGAAGTGGTCAAAGGTGTGGACGGACGGACGACAGACCACGGACGGCAATTGATCACATTAGCTCTGACATCCTGAGCCTTCGGCTCAGGTAAGCTAAAGATGTGTTTTAACTTTGACAGACTGACATTTCAGCATGATATAATCTCTCACCCATCATACAGATGCCGCTAATTTCATCAACCCCACCTTGCATATCTGAAAGCTCATCGAAACTTTGATGGTATGACGGATAGCATCAGAGGTATCTCCAATGTGATATTGCATTGTTAGTGGATAAGTGGCAAACCAACGCAGCATTCTGTTTGCTGTTTGTTAGAATACATAGGATAAATATGGTCAGTCTTTAAATATACCGTATTCGACCTAATTACTGCACCGTGCGCTTAGGTTTTTCACAATTACTGGGAAAACTTGTGGTAAAATATGCATCTACCTATACTAAAGGTACACTTAAAAAGATCAGCGAAGGACTTATCTAATGATTCTTTTGCGATGTTTTTTTTTTGTGTTTTTTGTTTTAATTCTGATTTTCTTTATAAAGGATATGTTGTGGGTACCCATTTGAATTGCATCGACTTGTCGACAAGTCGATGCAATTCAAATGGGTACCCACAACATATGCCTTTATAAAGAAGTAAACAAAAATTACATTGGCTGTAATCTGAAGACTACGGAATTGCTTGACTGTGCGCTTATGGGAGCATGTGCGGTAGTTAGGTGGAATACGGTGTTCATAGTACATGCTATTTTTTTATGTATTCTCTTTACATCTTAGGCAACTACATGTAGGATCCCTATTAACGCTTTCCATGATGATAAAATGTTCAACAGACGACATTTTGAAATATTTTTCTTATTCTTTCAAGAAAATAGTAGACATTTTAAAGTGCTAATGCCTATTTTCTAGGAAACAAATCATCAGTTTATCGTCTGTTGAATTTGCTTTCTTCCATGTATTTGTTTGGGCCTTCTGTGATTCGACTAGTGAAGTTCTTCAGCTCTGGCGAGGTGTTTTACACGCACCATCATCCTCGTCTCTTCACAATGATTTATATGATGTATATGTTTTTGTGTGACATTTCACTGAATGAGTTAGGGAGCCTCTGTACGAGCCAAACAATTATTCAGTATTTTAAAAACACTTGAAACTAGGGTAAAGATTAGGAATCGGTAAAATCGATTTTATCCATGGACGTTTTTACTACTGTCAGTTCTAAGGCGGTGCTTCCGATTTCGTTCTTTGTGCACTGCGGGACTTTTTTAATGTTTTGTACTGTATTCTCATAGTTGTATTTGACAGAACCTGCTTCGCATTGTTATCACCTCGTTAGAACATTATAAAAGACGGTTTTTAATGTCCAGAGTGATACAATACCTAACGAGTTGTGTTCGTGGAAAAGAAGTTACACAGGAAAGGTTACTTCACGAAATCAAAGCACTGACAGCACTGGTGGATCGATTGTCTCTAAGAGTAGGCTGGGAAGACGGTCCTGAAAGGGAACTTAAAACTGTTTCAGATAACCCCTTATGTCCTGTTATTTAAGCAAACAGTGCAGACCCTGATCAGACGTCGCATTCTGCGTCATCTGATCTGGGTCTGCATTGTTTGCCAATGTCCCAGCACTAAACCAAATCGAGATTTTACAGATAACCCTCTATACACAGAACTCTGACGTAACAACGACAATAGCGAGTTATAAATAACTACGACGCGCGGTTTGATTGCAATGGTCAGTGCTAATAACGTGGAAAACAACCTTTAGGAATTTTTGGTGTATGTATACTATGGATCGATTGTAAACAATCGACCCAAAACAGCTATCTAAAGGCCCAGAAAGAAGAAGAGATGAGGTACAAACAATGACAGAAACAAAACAGCACAGTTGCAATAACCGACAGACAAATGAATAAGAACTGCAAAAGAGAAACCAGAATTAGGATGGAAAAAAAAAAAAAAAAAAAAAAAAAAAAATACTTGGGGTTGTGGTGGGGTTCAAACTAGTTTAAATTATCAAAACATCACCCCTAAGTCTGACGCAGTTCCAAGGCTAATCAGCGGTACTGACTTTTTTATACTGTCAGGAACACTGAGTGTTACAGTAAAACTGAAAATATAACGACACCATAACGTTTATTTCGAGCTAGCAGAAATGATGACCGCAATTTGGAGTCTACCAGCAGTACTTCCTAAGCTACTTTTGTATATTGATTCCAATCCTCAACCTACTATTTTATAGTACATGGACGCCTGATTACACCCCATTTATTCTGGATCCATGTCTATCTGTCTGAACATTCCTGATTTTATCTTCGTGTATATCGATTTTATGATTTTGGTATGTTAACCTCAGACTCATTTAAACAAAAATATTGCTTATTCACTTAAATATATTTAGGGGATAACTGCATTCAAATTTGTCATTTGGGGAGGTAAATCGGCGGTTTTACGGTCGGAAATTTCGTTTTACGGCGACGCGTCAGCGGAGCCGTAAAACGTAATTTGCGACCGTAAAACCGCCGATTTACCTCCCCAAATGACAAATTTCAATGCAGTTATCCCCATTCTAATGCATTTATTCATTTTTCCTGTTGAATAACTGTACTATTTGCACAAAGCGACAAGTGCTGTGAGCTGCGTAAAACCAAATGCTAGCCAATGAGAAGCGACGTTACGTGATGACGTCGGATTTTCGACAGTATATCGCAGAATATACCGTCGCAAATTTTTGACGTTATCCAATCAGACGTCGCGTCACATACGCAATTGCATTAGAATGCTCATTCACTTCACAATATTAGTAACGTGAGTATGTCACTCCCGATATTACGTATGTTATATCAGCAGGTATATGAATACCCAGTTTGTTTGTGTTGAGGTTTTACGGCCCAGTCAACCCAATGGGGTCATGTCGAGCGCGGTCAGTTTACCTAACCACACGTTTACTGGACAGGTTTAGTCCTCTAAGCGGTTAACCAGTACTGTGCACATTCTTTCGCCAGAAAATGAATACCCAGTAATCACTCTTTATAAATCTATAGCGGGCCGTTATCGGCCCGCTGTAGATTTATAAAGAATGTTTACTGGGTAAATTACACTATTTTTTCTAGTTAGCAAAACAATAAATAAAGTGGGCCCAAATTAACCCTTTACCCCTCTGATTCTTCCATTCTTGAGTCTGGACTTTTCCACTGGTGCAAATAGGGGTTTGTTTAAAAGTAAAAACGGAATGGCAAAAAGTGTAGATCCTGATGAGACGATTACGAGCCGTCTCATCTGGATCTACACTGTTTGCACAGGTTTTGGTTTGGATTTGAAGGACTGGCCAATGACAGACATCAACCATTCAACGCATATTCTAAAATAAACTAAGTATTTTGGTGTTCTCCTTGTCAACAAAATAATGTTATAATTCAAGTGCACGGAACAAAATCTAGTTGAATAACGGAGACATCACGAGCGCTGTCAAGCAACCACATTTGTGGATTTTAACATCGCGCTTAGGTTATCGAAGAAAACAAAGGAACTTTACTTTATGAATTACAAAAAAGTATAAATACTTTTGAACACTACACAATAGTACCAAGGAAAAAGTTTTGATATATCCAAAAAGATCGCAATATATCCGTATTGCATTCTATGTGAAGATCCAGAGACAGTGCATGTAGGCTAGTAAAGTGTTTATGAGGTCTTTGATTGTATACAATGATAACCTACAATAATAAATCGACAAAACAAACTTAACTGTTACACGAAATGCAAGATATCAATCTCGATACGGAACATCACTGCTGCGCAAACAGAAAGTTTCTGTATGCAAGTATCTTCTTTATGCCTTCCGCTGTCATTGATGTCTAGTCTGATAAGTCTCAGCAAAAGAGAATCATTTTTTCTCATGCTCAGTTCCAAAGTTTTTCTTATTTATTATGACAGATGAAGGTTTAGTTGTATGACTTAGTGAATATCTAACCTTTCCAGCCCTGCAGACTAAACAGATACTTTTACAAACAGCGTACATCCAGATGAGACGGCTCTTAAGGAGCCGTCTCATCAGGATCTACACTGTTTGTCATTCTTTTTTTTTTTTTGTTTTTTTGTTTTTTGTTTTTTTGGCTGGCGCCTCCATTTGCAACAGCGGGCACACGTCCAAATTCGACGTCGACGCAAACTGTAATCCCGGATGAGACGGCTGATAATGAGCCGTCTCATTTGGATCTACATTATTTGCCTTTCTGTTTTATTATTATTATTGTAATTACTTTAATATTGACTGACTTCCCTATTTGCAAAAGTGCATGTTTAAATTCGAAGACGGAAGGGTCCGCATAAGGACATCAAGTCCAAATTTCAAAAACGGAAGAATCTATATCAGGACCTCATGTCAACATTCGGAGATGGAAGAGTCCATATAAGGACCTTGTCCAAATTCGAAGATGGAAGGGTCCATAAAAGGACCTTGTCCAAATTCGAAGGTGAAAGGGTCATATAAGGCTTTAAGTCCAAAGTCGATGTAAGGGTCCATATTAAGACATCAAGTCCAAATTCGAAAATGGAAGAATCCATATAAGGACCTCATGTCCACATTCGAAGATGGAAGAATATTTATAAGAACTCAGGGTTTAAAGGTTTGAATTAGATTAAAAAAAGAAACACGCTATACTCGTAAATAAATAAAACCATTTCTGCCTTAATTCTGCGCCACGTCTCTCCCTCGTTACTGACTACACAGCGAGCATACAACGTTGAAACAACGTCGAATAAAAGCCGATATAACGTAATACCGTTGCATCGACGTTGTTTTAACATTGTGCACCCTCTAAGCTTTGTTTTATTCATGAATTTTCAGAGATGATCATGCTTGATATTTATATGTGAATCGCACCATGAAAGGTCACAAATATATGCAAGAAAATAACCAGGTAATGCCAGGATAATGAAGCACAGTCTTCTCGAGGCACCAAAAGAAGAAGGGGAATAACAAAGGCTTATAATTCTACTAACGGGGCTATCAGCTCCCCAGTATAGGTGTACAACATGTAGTGTGCGGGTTCTTATCATCTGATTGGCTGCTGACTGAGAGGTTATCAGGAAAACAATCTAGTTCTCTTAGAGAAACAGGTAAGGTAATAGCTTTCACCTCTGCAGTACTTCATTAAATAATAATTACGCATGCCAATTGAACAGTCAAAGAAAAAAAAATCAACAGACGACATTTTGAAATATTTTTTTCTGATTTGTTCCAGAAAACAGTTTGCATGAAATGTCAAACCCTATTTTCCGAAAAATATCACCAAATTGTTGACTATTGAATTTGCCCTGAGCGTGGTAAAGGTTAAACTTGAAACAATTTCTTAATCTGGGCCCAGTTGTTCAAAGCGTCGTTAGCTTAACGAGCTCGTTAAGGGTCATTTCGTTAACTGTTTTAGTGGATTCAATATACAATATTCTGATATTTTTTGCTGAAAAAATGTGAGTAGCTTTTGCACTGCAAAAGCTACTCACATTTTTTCAGCAAAAAATTTCAGCATATTTGCGTATCACTCGATTTAAATTTTAACGAATCGTTAACTAACAACGTCGATAGCTTTGAACAACTGGGCCCTGACATTTATTTGGAGCAAGGGCTATACAAACCCATTAATGTCAATCACTGCTGAAGCAAACTAGCCAATGATATGGCACTTTCCTCCTTTAAGTCGTTTCGAGGGTCATAACACCGTTAGTAGAATGACAATCTATGTTTTAGCAAAAATAAGACAAATAATGTATACCCCTGTAAACCCCAGTTTTACTATATAAAAGTGGGGTTTAAGGGATGTCAAAATTATATAGGCATGTTTTCGTGATAAATGCCACAATCACCAAGCACAGCCTTCCCCCAGGCACTCAAAAAAGAAATTAGGATCATACAAGGATAAAACGAACGGCACATATGAAACCACATGCGCACAAAAGAACAGAAACTACAACAGAGGAACCGCCTTGGAACGGTCAGTAGGAAGTACACTGGCGGGATGGGTACTTAATCCAGTTTCACTCGCGCGAAATATCGCGCTAACTTCAGATGCAGTTCTAAAATACAAAAATATGCTCGGAATTCTGGAATGGAATGTGATTAAACATTAAACCTGTGTGTCAAACCTTATTATGTCTAAAAACTAAACAATAAAAAAATAGAATGCAGCCTGCTGTCTTTGTAACGGGTGCTTTAAGGGTTAGGAATTTCTTAACAAGATACACTGAATAAAAAATCAGCCCAATTAGAAGACGCAACCGAACTTACACTGCATAACACAAACTGCATAAATTGTTATTTTGTAATAAAAAGACAATTCCACGGTAATAAATGTCGATTTGTTTATTAAGTCTCGTAGATCGCCCGATGCAGATATGCATTGAAATGTGCAGCAGATAGAAAAACACTCTCATTCCTGTCAAGACTAGTGAAATAAATTTTGCAGGAAATAGTTATCCCTTGTCATGCTGAATAAATTAGGATGCCACACCCACTTCTAATTTTCAGCCTATCAGATTACTTGTTCCAGGTTATTGATACAAATTCACAAACTTAATGACAAACAGTGCAGATCCAGATCAGTTGGCTTCTTCAGAGGCCAACTGATCTGGTTCTACACTGTTTGCAAAGACAGGGCATATCCGGGTTCAGCAGGACCAGGATTAACATTTCGCGTAGGAATCTTGTACATAATGAACTGAGAACTGAGTGGCCTTATGATTAGTGCTCTCGACTTGCATATTGTTTGCTATCTTGCATCTGTTTTGTCGTTATTTATATATTCCTCCCTCCTACTCTTTGTGCCTCAGGGAGGGCTGTGCTTCGTGATTGTGGGATTACCTGGGTATCTTCATTTTTTGCAACATCACGAAAACATGCCTATATAATTTTGACCCCCTTAAGCCCCACTGTTATAGAGTAAAACTGGGGTTTAAAGGGGTATACATTATTTTTCTTATTTTTGCTCAAAAACATAGATTGTGGTACTCGTTAGAACCGCCTGGCCGAGGCGGTTCTAACGTGTACCCACAATATATGTTTTGAGCAGAAACCTGAAAAATATCTGAATTTTTTTATCTAAATTTTTCTAGGTTTTGGAGGTGAAATTTTCTACATATTTGAATAGGCAGGTTTTCGTAATGAGCAGGGTATCATGAGTTGGAACCCCAGCAGGTTGTTTGAATGTTTCCAACCTTAGTCTATATTCATTGTGCTCTGGGCTAAACATAAAGGTGAATGGATACTCATTCAAGAAGGCAACTCTGTTAAAATTGATTTTACTCCCTTCTGAAAATAGATCTACTCTAAAAGGAAAGAATTTGCTCCCTGTGGGAGCAAATTCTTTCCTGTTAGAATAGACCCCTTATCAAAAGGTTTATGTGCATGAATGTAAACAGGAATTCACAAAGTTACCTCCCTTGTAAACTAAACTTGGTAGAAAATCTATCAGACGTTTCCAGTCTCTTTAAGCGTACAGTAGGAGCTTGGCAATAGAGATTGATACTAACTATGTGTGCATGATATAACTGAAAAGACGGGCATATTTAGAAACAGACATAAAACCCAAGAATACCGTATCCAGTTATTTAGCTTGTCTGTCAAAAGCCTATTTAGCTGCAAATTCTCCTCCTATAAGGTGAAGAACATATATATATATATATATATATATATATATATATATATATATATATATATATATATATATATATATATATATATATATATATATATATATATATATATATATATATTCTAATTCCCGCTATGGCAACAACACACGCCTAAACACAGGGTTTTGCACTTATCTGCAAGTGGTGCCAATTTTATTTTGAACTTAAAGGATAGGATACACAGGCCGTTCTGGCAATCTTCTAAGCACATGTCCGAAGTCACCTTTTCGCATGACACAGCTCATTTGTGAGCCACATCTTATCAAAACCTACATTAAGGTTAAGGCATTGGACATAACTATTTACCACTTTGTGACAATGCCATTCACATCAATAGAACATACTCTTTTCAAACCTACGCCACAAATGAAGCGTATATACTTCCATGATAAGCAGTTTATAGAATTTATGGGACCACTGCATACTACCGGGAAAGGGACATTGAAACAACATCGTATCAACGGCGTTACATCGACGTTGATGCGAAGTTTTTACAAAACTGTGTGTCTCATGTTCAAAGAAAGTCACCAAGCAGGCATATAATGTTGAAACAACGTCGATTCAATGTTGATTCAACGTCGACCTTGAATCAACGTTGAATCGACATTACTGCCCGCTGTGTTATTGTCACGACGAGATGCGTTATATTTTGCAGATAGTTTGTTTGTATGTTGAAGTTTTACGGCCCAGTCAACCCAATAAGGTAATGTCGAGCGCGGTCAGTTTACTTAACAACACTTTTACTGGGCAGGCTTAGTCCTCCAAGCGGTAAACGAGTATTGTGTGCATTCTTTCGCAAGAAACTGACAACTGCCTTTCGTGAATCAGCGGAAGGGACAGAATGACTGTTGGAAGTATTTCATGATCAATCTCCACGAAAGAATATTGCCGATCCGGCGGGGGATCGAGCCCGCAACCTCCTAGCGACCAGTCGGACGCGCATCCAACTGAGCCGCCGAACCGGCTTTGTAGATAGTCTTTTAGAGTTTTGACTAATAGCAAAATACTCAATGTTCAACATCAGCCGGGGCACAGCGTGGCCTACAATATTGACTATGCGCCTGGTGAAGACGCAGATCAGCTGATCAGTCTTCGTTGTACGCCTGAAGATACTTTGTATCCTTGGCCACCCACGGAGTGCCATGCGAAGACTCGGATCAGACTGCGCGGAAGCGCAGGCTGATCTGAGTCTTGACTGTGCACACATGCAATAAGGTAGGAAATGCTGTGGCATGGCTCATATTAGAGTCCAAGCGAGCGACATCATGTCGCAGAATAAATAAAAAGGACCTTATGTTTTTTAGTTTTTTTTCCGGTTTGTGGTTCTTCAAATGCGCATTCGCAGTCTCTTATTCGGGTTACAGCACGCGTGTTTTGCCGAAGGCTTCCTCAAGGTCTCTACTACTTGTCTGCGAACAGCAAAGGCTCTGGCGAGACTGCGCTTATGCGCAGTCTCGCCTGAGCCTTTGTTGGTCGCCTATGTGATAAGTACCCTTTTCTCATGTTCAGGCCCAATTTAATAAACCAAGATTATTGGTTTCTTGTATTTTTCTTATAGCTATGTCTCCGAATTTGGCATCTACAATTCAATCTACATGATTTAGACAAAAACGTTTTGTGACAATTAGGCTAGACAATAACAAAATGTCAAGACCAGATTTTGTTTTATAACTTTATTTATTCCATTTAGGTACATGAAGGAATGTTAGTCGATACGCTCTCTAGAAATGACTTGTATTAATGTTTGAGATATTTCGTCTGGCTAAAAGCACCGCATAAGCGTGAGAAAAATATAAATGAGGTTGTCCAAGAAAGGCAACAAAAAGGAAGCTTCTCGGGGTGGGGGTGGGGGCGGAGGCGGGTAACTTCCTATATATGGCATAGTATGGATGTGCGTGCCGAATAGTCCCCTTTTTCAGTGCTGCCAGGTATATGATTGGCCCCCTTTTTTCAAAAAAAAGTATATGAATGGCCCGATTTTTCTGGATTCCTATGTGAAAGGCCCCATTTTTCTGACATCCTGGTATATGCACATATTTTTCGCTCAGAGATTTTTCGAGGCTGCTTATCCTCTTGGTATTACATGAATTGACTGTGATATTTGTGTAACAACCAGCAAAAAATGGGTACAAAAAATCAAAGAGCAGTATATGAATAGATCAGCATTTTGGATGATCAAGTATAGGAATGGGTCCGTTTTTCAAAGGCCAGGTATATGAACGGGGTAAGTTTTGAAATACTGGCTCGCTCACCCGTACCAAAATTACCCCTATCCGCCCCGCCGCCCCCCCTCCCCACCCCGCCCCCACCAACGGGAGGCTCTCCGAGGAACCGAAAGAAGAATTGATAAGACACAAACCACACCGGTTATCCAGAGACACATAAAACGACAGAGACCAACGAACAGAATTAAATTCAGTAGGCCGAAATAGGGAGTAAGTATCTGTACGAGAACAACTCAGCACGAGTCAGACTGATCCGCGGTTACTGGTTTACTGCCTATTCCTACTTGTTGATATTAACCATTGAAGATTGGAGACCCCTAAACGGGTAACTGGCAAACAGTGCAGACCCAGATCAGACGCCGCAGAATGCGGCGTCTGATCAGGGTCTCCGCTGTTTGCAAATAATTCAACCATTTTTCTACAGGAATATCTATATCATATTGCCTGACATACCTAAAGTCGAAAATGGACTCTTCCAATATATAGTGTGGGAGAGTTTATTCAGTCTTAAATGGGTTAATTCGTTGTTCTCTGTCGCGTTAGTTGCCTCTGGATAACCGATGTAAACAATAACAAGATAAAACGGGACATTTGCAATAACTGACATACAGACAAAGATGAACTGCAAGAGAACAGCCGCCTTTGAATGGTCGGCTGAAACAACTACAGTAAAACTCCGATGCCTCGAACACCGAAGACTCGTTTACCATGGTTAATTCGAACTCGTTTTTGAGTCCCTACGAATTTTTTAGACAGCTCAAGAAAACAAATATTTAGGGAAATTTTCTTATTTTATCATGAAATTGTATGTTGTGTGTACTCATTAGAATCGCCTCATCGAGGCGATTCTAATGAGTACACTCAACATACCATTATTGTATAGGAGATCAGAAAGACCTCCCTAAATTATATCCAGTTTCTCCCTGAACTAGTGCCATGATAAACCTTCACTGGCTCGAACTACCCATGTCTCGAATAAATTTCTATGGTCCCAAAGACGTTTGAGCTATTGATGTTCTACTGTACTATGGCCTTAAACTAGTAAAAGTCTCCCCGTACATGCATTTAATGTTGTTATTATTTCAGCCTCAGGATTGCAATTGCAATAGCTTATCACGTTCCCTTTCTGGATGATATCCTTTATCCTATTTTCACTTATTTTTTTAACCCTTAAAATGCCAAGAAAAGCTGCATCTGTAAATGTCGTCTGTTTATGTCGTCTGCTGAATATTCTTGCAAACTTTTTAAACCTATTTTGCATAGAGGCAAGCAGGGTGAACCCTGAAAAGGAGCAGTCTGATCTGGGTCCACATTGTTTGCAAAAATGTCTTTTAAAATCACATGCAGATGACAAAGCAGGCGACAATTGTTGTAATTGGATATTTAAGGGTTACATGCCCTGGTAGGTTTTATTCCTGCCCGTTCTAAGGCGGTGGTTCTGGTGTTGTTTGTTGTTTGTGTGGCCTTGTGGGAACCACAAGAAGAACTGACGAGGAACAAGACACAACTGTACCAGCTGCAATAACCGAAATGCAGCCGGCCTCGGTGGCTCAGTCGAATGCGTGTCCGACTGGTGATCAGCAGGTAGAAAAAAAAGAAGAAATCTCTGGCATTGTGATCAGCACCTTGTTGGGGAAGAGAGAGCTGAGCCCAGTTGTTCAAAGCGTCGTTAGCTTAACGAGCTAGTTAGTGGTCAAAATGTTAACTGTTCTAGTAAGTACAATATCTGATTCACAGTTATTTTTGCTGAAAATGTGAGTAGCTTTTGCAAATGCAAAAGCTACTCACATTTTTTCAGCAAAAATATACGCGTATATGCCATATTTGATGATCAAAGATTTAACGATACGTTAACTAACGACTTCGTTAGTTTTTGAACAAATGGGCTCTGGTTGCTTTGTTTTTTCGCTGTTCTGTTACTTACGTACTACTGATGTGATTGTGGTCCTTCCTTAACATATTTTATTTATTCAAATTTTAGGATAAATGTGGTAAGGAGTTAAGGTGCCTGATTATTTACAGGATAAATATGGTACAATACATTATTCCAGTTAATCATAAGGAAGTCTGTCTATTGGCGGTTAAGCTATAAAAAAATGATCTATGAACAATTTAACGTCAAGATGTGGAATTAAACTCATATTTATAGTAAAAGAACAGACTATTTTTTCAAATGACGTTAATTAAATTGGAATTCCCATTTGATATAGTTAAGAATTAACTATAGCTAAGTTCTATTTTCGACCAGGCTTATTCTTTGACTGCAAGCTCAATATAAATCTGTGTTAAACAAACTTTTTTATTTTTATGATGAACATACAAACAAATGCATCGAAAGAAGAAGTTAATTTGGACTTCAACTTGTCTCGTTTAGTAAGAGCGAGTGCCTTTGACAAAGTGTCTGCTTCCACTGCATGGCCAATACCTATACGGTTTCCTCTGGTTGACGTTTCCTTTGTTCTTTGATTCTTTAATGCCTTTAGCAAGAAAGGTTTCTGTGAAAAATAGCTATCCAGAAAAGTCCAAAAATTCACAAAGCACAACAATCCCAAGGAACCGAATGCAAAAATCAATATAGGGATCAAACATGGTTTTTCATGCATTAACATTCGCCAGGTCCCGAGGGATGTGTTGAAAACAGAGGCCGGAGGCCGCGGTTTTCAACACCTCACTAGGGACCAGGCGAATGTTAATGCATTGAAAACATTTGCTACATTTCGCGTTATTTTTTGCACTTCTTTGTTTCGCCGTTTCACCGATGTCTCGCGAACGCGATTTGCACGGACTATGCTCATTCTAGGGTCGGGCAGTACACATCTCGTAACGGTAGCAAATCTGTGGCCCCGGTACGACCATACTGAAAGTTGTGTAGCCGTGCATTAACAGCGCATGAATTGCCTTGTTAATACACGGCTTTTCGACGGTTAATGCATGGCTGTTAATAACGTGCGATACTGCTTTATATGCAATAAAGAAAAGTAACATTACGGGGACTGAAATTTATCGCCGACGCTCAGAAGTGATTGAAAAATATTAGCTTGAAAATACTTTTGAAGCAAGGTATATTGGAACCAGAGTTTAACGATGGCCTAGTATATACGTTTAGGGAAGAAATTATTACCCGTTATAAAAGGATGGGATATACATGTACTTGCATGTTATGAGACAGACTGCATGCATAGTTTCAAACCGATGACAGTTGATTGCTAAGTTTTACTATTTTATTGCATGACGATGGATCGGCTCTCAGACTTCATGTTGGTGCTTAAACCTATCATTAGTGGGTTGATGCTTGATGTTATGTTATATCCTTGTTCGGGCTTTTCGTAATTTAACTTGTAGTTTTATATAGCTCTTGGCCAGTGCCTGAGATTATTGCCACGAGCTGCTCCCATCCTTGTTTCATAACAGTGATTTAAATTGATTTACACGTCTTCTCTTCTGTGGTGTTTCACTGATTAAGTTAGGGAGCCTATTCGCAAGCCGAACAATCATTTTGAATGTTTACAATATTTGAATCTAGGGTGAAGATTTGGCACCATAAAAATCGATTAAACCTCCGTAGTTTTATTGCTGACTGTTCTAATGTGGTTCTGGTGTTGTTTGCTCCTTCTGTGTGTGCTTTTTTTTTTTTTTTTTTTTTTTTTTTTTTTGCTGTTCGCTACTGGATGTTTCTCACAATTTGTCCAGTTTATTGTCTTCCCAGCAAACACATAACGTTGAAAAACATCGTTTCGACGTCACTGTGACGTCATGACGTCGCAGCGACGTCGAGCCGACGTTATTACGACGTTGTGTGTTACAGCGATATTATGTTTCATTTACTCGAAAAAGACCCTGGAAAGGAATGCTAGACGGTGTGACAAAAATAATTATTTCAATGACGTTACTACATACATAAGTATTGGCGTCATTCGAATAAAAGGTACGTCAAAAGGGAGTATTTCAGTGACGTCAGTCCATAATCAGTGCCGTAATTTGAATATTCACTTTTGTCATACCGCTTGTAAGGGGCTTACATTTGAAGAGGTCTTTTTTTCGCGCACTTTCGATCAGAGTCTTCGCTGTCCATCTGCAGAAGTCATGTATTTTCTTCGATTCATAGATGCCAGTGAGGATTCTGATCATACTGCGTGTTTGCATAGGCAAACATCATAAGGTATGATATCTGATGTTACAGTTTTAATTTCAACAGTATAAAAGTTTTCATGTGTTCTGTAATCGGTGATATCGAAAAACCTGACCAGATTGTGTGGTGAGCGCAATGTAGGCGATGAGAACTGTGTTTGCTTGTCTATAATTTGTGTTTTCTCAATCGTTTAAAGAAGATAAGTAGTTATTGAAGTAAAATTCTTAGTTTGCTTAACTCATCAAGATAAAAGCTTTCAATACAACGAGCAGGATTGCCAAAATATTTTTATCTGAAATGCAATCAAATTACAGTCGACTCTCGTTATCTCGAATTCCAAGTGATTTTCTGAAAAACTTCGAGATATCCGTACTTCGACATATCAGATTTGCAGAATAGAGGAAAAACTAATTCGATTAACCACATTGAACAAATATATGTATAACTGGACTCTTGAGGTTAGAGATATATTAAAAAAAATATTGTGGAAAAGAGGAGAAATTGCTCCTTAGGAGCAATTTCTCCTCTTTTCCACAATATTTTTTACATGTTGTTAGATTTTCATGTTTAGGCAGGGACCAGATTTTCACTTCGAGATAAGCGGTTATTCCAGATAAGCGAGTTCGGGATAGCGAGAGTCAACTATATATAATAAAATCATTGTGTGAGCTGCGCATTTTCGTTCAATGTGTGTATGAAGAGATGCAAACATATATTAACCCTTGAAGCGCCAGTCACAACAATTGTCGTCTGCTTTGTCTTCTGCCGGTTACTTTAAAATTCATTGTTGCAAACAGTGTGGACCAAGATCTGTCTGATCTGGGTCCACACTGTTTGCCTATATGCAAAATGTAAGTTTGAAAAGTTTGCAAGAAGATGCAGCAGACGACATAAGCAGACGACATTTTCAGATGCAGATTTTCTTGGCGCTTTAAGGGTTAAAGTTTTTTTTTTTTTTTTTTTTTTTTTTTTTGTTTTTTTTTTCTGATCGATTAACGTTTACATTTAAAATCAAACACACGTCTTTTAGAGCGACTAAGCTCTGACATACATTTTCTCATGTTCTGGTACAAATATACAGTTGACTCTCGCTAACTCGAACTCGCTTATTTCGAATAACCGCTTATCTCGAAGTGAAAAGCTGGTCCCTGCCTAAACATGAAAATCTAACAACATGTAAAAAATATTGTGGAAAAGAGGAGAAATTGCTCCTTAGGAGAAAATCTGGTCCCTGCCTAAACATGAAAATCTAACAACATGTAAAAAATATTGTGGAAAAGAGGAGAAATTGCTCCTAAGGAGCAATTTCTCCTCTTTTCCACAATATTTTTAATATATCTCTAACCTCAAGAGTCCAATTATACAAATATTTGTTCAATGTGGTTTATCGAATTAGTTTTTCCTCTATTCTGCAAATCTGATATGTCGAAGTACGGATATCTCGAAGTATTTCAGAAAGTCCCTTGGAATTCGAGAAAACGAGAGTCGACTGTACTTGAAGTTTTCATTAGTATCTTTAAGAGGCCCGTCTTTATATAATTTCTATGAAAGGAAGATGTTTTATTGTACTTGAATGTCCTATGACTTCCAAAAGTATGTGAAATTGCTTTACGGTTCCCACTCTAAACTAGCATTTACGCTTAGCATACTGGGTAAAAAAATCAGCAGCAACATTTTGAAGTTTTTGTTTTATTTTTACCATAAAATTGATTTTGGCATTTAATGCAAATTGTCTCCCAAGAAGACAAATTGCATGAAGTATCAAAGCCTATTTTCTGGAAAAATAAGAAAATTATCATCACTTTGTCGTCTGCTTAATTTGTTCACAGAGTGATAAAGGTAAAATAGGTTATTTCCGATTATATAAGCCAGGCTACAGAAAAAAAGGTCGGACTGCAAGCAGCGAGGGACAGCAGAAACTACATATTCTGGCAAAACTTTCACGATTTGTTACCTTAATTCTGTAAGCACCAAATATTGTGCTTGCGCACAGGACAAGCGCTCATCAAAATGACTGGACTGGGCCTTCCAAGTTCTCATTTAACATAAAGTTGATTTCATTTCTATAGACCTGTTTCCGTGATATTGTTTGGTCTCTTACGCTGTCTGATTTATTATGGTAATTCTGTGATAATCTGAATGGTTCTACTGTCGGAATGTAAATTGAAATTGGTATGGCTGATGCTTATATTGTCAAGAATTCCATGAGTCATTTGAAATTTTCTTCCAAACGAGAAGGATAGCCGTCGAATTTATAGAAAAGAAAACACACACACACACACACACACACACACTAACACACAAAAAACATGTACTAAGCAAACGCAAACCGTTTGCATCACCTTCCGATTTGAAATGGTAAGCACAAAATATAACATTAAATGAAATAAACTGAACTATATTATTTAAGAACTGTCTTACTATTAAACTATGAATTCTAATCTGCAACTTCAAAACTGTTTTAGAGTACGAGAACATGTCTGTGCAATGAATTCTCTTATGTTCCCTTATAACATATAGGGAAAAACAGTGGTATGCATAAGGGAAATGCATTTGAGAATTGCCAAACATTAGCAGTTTTGAAACCCGATTTCAATTTGATAAAATTTTGTTACATTGTTATTTTTTTTTGCTGCATAAATGTATTTCAATGTACTCTTTTTACTCCCTAATATAAAGCAGAAATGACTCACATGGATCGACATCAGAAGGATTTTTGAATAATACTGTCTTATTTCTTTATTAAAAATAGATTGTGGGTACTCATTAGAAGCGCCCTAGAAAGGACTTCTAATGAATACCCCCAAAAAATATGTGTCTGTGTAGAAACAAGAAAATATCAAAACATTAAAGTTGAACAGCCGCCTTCTCCAGTGTGATGACTTAAAAGAATACATAGGTATATTACAATAATGACTTTCGACTCTTTTTTAGGTTTTTCTTGCGTAATGTTCGCTATTTGCCTATGCACTTCCTTCACCTTTAACACGGGTACTTGTGTTTCTCTAAACTACATTGCTCCATGTAATTTCATCACGGAAACACGCCTATTCAAAACATTTCACCTCCGAAAACATATTTACATATTTCATGACGGTACACTCTCAAATCCAAGCAAGGTGACCATTACGAAAACACGCCTATTCAAATATATTGAAAATTTTACCACCAAAAAAAAAAAAATGAAAATTTTCAGATAAAAATCTCTGATATTTTTCATATTTCTGCTCAAAACTGAGATTGCGGGTACTCGTTAGAACCGCCTCGCCGATATATGTTTTTGAGCAGAAATAAGAAAAATAGTTTATACCCCTGCAAACCCCAGTTTTATTATATAAAAGTGGGGCTTAAGGGGGTGAAAATTATATAGGCATGTTTTCGTGATGTGTTCGATTTTGCATGATTATGATACGGTAGCCCAGTGGCGCAGCCAGAACGGAATTATTTGTATGCAAATCCAGGCAAACTCTTGAAAAGGTATGCCTGGAAGCTACTCTAAATTAGGGGCTACTCTTAAAGGAAAGAATTTGCTCCCAGAGAGACCAAATTCTTTCCTTTAAGAGCAGCCCCTAATGTAGTCACTTTATTGTAAAAATGTTTCTTACGCATGGCACGCACATGCGTGTATGCGTAATGAGTGCTAGGTGTAGGTGCTATTCGTTTACGTACGTACAATATAATCAGCATAGAGGATCCATAGAAAACTCAGAACAAAGGGAACAGCAAAAATAGCAGTCTCGGTTTGATAATAATAATAATAATAATAATAATAAAGAGAGGACCAATGGTCCTGAAGCTCACATGAGAGCATTTGTTCTGAGTATAATAGTAACGATTTTCAATTGAAAGGAAGGCAATGCTTAGGAATCGATACAATTACCTAACACCTTCCGTTCAAAGACACCAACGGTAAAGAAGGACGCACTTAAAGTAATGGCACCACAATTAAAACACTACAAGCAGAAAGCCAACGGGACAGTTTCTTCCCAAAAAATGGTCAAACGCCTCTCAAACTAAAGATTTCACCAAGGCATACAAAACAGATATAGTAAACAACAGCAGAACGGTCAGTAAAAATATCACTGAGTGGGGTGGATGGGGGGTGGGGGAAGCTAAATCGACCCTACGTGGCCATAATACTCACCCTTAGTTCTGCCGTGGTATACACAAGACATTTGTTCAGTCCGCGTGAATGGTTCCAAACTCATCAGTGCAACATCTCCGAGAGCATAAAAAACAAACGAATACGGAGATGAAACAATGATGAGGACTCGACAGCAACAAATAACTGAAATGCTGAAGCAAACGAAAACCAACAATAGGACTCCGGTGGACCCGACCAGAGCCAGAGCATCAGACACCAAGCGACTAATTTTTAGTCTTTAGGCCGGAGTTGTCATAGAGTCTGAGGCCCGACCCGCCGGCGTGCAACCAAAGAGGGAAGCAAAGTTATTAGCCGTAAATGGGTTAACTACCCTGCCTGTAGTCTGTCGAATTGCATTTATGTTGTACCCAATTTTTATATATCGAAGAACGATTTTACGAAATTGACTGCTAAAATCATTGCAAGAATATATTTTTTTTTTCTGAATTTATGTACTAAGTCACCATAAAATTCAGGTTCCGATAGGCTTTGTTGCAGAAACGATTTAAGTCCAACATTGAATTTTTAAACTAAATCGAAATGACGTCTATAAAATTTAGAAGAATTTGCAGAGTTTATGGTACCGATAACTCTCATTTAGAAGTTTAGCAGTTAACAATTTTATTTTGAGTGTTGAAGTCAGAAACATGACTAGACACTCTGGAGAACCGAATAAGTTGCGAGATATAAACACCGTAGGATGCTCGACGAGGATCATTCCCATCCAAGTAAGGAAAATTTACAATCCCGAAATCAAAATCATCGCGTTTATCAATAAATTTTGCATGAAATAAACCCATCTAAAATAGACAAATGCAAATCCAAAAATTGGGCGACAGTTTTTAGAAGAATTTGTTTTATTTAATTGAAGCTCGGAAGGATAAATTTGACTTATCAAACCATCGAAGTACTTATTATCACTATTTAATAAATCGTCCAAATATCTAGACGTTGAGCTGAGAGCTTCAATAACTTTAGAAGAGACATCATGAAGTTTCTTTCATAAAAGAACAAGAACAAATCAGCCGCAAGCGGGTCGCGATTCGTACCCATCAGAATACTCACAATTTGTCTAAATAGCTTAGTACCAAATCTTATATAAATATTGTCAAGTAGAAAAGTAAGAGTTTAACAATGAAATATATGGGTATACCAGCTGGCGCAGTTTGGAAATCTTTGGTCTCTGTATCCTATAGTACTCAGGACCCAGTTGTTCAAAACTAACGATGTCGTTAGTTAACGATTCGTTAAAATTTAACATCGTGATACGCAAATATGCTGAAATTTTTTGCTGAAAAAAAATATCAGAATATTGTTTACTGAATCCACTAAAACAGTTAACGAAATGACCCTTAACGAGCTTGTTAAGCTAACAACGTTTGAACAACTGGGCCCTGGTATGGAATTTAGCTTTTACAAATTTGGCGAAACAGACGCCTCACATAGAATATGGCTTAGATGAAGCTACATACCGAATATCAAAGGCATTGACGCTCTTGTTTCACACAAGAATATTTTTAAATTTTTCCCGATATCAGTCTATGTAAAACTATTGACAGACGGACCAAGGGCTATGACGTGAACAATCTTGGTAGCGATCCATCAGATGAAGCTACATTACAAATGTCAAAGGCATGGGCCTTCTAGTTTCAGACAAGAAGATTTTTAAAGTGTTTCCCTTTATGTGTCTAGGTTACACAGATGACCATTGGAGTGGAGCCATTTTTTTACCGCAGGGCCATAATTTGAGTAATCTTGGTAAAAGCCTACCAGACGAAACTACGTACCAAATATCAAAGGCATGGGTCTTCTACTTTCAGACAAGAAGATTATTAAAGATTGTTTCCTTCTATGTGAAACAAGTGAATCCCGATGGGACCATTTATTACCCCAGGGCCCTAATTTGAACAATTTTAATAAGGTCTATAAGAGGAAGCCATATACGAAATATTAAAGGCCTGGGCTTTTTGGTTTCAGACAACAAGATTTTTTAAAAGTTCCTATATAAGTCTATTATGTAAAACAGGTGAGCCCTGGGGCGGGGCCATTTTTTTCTCCGGGACTAAAATTTGAACAGTCTTGGTAGAGGCTCATTAGATGAAGTCACATACCAAATATCAAAGTTCTTGGCATTCCAGTCTCAGACAAGATATTTGCTGTTTTAATTTCTCCCTATGTGAGTCTAGGTAAAATAAGTGACCCCTTAAGCGGGGCGATTTTTGATTTCAGGACTATAATTTGAACAATCGTGATAAAAGTTCACAAGATGAAGGTACATACCAAAAATCAAAGGCCTGGACCTTCTAGTTTCAGACAAAACGATCTTTTTGATGTTTTCCATATATGTGTGTATGTAAAACAAGTGATATCCCTAAAATGCTCAAGGTCAACCCAAATTTTTCATTTTTCCCCTACTTAGTCCATATATGTGTGTATGTAAAACAAGTGACATCCCTAAAATGCTCATGGTCAACCCATTTTTTTCATTTTTCCCCTAGTTAGTCCCCAATGGTGCATACTAAGCCCCAGGGCCATTGACCCTTTGGCTCCGGAGAAGAAGATTTTTAAAGTGTTTTTACCATATATGGGAATGGTGGCAATCTTGATCATGTGACCCAGATGGACGAACAAACTTTCGTTTGCACGGGCTCATTGAGGCTCCATATGAAATTTGACTTTGATTAGTCAAGCGGTTTCTGAGAAGAAGACGTTTGAAAATTGTGTTTTTATTTTTATTGCCTATATGAGTCAGTATAAAACAACTGACCCTGCCATATTTTACCACAGGGCTATAATTTGAACATTCTTGATAAAGGTTCACAAGATGAAGCTGCATACCAAATTTCAAAAGCCTGGCCCTTCTAGGTGTAGACAAGACACTTTTTAAAGTTTTGCCTATAGAAGTCTATTTAAAAACATGATCTTTTCGTTTAATGGTCAAGGTCAACGTTGTGTCATCATTTTTTTCAATGTCGTACAATATTTGAAAATACAAAAGAACAAGGAAGTACAAGTGAAATAATATTACTTCGACTTGCCAATGCTGCATATCAAGCCCCAAGGCCATCGGGTCTTTGGTTCCGGAGAAGAAGATTTTCAAAGGGTTTTTTTACCATATATGGGCGTGGTAGCCATCTTGGTTGTGTGACCCGAATGCGGCGAATAAACTTTCGTTCACCCTACCCATGGATGCTTCATATGAAATTTGGCTCTGAATGACCCTGTGGTTTCTGAGGAGAAGAAGTCTGAGGAGTGCAGACGACGAACGGACGGACGAACGACAGAATGATGACGGAGCCTGCAAATACTATAAGCTCAACTAAAGGCTCAGGTGAGCTTATAATAATTATAATAATAATATTAAGTGTATGTAGTATTAATGGCAACATACAAAGAAACTTAGCAAACGAACAAGGGAGCCTAGGTCCAAATGTCAAGGAACATGTCTATCATGTCGAGAACGCGTCTATAAGTTCGCTTAGCTTTCTATGAAATCGAAGTAAAATAAATATTAAAAAAAAAAACAAAAAAACAAGGAAGTCGAAGTCATATTATTTCACTTAAACTACTTGTTCTTTGGCATTTTATCTAACAGTTACCTGGTTGAAATTGAATGTTAGCCTAAGATTAAAAAAAAAAAACAAAAAAAAAAAAAAAAAAAAAAAAATGCGCCGCGACATGAGAAAAGGTGTCTCGACGAGGCGGTTCTAACGAGTACCCACAATCTATGTTTTTGAACAGAAATAAGAAAAATAATGTATACCCCTGTAAATCCCAGTCTTACTATACAAAAGTGGGGTTTAAGGGGGTCAAAATTATACAGGCATGTTTTCGTGATGGTGGCAATTACTGACAATGAGGAGGTCCTGATTAGATTTAACTGATGTGCAGGCTGAACGTTTGTTTTATTCTATTCTCATGCGATATAAGGACCCTTTCCTACGGTGCACATCAAATATATTCCATTGAATATTGTTATTAAAGTCATACTTCCTGGCAGCCAATCATTTTCCAGCCAAATTACCACAAAACATCACCATCTAAATCATGTGGATTTAATTGTATATGCCAAGTTTCGAGACAAGAATGTTTCAAAGATGTTAAACTAGCCTTGACAAGCAACCATATACCTCAAATCTCGTGGGAACTGCGCAGATCCGGATTAGTCTGTGATTTTCGCCTGTGCAAGATAATGAACTTGTTTACTCTACAGCTTTGTACATAATAAGGTATGGTCTGGGTGCAAGAAAACGCAGGCCGATCTGAGGCTACTATGATGTCCCAGTGCGCAACTAAAGGTACTTTTATATTTATTGCGGCTCTAAAATCAATTTTCTGAATCTATCATTTCCCAGTGGCAATTTGTTTTATGTCAGGTTTTGAATAATTCGATTGTTTCGTGCCTCTAAAATGCTAACACAAACGTTAACAACGAATTATTGCGCTTCTGTCACACTGAAGTGAAAGCATGTTTTGCAGTAATGGAAGAAATTCGTCTAAGGAGCATTGCACGTCATATCAAGTGTTCCTTTAAGAGCAATATATAATCTGTCTTAGATGGAGGAAAGATCTCTGTGCGATACGCAGACAAAAGGCTTGTTTAAGTTTGTAGAGATTCAATTGGGATTCGGTAGTGGCATCAATCGTTAAGACTTTTGAGCGTAAAGTCATGTAAATGATTTAAGTTTGGATTAGATTGCAGTTCTAGAAAGTTTTGGTGAGTCATGACATCGATATCGTTCTGAATCTAACAATACTTCCGATGTCCATTCGAAAAATAGAAGTTGAAATGAAATGAGTCTCAGGTCAACATACTAAAATCGTATTTCGGAAAATCATAAAGATATACACAAAGACAAAATTAAGGGATTTTCAGACTGACAGAAACAAGGGCCCGAAATCAACGGGGTGTAATCATGCGTCCATGGAAAGTAAGCATTAAATAGTAAGCATGCTTCGCCCACGATGTCTATCGGCCTGAACAGAGATTTCAGAAAATACGGGAATAGTACAATGTAATATCCGGGTTTAGAAAGTCAGTTTATGGCTTCGCTGTGACATAAGTCCGGAAACAGCCACATTAGTTGTAGGGATTGACAAGTTTATGATGCATCCCATAGAACTTCTTAAATGTTGATACCAGTTTAGTTCTTTGATATCCTTGAAACAAAAATCTTGTAGTAAGCAGTCTGTCTCGTTCGATGAAGTCCTGATACTCAGTGCAGGCTCTAGCATAATGGTTTAACTGTGAAACATAATCACTGTATGCTGGCGCAGAAGGAATATTGCCGCTCACGGGGAAAGTTGGTCATTCTGTTTATCGTAAAGCCTAATACTGATCTTTCCTTTGTCGATAAAGAGGTATAAATCCAAGTATGAGGAAGAGATGTCGTCTCAGATGTTTCTTTAATTTCAAGTTCACGTGGGTATTTGAATTTGAGGTTCACTAAAAACTTGATTATTCATTGATAAGGCGTGTTTTACCTGCTTTCATGAGACCCTGTATAAACCCTGCCTCATACGTGTATAAAATAAGTTGGCAAGCAATGGAGCACACTTATTTTTCGTAGGAATGCCGATTATTTGTTGAAATATCCGTCCACCAAACACCATAAAAATGTTATCGATTAGGTATTCCAGTATCTTTACAACATCTGCATCAGAGTATTATTGTCGTGCATCAAAGTGGCCCTGAACAAAGTAGGTACAGTCGACTTTCGTTATCTCGAACTCGAAGGGACTCTCTGAAATACTCGAGATAACCGTACTTCGACATATCAGATTTGCATAATTGAGCAAAAACTAATTCGATTAACCACATTTAACAAATATATGTGTAATTGGACTCTTGAAGTTAAGATATATATTGAAAATATTGTGGAAAAGAGGAGAAATTGCTCCTAAGGAGCAATTTCTCCTCTTTTCCACAATTTTTTTACATGTTGTTAGATTTTCATGTTTAGGCAGGGAACATATTTTCACTTCGAGATAAGCGGTTATTCGAGATAAGCGAGTTCGAGATAGCGAGAGTCAACTGTATCTGCATAGCCAAGAACTACATGCTGGAAGCGAATTCCGTTCTTGTGAAAGAAACACTGGTCAATAATATCTCGTAATATTAATTTCAGTTTGTCATAAGGAATGTGGTTTCTCAGAATTTCTTCCCTAGACAGCGTAGTGAGTTTGTATGTCTGGTTCTCTGTTACTGTACTCATACCAAGCTCCACCATTAATAAGAATATAAAAAAGAATAAATCCGGTGTTTCTAGAAAACGGTTGCACAACCTTTCATCGAAAACCATTTCTTCAAAGCGACAATTTGTTGAATGCGATATTCCAGCCATCCGACATTTATGTCGAATTCGACGGTTGGTCGAAAATAAATAGGTACTACGATTCGTTGGCTGTATATATACCATTCCCAGAAGGTCAAACGCCGTTGCTTTAATTTCTTAGAACAATTTGAGGTAATATATTATTCCAACCTTTTTGCTTTTATTTAAATAGACCATGTTATATCTTTGGGCGAACTCAAAACATGACATTATTTTTATTTAACACACGGAAGAATAAGAGATTTCGATAAAATAGTTTTCGATAAAATACTTTAACAAATGCGCACATATGAATGAAAAGTATATTATGCGTTCCGTGTAATGCCTATTTTAGACTTCAGCAGTGTGTAAGTTAAAATTAAATAGTCAGGTTTAAGTTAAATAATATTTTCTTATTCTTCAGAGGCATTAGAACTTGAAGATCTCAAGCACGTCACATCGACGTTGATACGACGTCATTTTAACGTTGTGTGCCTGCTGGGTAGGCTCCTCCACAGTTTAGAAGGCGGTTTGATAAGCTAAACGGATTTTAATTAGTTCTGACGCTTCAAACGCAATCATAAAACAACATGCTTCATTTTTTTTTTCAGGATTAAGGCAGACCCACAAAATCAGCACTTTATAAAGTTAAAAGGGGGAAGCTGGCGGGAGTGGACGGGTTCAATTGATGAATCAGTGACAAAAATAATGTGATTTTCACAACATATGTAAATTCTATGATACGTTTTTCATTTTGAGACAACTCGTACGAATTATTCAAACAAATTGACAACTTTAAATTATTTAGACTCTGTCTGATTGCTTCCATTATTTTATGTTAACATTACGAAAACACGCCTATTCAAATATATTGAAAATTTCACCACCAAAAATTGCAAATTTTCAGATAAAAAAATCCTGATATTTTTCACATTTCTGCTCAAAACATAGTTTGTGGTACTCGTTAGAACCGCCTCAGCGAGGCGGTTCTAAGAAGTACCCACAATCTATGTTTTGAGCAGAAATTAGAAAAATAATGTATACCCCTCTAAACCCAAGTTTTACTATATAAAAATGGGGTTTAAGGGGGTCAAAGTTATATAGGTGTGTTTTCGTGATGACAAAGGGAAAACTGTTATTGAACTAGACACTTCCGGCTAGTTGGAGCTCATGGTGTAGATTACTTGCATCTACTCGTTCGTCGAGGGGCAGATCTCATAACACGAGCAGGTTAGTGTTAAATAGACATTGAAATATTACACAAGCTGTCATGTATTGACACCAGGTGGTTGCGGTTTTAAGACACGCGACCCTTTGAAGACCTTACCACTCGGTGTTGAATTTCTTACATGCTGTAACTCAGTCTATCGATCAGATAGGTAGGAAACAAGTAAGTCAGACAAACAAACATATATACAAATGCATCGCTCCAGGTAAGAGTGTATTCAAATAAATAGGTTCTTATTTCACGAAAACGTGTTGTGGGTACTCAGTAGAAGCGCCTCGTTTTGTGGAGAAATAAGAATCCAATATTGACGGTTGAAAAGCGTGCCAAATCTGGAGCAATGCACTGAGGGGGGGGGGGGTGCGGGGGGTGCGGGGGGGGGGGCTGAGTAGATTCCTAGAAGAGACAGATTCGTTCTTGTACGTCGTTATGAAATTAAACTTATCAGAAGATTAAACTTGGCCTGTTTCCTAGAAATTTTATGAAAAGCACAGACAGACCACGGCATTGTGTCCCAAATGGATTTCCTATTGATCTCAACAATCAGCTTACAGTGAACGTTTGCAAACTTTACATATGTGTATGGCAGCAACTTGAGCGAGGCAAGGCCAGATACCAATCCAAGAGGCCAGCTCAGCTCAGCCCAGCCCAGCCCAGCCCAGGTTTTATGGGGTGCGTGAATCCATCCGTTCCGACACGTGCACAAATACTTGATTTACCGCTTAGAGGACTAAGCCTGCCCTGGAAAACAGGGGTTATGTAAACTGACCGGCTGGACATGACCCTAATGGGTTAACTGGGCAGTCAAACCTCAACTCAATCAATCTGATAAGTTTTGTTGTTTTGTTTTGATGATATCAGTATATCTCTAAAAATAAGAATAACGTATATATTATTTAAATTAAATGACATCTAAAATAGAATTGCCAAGACACTGGATTCACAGTCAAAGTATGTTTCCCCGAACTGAAATAATTTTACGAGCTGTTGAAGATTTTTACAAATAGTCCCAGAACTCGTGATATGTTTAATCATGTGGTTGAGGCCAAAAGGTTTGATGGTCTATTTTTGTGTAAAAATGTATGCTGAATCCAAAAATCAAAGTCTTAGTAAAATCCGCTGGTACACAAAATGGGTATTTGCACTTGATTATAACAAGGGTTAACAAAATGTTGAAAAAACGTGAAATTGGGGGTACCCTTGTTTTTGATTCTCTTTCTTGTCAATTGTATGTACTGAAGTATTAATTTTTGCATCAAACACTTTGAAATGGATGGTAAAAAGGTAAGGTAATACATTTTGTAATATTTTTGTCATTTAAAGGGTAAATAACCTATGTTTAAAGCAAAAAGACCACGAAAACAGATGATTTTACTAATGTATTACAGAAACCGATCCTTAAACCCATTTTTGAACATAATATCTGCGTTTTTCATCATAACAACTTAAAATCGACTATCAAAAGATATTATTTAGTATTTTTAGCAGCTTTTTTGCTGATTAAATGAACTAATTTGTTCGTAATAAATCTGTATAAAGCCCCAAAATCCAATGATTTTGCTTTTTTTTTTTTTTTTTTTTTCATTGATTTTCAAGAATATATGAAAACAAAAAGTAGGGAGAGGTAGAGTTTTTAACTTTTATTCATAAGTTATATGCTTATCAATAATGACCAAATAACCAATCATATTTAAACAAATTAAGCAAATATTAGCCACGAAAACTGGTGACTTTTAGCTTTCTTTGCTGCACAAATACTTACTTAAGAAAATTTTGAGTCATAAAATCAAATTGCCTGCATCAGTTGTGTAGGCAATAAACAAAGTTTTTATCTACTTTTTTTAAATTTTTAGTTGATGTTTTTCTTATTTTTTATATTTTTTATTTTTTATTTTTATCAGTATTTATTGTTATTTTTTAATTATATTTAGTGGGGGTTATCTGCTTTGATAACCATGGAATTTCAGCTTTATTTCGGTTTAAATATCAGTGTCATCCTCATTGTCAGAGTCATCAGAAATCAAAGAGTATCTGTAATCATCATCTGATTTTTCATCATCAGGGGACTCATCAATGGCCTTTCCAACAATTTCTGGAATTTGGTCTCCATCAAACCACTTCAGTCTGAAACTATTGTCCTGCAAAACCCATCCCCATTCAGCTGGATCCATTTCCAGTGGCATAGTCCTATCAGCATTTTTCCACACATAAGCAACCAGATTTGTCCGTAATAGTTCCTGGTGGAGCACCGGCTTTGATGGTGGAAGAAGACTTGCATCTGCTCCTTTGATCTTGGGTAAAGGGTGTTTTTCAGCTTTAGGAGCTTATCTGTCTCGAAAAACAGCATAGCGTGCATCATCTATCTTGTTAAGATTGGGTTTTCCATACATACTGCAGACAAAGGCTTCTACTGCTCCCTCTGTAGATGCATTTATATCAACTGCACAGCCAAGTTGATCAAAGGCGTTCAAATCTGTTTCTAAAGATTCAACCGTATGATAACTGAAGAGGCTGATACACGCATTGTACTTCATGTAAAATATGCTTGTGAGCAGCTTGTGCTCCCAAATATTGTTGTACGCTGCGTTGATACAGATGTTCTTATAATTCTCCTGTTCCATACGCTAACTACTGAAGAGTTTGTTTGGATGGATGTTGGCCATGACAGAAATAATACCCGCAGATATGTTGATGTAACAAGGTTATGTGGAGAATTGGGTAGAAAACTATGTTCGGCATTACCTGCTTTGCATGCATTCACTGGATGTGACTATACAGCTGCTTTCCTTCGTAAAGGCAAAACGCGCCCAGTGGATATTGCTGAGAAGTCAGATCAGTTTCTGTATGCTGTTTTTCGAGACAGATATGCTCCTAAAGATGAAGAACACCCTTTAGCCAAGATCAAAGGAGCAGATGCAAGTCTTCTTCCACCATCAAAGCTGGTGCTCCACCAGAAACTATTACGGACAAATCTGGTTGCTTATGTGTGGAAAAATGCTGATAGGACTGTGCCACTGGAAATGGATCCAGCTGAATGTGGATGGGTTTTGCAGGACAATAGTTTCAGACTGAAGTGGTTTGATGGAGACCAAATTCCAGACAATGTTGGAAAGGCCATAGATGAGTCCCCTGATGATGAAGAATCAGATGATGATTACAGATACTCTTTGATTTCTGATGACTCTGACAATGAGGATGACACTGATATTTAAAGCATGTTAAACAACAAAAGATGATCAGAGAAATCGAAATAAAGCTGAAATTCCATGGTTATCAGATAACCCCCACTAAATATAATTAAAAACTAACAATAAATACTGATAAAAATAAAAAATAAAACTGCAAGCCATGCACCATGTCCCGCCACACAGGGACATATTCCCTATGCACTTCTGTGGTAAAAGGGCTGAAAACAATCTAAGTTAAACATGAAGAGAAGCAATAAACAGTTATTTCATAAAAAAAAAAACAAAAAAAAAACACACCAAACGTCTAAGTTAAAAAAGCAATAAAAAGTAATAAAAAATAATTTCAGGATTCTGAAAAAACAAAATGCATATCTTCAGACCGTCCTAAAAGCGTGTGTAAAGTTTCAAAAGGATCGGCCTGAAAATGTAGGAGGAGTTGCGCATACAAGGTATATACTCCCTATACATTTCTGTAGTATTAGGGCTCGAAAAAAGTCTGTTAAAAATGAAAAAATGTAATAAGAAATAATTTCAGGATTCTGAATAAACAATATGCACATCTTCAGACCATCCTAAAAGCGCCTGTAAAGTTTCAAAAGGATTAGCCTAAAACTGTAGGAGGAGTTGCGGGCAGAAGGTACATACTCCCTATACATTTCTGTGGTATTAGGGCTCGAAAAAAGTCTAAGTTTAAAATGAAAAAATGTAAAAAAAATAATTTCAGGATTCTGAAAAAACAATATGCATATCTTCAGACCATCCTAAAAGCGCTGTAAAGTTTCAAAAGGATTGACCTAAAATTGTAGGAAGAGTTGTGGGCAGAAGGTACATACTCCCTATACATTTCTGTAGTATTAGGGCTCGAAAAATGTCTAAGTTAAAAATGAAAAAAAATGTGATAAAAAATAATTTCAGGATTCTGAAAAAACAATATGCATATTTTCAGATCATCTTAAAAGCGCCTGTAAAGTTTCAAAAGGATTGGCCTAAAACTGTAGGAGGAGTTGCGGGCAGAAGGTACATACTCCCTATACATTTCTGTAATATTAGGGCTCGAAAAAAGTCTAAGTTAAAAATGAATAAAATGTGATAAAAAATAATTTCAGGATTCTGGAAAAAAAAACAATATGCATATCTTCAGACCATCCTAAAAGTGCCTGTAAAGTTTGAAAAGGATTGGCCTAAAACTGTAGGAGGAGTTGCGGGCAGACAAATGGTTGGGGCGCTGACGGACGGACGGACGGACGGACACTCAAAATTTCAGAGGGTATAACATAATACCCCGCCACTTTTTTGGTGGCGGGGCATAATAAAAAATATAAAACATAAGAAAAACATCAACTAAAAATTTAAAAAAGTAGATAAAAACTTTGTTTATTGCCTATACAACTGATGCAGGCAATTTGATTTTATGACTCAAAATTTTCTTAAGTAACTATTTGTGCAGCAAAAAACGCTAAAAGTCACCAGTTTTTGTGGCTAATATTTGCTTAATTTGTTTAAAATATGATTGGTTATTTGGTCATTATTGATAAGCATATAACTTATGAATAAAAGATAAAAAAAATCTACCTTTCCCTACTTTTTGTTTTCATATATTCTTGAAAATCAATGAAAAAAGATTTTGGGGCTTTACACAGATTTATTACGAACAAATTAATTCATTAAATCAGCAAAAAAGCTGCTAAAAATGCTTAATAATATCTTTTGTTAGTCGATTTTAAGTTGTTATGATGAAAAAAGCAGATATCATGTTCAAAAATGGGTTTAAGGATCAGTTTCTGTAATACATTAGTAAAATCATCTGTTTTCGTGGTCTTTTTGCTTTAAACATAGGTTATTTACCCTGTAATTGACAAAAATATTACAAAATATATTACCCTACCTTTTTACCATCCATTTCAAAGTGTTTGATGCAAAAATTAATACTTCAGTACATACAATTGACAAGAAAGAGAATCAAAAACAAGGGTACCCCCAATTTCACGTTTTTTTCAACATTTTGTTAACCCTTGTTATAATCAAGTGCAAATACCCATTTTGTGTACCAGCGGATTTTACTAAGACTTTGATTTTTGGATTCAGCATACATTTTTACACAAAAATAGACCATCAAACCTTTTGGCCTCAACCACATGATTAAACATATCACGAGCTCTGAGACTAAAAGCTCGTCAATTTAATTTCATTGCATTTAATTTCATTGCATATGCATTTACCATAATTACCCTAAATATGCTTAATACCAGACGTCTTAATATTTGAACACGTATTTTTTTACATGTAGATATCTCTCCACACAACAGATTGAGACGGCGTGTTCTACGGCATCTGATCTGAGTCCAGCTTTCTAAGACTTCTAGAAACTCGTTCATGAAGCTAGTTGTCTGAGCCATTTCAAATAGAACTACAGTTGAACTTCAATGGCTCGAACATCTTTGGGACCATGGTAATTCGTTCAAGATATGGGTAGTTTGAGCCACTGAGGGGTAATCATGGTGCCAGGTAAGGAAGCAAATAGCGATAATTTTGGGAAATCTTTTCGATCTTCTGTACAATAAATGTATGTTGTGTGTACTCATTAGAATCGCCTCGATGAGGCGATTCTAATGAGTACACACAACATACATTTTCATGATAAAATAGAAAATTTCCTTCAAATATCCCTAAATATTCGTTTTCTTGAGCTATCGGAAGAATTTCCTAGGGACTCGAAAATGAGTTCGAATCATCCACGGTAAACGAGTCATTCGTGTTCGAGCCAGCGAAGTTTTAATGTATAACGTTTGCCCTTCATTAAACAACGAGTTCCAAGGCGGTTCCTCTGTTGCAGTTCCTCTTTGTGTGTCAGTGGTTTCACATGTGGTGTTTGTTTTGTTATTTTTTTGTTCCTCATCTATCCTTCTGGTACCCCGAGGAGGCTGCGCTTCTTGATTTTGGCATTTCCTGGTTATCTTCACTTATATTTTTGAATACCCACAATTTATTTATTTTTTATTGTTTTGTTTATTTATTTTATTTATTTTTTTTTTTCAAAATAAGAAAAATAATGTTTACCCCTGTAAACACCAGTTTTAAAAAGAAAAATAATGTATACCCCTGTAAACCCCAGTTTTATTATATAAAAGTGAGGTTTAAGGGGGTCAAAATTATATAGGCGTGTTTTCGTGATGACAAACCTCAAAACATTATTTAATATGAGCTGCAACAAAGTCGAATAAAATGTGTAAAGCTTGCCCTTGGAAACAAAGAACACATAAAATGACGAAAATCGCAGTTTCGGCCTAAGAACTTTTAAAACATCACGAAAACATGCCTATATAATTTTGACCCCCTTAAACCCCACTTTTATATAATAAAACTGGGGTTTACAGGGGTATACATTATTTTTCTTTTTTCTGCTCAAAAACATTGATTGTGATACTCGTAAGAACCGCCTCACAGAGGCGGTTCTAACGAGTACCCACAATCTATGTTTTGAGTAGAATATGAAAAAAAAACGGAATTTGTATCTGAAAATTTTCATTTTTTTTTTTTTTTTGGGGTGGTAAAATTGTCAATATATTTGAATAGGCGTGTTTTCGTAATGATCACCTTGCTTGGATTTGAGAGTGTACCGTCATGAAATATGTAAATTTGAACGCACACATTTCACATAAAAACACAACGAGAACCAAAGTCCAAACATTGTAAATCCCCCTGTCCATCAGCTATCGGGATAAAGGAAGCAGCGAGATTCTTGTTGCACCTTCGCATTAAAAACAAACGAACGTTACCCTATCTGAATAATCGTGTGGAGGCTATCATGACATTAGGTAACCAGAGAAGAAGCAAAGACAATCAAGCTCTTTAATGCACATATCTTTATTATTACTATCATTATTATTACTTTTACTTTCTACTACTACTACTACTACTACTATATTGTACTACTACTACTTCTACTACTACCACTACATTCTACTACTACTACTACTACTACTACTACTACTGCTACTACTACTACTACTAATAATACTTATAATTTAAGAAAACGGTGCACAATATACAACAGAGTTTTTAAAGCCTTTACATATATCATGTTTATAATCACTATTTAATTGACAACATAATTGTCTCCCTGAGTCTAACTTGGCTACGTAGCCTAGTTAGCAAACTAGCAAACATCATTATCTCCCATAACACATATTGTCTAGTCCTAAGAAGCCCTTTATAGCAAACTAGATGCACTTGAATTTCATTTTGAAATGAGCCAGCGCACGACAAAACCTACAATAAGACTTATGCGACCAGCAAGGACTCAGATCAGCTTGCTTATCCGCGCAGCCTGATCAGAGTCCACAGAGGAATGAGCATGAACACTTGCCGCATGAGTGGATGTACAGGCTGATCTGAGTCTTCCCTGGTCGCACAAGTCATTGTAGTTTTTGTCGTGCGCTTGCTCAAATAGTATTGTTCAGATATCAAAAATTTATATCAAAAGTAGCTCAAGTATCAACCTTTAAATACTCTTGTATCATAAGCAGGTAGCCTCTTTAGATAAAGTTCGGACGCCTTTGAACAAGCTCTTGCATGTAAAAAAAAAACTGCAAAAAAAAAGTCCATATACAACCAAACAAGGCCTTGCATATCGAGCAAACCGTGAATCAACCCAGTGGGCACATGACGTTGAAACGTCGCATCAATGTCGATGCAGGACGTTGCATCGACGTTCCTGCGACGTTATGACGTTACAGCGACGTTGATGCGACGTGTGCCCAATGGCAATGACTCCTCGAGCAAGATAGGAAGAACATTCACCGTAACTATTTCATTTATTCGGATATTGTAAGGGTTTTCCCTGACTAAAATTTTGACAAGTTGTAACCCCAAAACCATGTTCTGGACCCTCAAAAGCTAGGACAAGGGTCCTTAGAAATGAATATACTATCTGTATAAAATTGATTTCGTTTGCTTCTGGTTTGTATTTTAACGCCTAGCATACTAGGTAAAATATTCAACAGACGACATTTTGAAATATGTTTCCCAGAAAACAGGATCTGACATTTCATGCAAATTGTCTCCATTGGAGATAATTTGCATGAAATGTCATATCCTGTTTTCTGGGAAAAATAAGGAAAATATCACCAATTTGTTGTCTGCTGAATTAGCCCAGAGTGTGGTAAAGATTGATCTATTGTTTTAACTAAACGTCATGATGTATCAGTATTTTGGTTGCAGTTAACTTCTTTAAAACAACAAACCCTAACCCCTGAATCTTATAACAGGACGTCTTAACTTCCAAATGAGGGAGTCCCCGGGACCCTTGTTTTCAAACCTCGAGGGAAACACTGAGTTTAATTCATTACCATACTTATCCTAATATTTTACATGTAACAACTCCATTTAACTACCTGTCGTGGTATCTAAAAACTTCCGGCTGTGTGGCAAACAGTGTTGATCCTGGCCAGTCCGGTATCTGATCTAGGTCTTATCTGTTTGAAAAAGCCTGTTGGTCCGCATACTTAAGGTTAATACGGCACAAAACGAAAAGAAATGATTTACATAACTGGGTAACTGTTAAATGTTTTCTAACATTTACAACTCTCTGGGCAAATTCAGCAGATGACAAATTCATGATTTTTTTTTTCCAGAAAATACGCTTTGATATTTCATGAAAATTATCTCTAGGAGACAGTTTGATTGAAATGCCAAAGCGTGCTTTGTCCCTAGAAAAAAAATCAAATTGTCGTCTTCTGATTATTTTACCCAGCATTCATAGCGCTAAACAAGTCTATTTTGATACCGCATCGGATGCTGTTGAATCTGTAAAGTATTCTGTTGTCAATAACACGCCATTAGTGAGCTACAAAAAGAAACAAGGAAACATTTATTGTAGGAGCACGTGCATGCAGAAACGTACAACTTAGCCTTGGCGAGCAGCAAAGATCTTGACCAAACTGCGCAGATGCGCAGTTTGGTCAGGATCTTTGCAGCGCGCACTTAGATTCTATATAATTTGTAACGTTAACCCAGCGGGCATATTGAGGCGACGTTTTCTCAACGTTGTATGCCAGTTGGGTTATTCCTAGTATATAGGCTTTGCTCTCAAGGGGCACTCCTTTTAGAACCTGTTTATCTTCACTCCAGGTGGTGTTAGTGCCGTTCGTGTTGAGGCCGTAAAACGTCTCCCCGTACTTCACTATAGTGAAGTTTATATATTCAGGTCCTTTGTAATCATTGAGCCTATTGCGGGATTTTTGTAAAAGGTATTTGAGGACCAATAATGGGGCCTAATTGGACGAAACTAGCTAGCCTGGCCCAGAAAACTTGATACTTCAGAAACTGTTCATAGTTTTATGAATGGTTTCATTGCTTTCAAGGCCCATGCCTTTTAAAATCTATTAGTCAATCTACGTAGACATTACGAAAACACGCCTATTCAAATATGTAGAAAATTTCATCTCCAAACACTGAAAATTTTCAGATAAAAAACTCCGATATTTTTCTTATTTCTGCTCAAAACATAGATTGTTGGTACTTGTTAGAACCGCCTCGCCGAGGCGGTTCTAACGAATACCCACAATCTAGGTTTTGAGCAGAAATAAGAAAAATAATGTATACCCCTGTAAACCCCAGTTTTACTATATAAAAGTGGGGTTTAAGGGGGTCAAAATTATATAGGTATGTTTTCGTGATGAGCTATAAAAAAGGTACTTATGCCAAGTTGTACTTTTTCGCCGACAGCATACACGTGTCCGTATAATCTGATATTAGCCGTGCGACAAGGAAAGGGGACTTTGGGGCAAAATATGCGAGCAGTGAATGCTCAGATCTGTCTGAACATCTGTCCTCTGTGATAGAATTTTTGCTGTTCATCGACATATCCTAAAATTTCCAATTTCGAATGTTATGTAACCGCGCATAAACTGTTACTGTGAGGTAAGCAAGCCAATATATACCCAATGGGCACATAACGTTTATACAACGTCGCAGTAACGTCGATACAGCGTCATGACACAGGTACACAGAGCAATAGCCAATTTACAGCGCGAACTTCAGGGCATTTAACCATTAAAGTGCTATGCAAAAGTAGCACATTATTTTTTTATTTTTATTTTTCAGAGAAAATAAGACTTGGCATTTCATATGAATCGGCCGCTAGACAGACGATTCACATGAAATGTCAAGCCTTATTTTCTCTTAAAAATAGGGGGAAACAAAATGTGTCTGCTGCAGCCATGTTTTGGTTCTTTCAGGGTTAAAACAAGTAGCCCGCTATAGAGTATAGGCGGTAAAACCGGTTTCTCAATTAGTCTGCTTTCGACAGCTTTTAGAAAGTCGTTTTTTGCGTGGCGCTTTACTCAACAGATGTAAATTAGAAAAGTTTCGTCATGAGTCAATGCAAAACCTTTTTATTGTGATTTTTAAAACAAAAATCCATTTTCGCCCACGGTAAAAATGATTGCAAATTATGCAAAATTCGAACAAAATTCAACAAATTCCACTTGTTCAAAATATCCGAAATTTTCCCAATATTGTTATGGAACATCAATTATGTAAACTTCGTAAGGAACAAAATATATTTCTTATAAAAAAAATTCCAAAACTCCACTTTACTATAGAAATTGCACAGGTTAGACCCATTTTTGGCCAAAAAATTAATGTTACAGGAAATTATTTGCAAACAAAGCTAACAAATGTTTCCTGATAAGATGTGGCCAATAAGAACAAAATATTTTCATTTAGAATAAAACGCCAAGCAAAAAACGTCTTGTCAGAGAACATACTAAGTCGCTCGAACGTCGTCTTCTCGTTGTAGCGAGGTCCATCACGAAAACATGCCTATATAATTTTGACCCCCTTAAACCCCACTTTTATACAGTAAAACTGGGGTTTACAAGGGTATATATTATTTTTCTTATTTCTGCTCAAAACATAGATTGTGGATACTTGTTAGAACCGCCTCGCCGAGGCGGTTCTAACGAGTACCCACAATCTATGTTTTGAGCAGAAATATGAAAAATATCAGAGTTGTTTAGCTGAAAAGTTTCCGTTTTTGGAGGTAAAATTTTATATATATTTGAATAGGCGTGTTTTCGTAATGCCAACAATACAGTAAAACCGCAATAGCTCGAACATCTTTGGCACCATGGAAATTTATTCGAGAGATGGGTAGTTTGAGCCACTGAGGGCTAATCATGGCGCCAGAGTCAGGAAGCAAATGTCGATAATTTAAGAATGTCTTTCTGATCTTCTATACAATAATGGTATGTTGAGTGTACTCATTAGAATCGCCTCATTAGTCATCATATATATTTGCTTGCCTTAACTCCTTCCCATACTTGTCCTAAGATTTGAATAAGTCCATTTTAGTGTTTTTTGATGTGCCACAACCTGGTGGATGAGTGACAAATAGTGTGGACGGAGATCAGACCCTGAGGTTATAAAACCTTTTTTCATGCTCAACTCAGCTGAGCATAAACTTTTCTTTGCTAAAAATATGAAACTTCCAAAATATTTGGCATTTTCATATCAATTAGCAGAGAAATGTTGATGCTCAGCTATGTTTAGCAAGAAAGAATCTGCAATTGTTGGAAATTTGAGATTTACTAGTAGGATAAATTTCATGCTCAGTTGAGTTGAGCATGAAAAAAGTTTTATAACCTCGGGACCAGAATCACGTTTTCGGCGTCCGTTGTGGCTCTACATAAATCTGTCCATCCTAACACATAGAATGAATATGGTATTTGAAATAGTTATTCCCATAAAACAAACAGGCTAAGCCCGACCTCAAACAATATGTGTATTTGGAAAGAGACATTTTTTCTTAAAGTATTCTTTTGTAATATTATGCACTATCATGTCCGAAGGTAAGTTATCTGACGTTGCGGCTTAAATGGGGGCACATTTAAGTGACTGTGTAATCGCGGAGAAATGACCCAGATCAGACTCTGCCTATGCACAGTCTGGTATGGGCCGCCATTCCGAGAATATGACAGAATATGACACAAGGGCGCTGATGTCATGTTAAGGCATATGAGTCGCAACGTCAGAAAACGTAGCGTAAAGCGAAGATTCAGATCAGCCTGCGCATTCAGAATCTTCACTAGGCGCATTTCGGATAGACAAGGATGAAACCTTTCTTCATACGGACAACGAAGACTGATCAGACTGCGCGGGTGATTTGAGTCTTCGTTGGGCGCAGAAGGTACGTGTCCTCACAATCCGGAACCTTCTCTACAGCATGCACCAAACATATTTCCCTGTCAATTTGGAGATCACTGTCATGGCAATGTAAATTAGAAATGATGGCACTGTAAAAGTAATATTCGCCGATGATACATCTTTCAGCTCCCGAATTTGTAACGGGACCCTGTGAAAGTTTGTTCCATCATCATATTGCACAAAGAAAATTGTTTGAAAATGTTTCTCCTGTACAGTATTTATTCTAAGAGTAGTCTCTAACCCTTCTGCTACCCTTTGACAGCTTCCCTCTAAAATTCCCATATTTTTTGTTTCTATCCTAGTTTTTGAAATATCTCCTTTGGTCGGAATCAAAGTTTGAGTTTCAGGCAATTCCCAGAAAACTTTATTACAGGTTAGTATATCAGGACCAGAAGACACTGTGATATAACAAGTTAATTTGGCACGATTATAGTTCTTTTTTATGCTTATATTGGCACACCTAATTTCTGGTTTCACCACACTCACAAGCAGTTTAAGGCCGGATTCTACAGTTGCAAATTGTTTATTGGGTACGTTGGCGTAGCAGACTATCGTTTGTTCTCTTCCTAGTGACGCCTCAATGTTCACAGTCACTTCAAAATCTGCTGTGTACCGCATACGCTTCATGGCGGTGCTGTGGCTATATTTAGGTGTGACGTAATATTGTTCTTCATTGTACAGAAAGCCCATAACGGGAGCGGGATTGCTACCAGCTGCTTCACAATGCACTCTGTATTCTCCTGGCATTACCCTGATTGGTGTAAGATAGCGGACGATAGGCGTTGTCGATGACGCACCAGGAACATTTCTTATTTGCAGTTTCACTCTCTGTACAGGATTCAAAACAGTTACTCGTACAGATTCTTGATGGCTCACATACAGTTGTGCTCTGTCAAAACTACCCCCTTTCTCTCCGTATAAAGAGCAAGAATAAATACCATCGTCCGTGTGACGAATGTTTGTAATGTTGAGGCGATATCTAAATTCGTTGTCGTTCAAAGTCTCATAGTCGAGCAGGTAATGCCCTGAGTGAAACTCATGCTGGACTGATGGATCAACATTAAATCCGTCAGTCAGGTTTTTAGCCAAACCGCTCATACCAGTGAAGGACCAGATGAATTTATTGCTGAAATAATAAACTAGCTGTGGTTCACTTCCAAAACATTCCAACGAAACACTATCTCCAATCTTTACTTCCTTATCCAACCCAACTCTCAATGTAACTTCCTTGCCCCGAATACCGATTTGAAAACATAAAATGACTCCTATGTATCGTATAATATTCCCCATTTTCAAAGTGAATATATTTGTGTTCGACATTTCATCCTCCCGTCGAAGAACAAGTCTTAACAAAGTTGGACAATAAAGATAAACACCGAGTGTGAGATAACAAGAAGTGCGCACACAACCTTATCGAGTGAAGCGCTATAACTGGGATTTTTGACATTATTAGGTTTCATATCTTTACTCAAATGAACTTTATGACTATATGTGTATTTATACGATACCCTCTTAAGAAAGAATTGACATTTTACCTACGTGAACAGTACCCAGCTAGCATTCTACGTAAATCTACATCGGGCCGTCATCGGCCCGTCAGCTACCCTGACGGGCCGATGACGGCCCGATATAGATTTACGTAGAATGCTGACTGGGTACATACCTAAACAAGGCCATACATTTCTATGGATGCAGCACTGTGGGATGCAGTAGGTCTTCGCGTTAACACAGTACGTGAACCTTATAAACTGAGTGAAAGAGTATAACGTAGCATTACGAAAACACGCCTATTCAAATATATAGACAATTTCATCTCCAAAAACTGAAAATTTTCAGATGAAAAACTCTGATATTTTTCCTATTTCTGCTCAAAACATAGATTGTGGGTACTCGTTAGAACCGCCTCGACGAGGCGGTTCTTACGAGTACCCACAATCTATGTTTTTGAGCGGAAAAAAGAAAAATAATATATACCCCTGTAAACCCCAGTTTTACTTTATAAAAGTGGGGTTTGAGGGGCTCAAAATTATATAGGCATGTTTTCGTGATGGAACATGACTAGCCAATACAGAATGATCTGGATTTTTGTTTTACACATATTGAGGTAGATATTGATTTTACCCAGATCCCTTAACACCCTTATAGTGTATTGACTTAATATCGGAATTTTAGCGGATTTGCTAGTTTCGTTTTCAATTTCCGCCATATTAGTGCCTAAATTAAAATATTGGAATATGAATTAGTTACGTTTTGTAAAGGGACGACGTGCATTATGTTAATAGATTTTTGTAGTACACACTCCATGTTCCCCATAATATATTTTGAAGTCTGATGTATACATAATTATGCATTCCGCATTTACTTCTTTATCAGTATATACCCATTTGCAATGAACTTCGATTTATAATTCATATGCATATGAGCAAGCATTAAAAATAGAATAAACCTTTTAACGTATTTAGTGATCTAAAAAATCCGATCAATTAAAAATAAACTGTTGGACTTGTGTTACTGCGCAATCTGGATAAAATCATACCAAAACCAAAGTTTGCTTCTGCGATGAAATGCCAGGGAGAAATGATAATGCTATTACAAATATTGCATTTTTCTCGTGTGTTACTCTCAACTTCATCACATACGTACAGTCGAACTGACCATAGAAATTTGTTCTAGACATGCGTAGTTCGAGCAACTGAGGAATCAGCAAAGCGCCAGGTCAAATTAAGATAACCGAGGGATGCCTTTCCGATCTTCTATAAAATAATGGTATGTTGAGTGTACTCATTAGAATCGTCTCGACGAGAGGATTAAAATTCTAATCAGAACACATAACATGCATTTTCATGATGAAATAAGAAAATTTCCATAAATATCTTAAAAATCATCGAAAGAATTTCGTAGGACTCAAAATCGAATTCGAATCAGTCACCGTAAACGAGCCATCGGTGTTCGAGTAGACTGGCTCCAGTCTCCAGTGACTAAATATTTATCTTATAATCCTGTTAGATAATCCAATAAAATAAAACCAAAATAACATCATGACTTTGAAGGCTGGTCACTTGACTAGTGACCTGTCTTAATAGTCATAATATTACTTTGGTTTTATTTTTGTGGATAATCAAACAGGATTTTAAGAAAAAGTATTTAGTCACTGGAGACTGGAGCCAATCTAGTGTTTAAGCCATTGAAGTTTTATTGTAGTTTCAATATGCTGATCTAGGCCCAGTTGTTTAAAACTAATGATGTCTTTAGTTAACGTATTGTTCAAATTTTGGTCATTAAATATGGCAGATATGCTAATAGTTTTGCTGAAAAATGTGAGTAGCTTTTATATTTTTGCTGAAAAATTGCAAAAGCTACTCACATTTTTTTTTCAGCAAAAATACAGTAAATTAGACAAGAACAGTTAATATTTTGACCACTAACGAGCTCGTTAAGCTAATGATGCTCTGAACAACTGGACCCTGGCCTTTGGTGTTTTCCATTACACAATATAATACCTTAAGAGAAAACAGTAAACTTGATACGCATTCTGTTACTAGTGAGTGCTGATCTTAATCCTTGTCATGCTGAATAAATTAAGATACCACGCCCACTTCTAGCTGTCAGCAAATCAGATTAATTGATCCATGTTGTTGATACAAATTCACATTCTTAACGACAAACAGTGCAGATCCAGTTCAGTTCAGAAGCCAACTGATCTGTATCTACATTGTTTGAAAAGAAGGGCATATCCGGGTTCAGCAGGACTAGGGTTAATCTCATGCTGAATAAATTAAGATGCCAGATCACACTTCTAATCGTCAGCCAGTCAGATTACTTGATCGGGGTTGCTGAAGCAAAATTCAATACTGAATGACAAACAGAGCCAACTGATCTGGATCTACACTGTTTGCAAAGGCAGAGCATATTCGGGTTCAGCAGGACAAGAGTTAGATATACTTATTTTAAGCCGGGCTGGAGCTCGGCGTATCTATTTGAGGTTGTTTTTGTAAAATGTGTATGCATTTGAAGAACATCGGTTTTCTTCCAGTTTTATGGGGTTCTTAGTGGGGTTATATACAACTATTCATCACCCCTCCCCCCACCCCCACCACACACACACTCTCTCTTTTTTTTATTATTCAAAGTCACACTTTTGCAGCAGAGAACTATGCTGTTGGTAACATAGTGAAATAAATAAAAGGGAAGTACTGTGTAGAATGAATGTAGCAATGTGGGTTTTGCTAATTTAACAGAGAAATGAGCAGTTTTCCCGTAGGAGCCCCAGTTGAACCATTCGACCTGAAATGAGCTTGTTGCTGTCAATATTCGTACAAGATTGAATTGTTTGTTTTTTTTTGTTTTTTTTGTTTGTTTTTTTTTTTTTTTTTTTTTTTTTTTTTTTTTTTGTTGTGGTTTTTTTCGTCGTACTACGAAGAAGAAACAAAAGATATTTTTCTTTGTTTACGATTGGAAATATGCATTCTAAAATCGAACGGAATGTAAGCTGGTTTAATAATACAGTTTAATTTGATATTCAAGCATGGAAAGATTAGGCCGAATGAAAACGTTATGAGTGGAGAAAAGAACGAAACACTGCTACATAGATGATTTCGGATATATTATGTTCGGCCTAGGCTACATGTATGAATGGCGATATGTAATTATGTGCGGGCTAGAAAACAGACGATCATAGTTGATTTTTTTTTTAAATAGCTCTGATAACGTCTATAATGTTCTTATCGTTGAGTATTGCGATAATTTATATAATCACAACCTTTCATAAATTATGACATTTTTTCACTATACTACGATCTATAGGGAGCTAAGTAATGCATGACAGATTAGTTTCCCGGCGTATTGATGCTTTGCATCAATGTTTTCTTGTTATATACTTATAAAACATTGTCTGCTTGCAAAGGCAGAGCATATCCGGGTTCAGCAGGACAAGAGTTAGATATATTTATTTATATTATTTATTTATATATTCATAAAACATTGTCTGCTGACAATAAACTAAACCCAGTGTGTGTGTGTGTAGGGGGGGGGGGAGGGGGGAGGGAGGGGGTGTGGGTACTCATTAGAAGCGTCACATTTTTTCTTATTTCCTGATGAAAACATAGATTGTGGTACTCATTAGAAGCGCCTAGGCCAGGCGCTTCTAATGCGTACACACAACATATGTTTTTATGCAGAAATAAGAAAAATAGTTTGTGAGTACCCCTCTTACCGATCTGGAGCTATGAATAAGAACTTGGAAGAGGGCTAAAATAACTTTATACAAGTCCACTATTAGTCGATGACTAGTCGGTTTTACAAAACCGATGATCGACTATGAAACTATGACACTCAATACTTAGAACACAGAGTGTAAACAGTAAAGGGTATCAGTATCGATATTTGGAGAATAATGTTTATGGATATGTTTCATAATATCGGTACAAATCTGACAATCAGTGTGATCAGTACTCCACTGCCCAGACTCCACTCCCCTACACCCACACCCCACCCCCACGTCACACACACATGCACACGCACACGCACAAACACACACACGCACACACCTATGGTGTAAAAATAATTTACTGAATCTATTTTCCGATCTTTGTGTATACGCAAACTTACAATGCTACTGCCAGCGGTCCTTTTGAAGTAAAACAAACGTGTACTTCGCATGATCTACAGTCACTTGTAGGACTTTTTTTTTCAACTTGAAAAGATCCGAAGATCATTTTATTCTCTCACTGTCACCTGAGCCGAAGGGTGAGCGGTTGGGGGGAGCCTGCATAAGGTTTTTGGGCAGATCAGATTGGAACTCTGGTTGCCATGGCAACATATAGCTCCCATAAACTTAACATGAGAAAAGCTTTGTCATCACCGTAGCGGCTTCAATTTTGTTTTTCTGATCGGCTTCATTCTTGCAGTTAACGAGGACGGGCATTAAACCTCGATCAAGTTCGATTTTGGGCTGAATCGGATTATTCATTTAGGAGTTACGTGCCATTGAGCGTTTGAAAATTTGCCTATAGACTTAACATGGGGAGAATTTTGTCATCACTGTAGCTGCTTCAATTTTTTTCAGCTCGGCTTCATTCTTGCAAATGACCAGGACGGGCAAGAAATCTCAGTCAAGTTCGATTACTGGCAGAATCGGATCATTCACTTAGGTGTTACCTGCCCTTGTCTATTTTCGCATTAGGGTCTATGGGAATTTCAAAGATGTATATCTCTAAAGTTACTTGGACAATCTTGATCAAATTTCATGTGTATCATCATTGGGAAGGGGGAAAGACTGCATGAGGTTTTTGGGCAGATCTGATTGGAACTCTGGTTGCCATGGCAACATATACCTCCCATAGACTCAACATGAGAAAAAATTTGTCATCACTGTAGCGGCTTCAGTTGTTTTCAGATCGGCTTCAATCTCGCAGATATCGAGGACAGGCATAAATCTCGGTCAGGTTTTATTTTGAGCAGAATTGGATCGTTTACTTCAGAGTTACGTGCCCTTGAGCGTTTGAAAATTTGAGGTAAAAGTCATAACAAGATATCCAGGGAGTAAAAGTCGTAACAAGGTATCCATAGGTGAACCTTCTGATGGATCTTTGATAAACTTATGTCTGCTCTGGAAGATGAAATCATATTTTTGACAAAAGCATTTCAATGAACTAGCCTTATTTCACAGACATGTATTTGCTTTGTATCGAAAACTACCTTTTAAACTGGGTTATCTAATAAACTGTGCGTATTCACCTTTTCCATCTGAACCGCCTCTGCAAGTGAGTTCAACTAAATACCCAAAACGTATAGTATTGTTGAGAGACCCATAAACCTAGTCAGCTAATTTGGGATGATGAGTTACCTGATAAACTTTTCAAAGTTGTTCAGGTGAGCCGTTTAGGATCATAGAGCCTCTTGTTTTTTGTTGCACACCAATACCCTTCTAAAATAGAGTCTACTCCCATAAAAGGAAAAACAAAAGAATGCGTTTAATGTAAGCAAATTATTTCCTTTAGAGCAGAGCCATTTGTTAAAAGAAAGGCAAACCAATTCTGATAGTTGGCTACCCTGATAGCATAGTCATTCCCCATAAAGAAGGTGTATTAGTGTCATAGCTCATCACTATCTGCAACATTTCTGATAAATGGTTCATAAGCGATATGAGAGACGTTTAAATACAGTCGAACTTCAATGGCTCGAACATCCATCGGACCATGGAAATTTGTTCTAGATAATGGTCGTTCGAGCCACTGAGGGATAATCATAGCGCCTGATCAGGGGGTAAATGGGGATAATTTAGGGATATCTTTTCGGTCTTCTATAGAATAATACATCACGAAAACATGCCTATATAAAGTTGACCCCCTTAAACCCCACTTTTATATAGTAAAACTGGGGTTTACAGGGGTATACATTATTGGTCTTATTTCTGCTCAAAAACATAGATTGTGGGTACTCGTTAGAACCGCCTCGGCGAGGCGGTTCTAACGAGTACCCACAATCTATGGTTTTGTCAGAAATATGAAAAACATCAGAATTTTTATCTGAAAATTTTCATTTTTTGGTGGTAAATTTTTCAGTATATTTGAATAGGCGTGTTTTCGTAATGGGATGTTGAGTGTATGCACCTACGCATTAGAATCGCCGCGATGATGCGATTCCCATAAGTACAGATAGTATACATTTTCAGGATAAAATAAGAAAATTTCCCTAAAATATCCTTTAAAATTTGTTTTCTTTTACTATCGGAAGAATTTCCTACATACTCAAAAACGAGTTCGAATCAGGCACGGTAAACGAGCCATCAGTGTTCAAGTCATTGAAGTTGTACTGTGGCCGTCTCCTTCTCAGTAGGGAATGAAAGGCCTTCATGCGAATATTCGTTGCGAAAACACGCCTATTCAACTATGTTGAAAATTTCACCACCAAAAACTCAAAGTTTTCAGATAAAAATTCTGAGATTTTTCATATTTCTGCTCAAAACATAGATTGTAGGTACTCATTAGAACCGCCTCGGCGAGGCGGTTCTAACGAGTACCCACAATCTATGTTTTTGAGCAGCAATAAGAACAGTAATGTATGACCCTGTAAACCCCAGTTCAATTAACTATATAAAAGTGGGTTTAAAGGGGATCAAAATTATATAGGTATGTTTCCGTGATATTAAAAACAAAATTCTCATGCGCGATCGGTTCGATTGAACTATAATTTGATAATGGTGTCTCCTATTGATTCGCATTTTCACTAATCGATTCTATCAATATCCGTTACGATAAAGCTTTGAAATGTTTAGAATTAAAAATGCTCGCATGTTTTTATTCAGGACAACATATAATAAGTAAACGCTGTGTTATGGACATTTTCGTTTTAGGAGCTTGTTAGAAACTGCTGGACCGTTTCAGCAACGTGAGGGAATTAAACATTCTCCCTTGTACGAATAAACTGGAAACATTTTACCTACACCAACAAATGCAACATAAATTCGTCCCACCCTTGTGAATTTGTGCCGAAACTCACGTGGGTGGATTGTTTGTGTCAATATAATCGAGGGACTTCCGGTCATATCTTGTGTACAGAACAGTTTCCAAGCTGGAGTCGCTACAGACCATCCGACATGCTTTCAGGTCACTGCTGGTACCAGGAACGACAACTCTTGCGAGACAAAATCATAAATTACGGATCATTCATGAAAAAGACTTACACCCATTCATTCGAACGTGTTAAGGTAACCTGATACGTTGAAGACACCAGAATTTGGTTTTATGACAGACAATGTAAAACATGATACCGATATGTTTGGAAGCCGTTTCATTTTGAAGTGTCACGCTCAGTGTACGTAGGCTATGGACGTCCAGTGAAGACCTACACTGTTTCCTATTGCGTGAACAATTATATTAACAGTAAAAGAAGCTTTTAAGACAGTTTCTATATAAAAAGGCTCTAAAAGAACCTGTGACCAATGAACACACGAAGCTGAAAATAGCCGAAGTATCAAGTTTTCTGTATCAGATTACCTAGTTTCGGTCAATGAAGCCTCACCAATGACCCTCATATAATATCAAAATAATCCCCAAATGGGTGCAGTGATCATAATAGTGAAGTACGGAGAGACGTTTTACGGGCCACATTATCACCAACCCCTTCACATACACAATGAGCCCTTCCAAAATTCATTTGACGATATGAGGGCATTAACTCTTTCGTCCCTACAGACCAATACAGATACCTTTGCTAACAGTACAGATCCAGATGAGACGGCTCCTTACGAGCCGTCTCATCAGGATCTACACTGTTTGCCATTCTGTTATTGATTTCTGACTGAAACCCCTATTTGCAACAATGGATGTGTTCAAATTAAGGGATGGAAGAGTCCATGTCAGAACCTCGAGGTTAAAAGGTTAATGGACTATTATTATTTTTTTTGAAAAGCATAGCACCAATTACAGATTGTCATCCTTTAGATTTTTTGACACAGGGTTGCCTTTAACTATTTCACCCCTGTGTTGCTGACATGGACTTTTCCCTCTCTCGATATGGACACATTACGAGTCATCTCATCTGGATCTGCTCTGTTTGCAAAGGTATCTGTATTGGACTGTAGGGACGAAAGGGTTGAAAACATATGGTAAACCCAGCAGACTGACAACTTCGCCAGCTCTCTCTCTCTCTCTCTCTCTCTCTGTGAAATTGCCAGGACTGTGGACTGTTGAACGAGCAGCTTTTACAAATATCATTAGAAGAGGTTATTAAACGAACTGCCTTAATCTAGAACGTAGCACAACACTCAGCCATTTCAGGCAAGTTGATTGGCTTTATATGTTCCCGATGAACATGCCGCAGATGAAACCTATTTTATCCGTCGTTTCCTTAACAGCCTACTTGGAATTGCAGAGAATAAAGATCTATCAAAGATAATAGCCGATTGTGGAACAGGTTATTTTGTTTAGCCTCAATCAACTTGTGATGGGAATTGAATCTGTTAGCGAAACAAGATATTAAGGATCAAATCATGGAAATTAAGCTGAAGAAAGTCAACAGAGAAAATGATACTGGTTAAGTTACATGACGCTTGCTCTTGGAAAACCAATATTTCTTCATGCTGAAATAAATCTTTACTAAAGCGCGCTTGATTCTCTTTTACTTTTTTTTTTAATTACTGTTCTAATTTATTTACTGCTCTTAAATTTATTTATTCATTTATTTATTTATTTAGATCTGCTAAATCAGAAAAATGTGATTAGCAATAAGGAGATATTGTACATTCTGGGGTATATTTTTCCAGGAGTGGTAAAACTGATATTGCTCCGGAGGAACTTTATGAAAGGTCATGGACTGGTCCAATGCTATTTTCCATGGACTGCTCAAAGTTTATGTCTAAGTATTAGCTTTTACAAATAAGCTTGGTCTACGCTTAGCGTACATTGTGTGCTAAGCGTAACCCAAGCTTTTTGTGAAAGCTAATACTTGTTATTAGAGCCATGCGTTATAAGAACCACACATATTGTAACCGATATATTTATTTCCTACAAGATTGCTTGTGCGCTCAGCGAAGATTCAGATCAGCCTGCGCATCCTCACAGTCTAAAGCAGAACCTTGGACGTTAGGTTACCCATAGAGAGCCAAGCAATGACTCGGATCATTTTCGCAGGCTGATCTGAGTCATTGCTTGGCAGACATGTGATCTTATAGGAAATGCTATGCCCCGGTTCATTTTATGGTGCAAGAAACATGCTCATATCATTGATACTCTAAACAAAGAAACAATAAATCACTTTTAGACTAGTACTCTATAGTTGCGTAGAGATTCGAACGTAGGATAAAAGCGTGGGTTCTTAAAGGGAAAGGGTACACTTTCAAGGGGTCACTCTTTCACAAGTGTTTTGGATCCCTTCTGGAAATTGTTCTGCTCGAAAAGTAAACACAGTCAAATCTCGTTATTTCGAAGTCCAAGGGACTCTCTGAAATACTTCGCGATATCCGTACCTCGACATATCAGATTTGCAGAATTAAGGACAATCGCTTTTTACAAATGAATACTATTAACCCTTGTCATGCTGAATAAATTAAGATGCCACGCCCACTTCTATTTTTCAGCCAATCAGGTTACTCGATCACGGATTTTGATAAAAAATCACATACTTAATGGCAAACATTGCGGATCCAGATCAGTTGGCTTCTGAAGAAGCCAACTGATCTGGATCTGCATTGTTTGCAAAGGCAGGGTATATCCGGGTTCAGCATGACTAGGGCTAAGTAGTTTGACTCCTGAAGTAAGAGATGCATTGAAATATTTTAAAAATAATTGCTCCCTAGAAGCGATTTCTTCCTCTATACCTGTTTTTAGATTTTCATGTTTAAACAGGGACCAGATTGTCAATTCGAGATAGGCGGTTATTCGAGATAAGCGAAATCTAGATAAAGAGAGTCGACTGTAATTTGCTCCATGTGCTCTCCCTGAGAGTAATGTCATTGCTTTTAGAGTAGGCTTTTTTTCAGAAGGGACTTGTTTTGCAGGAAATCAAATAAGAAGAGGTACAGAAGTTGTTTCCCCTTTTACAAATGGTGAAAAATATTTTCTACGTGTACCAAGTCTCCTTAATACTTTACCAAGAATTATCTTTTTATGAGGTTTGGCTATGTTTTTTACAGTATAAATCTCGTTGTTTAGTATAAAAGTCGAAGATCTGCAGGTATCAAAGCAGACATTACCCAGTCAGCATTCTACGTAAATCTATATCGGGCCGTCATCGGCCCGTCAGGGTAGCTGACGGGCCGATGATGGCCCGATGTAGATTTACGTAGAATGCTAGCTGGGTAGAAGCTATCATGGGTGTGAGGGGCAGATAGAAAAATCCGTCCCGAGGATCACTGTCAGGCATCACGAGGCTTGATTCTGCGAGGCGATTTGTTTTATGTCTTGCCTTTGGTTATTTTGTTCTTGTGTTTTTCAGTCCTTTTAGCATTGCGATTACCTCGCTTGGGGAAGAAAGAGCTAGTCTTGGTGCTTTTCGTACGTTTGTTCGATTTGGGCTTGTTTGGTTTTGTCTCTTTCTTCTTCCTCTTGGTGTCTGAGAAGGGCTGCGGTTTGAAATTGTGGCACTCCCTGAACTTTTCTCTTATCCTTTTTTTTACCCAGTGATGCCAGACTGTGATCGCGAGGGACGGTTTTTCCTGTCTACCCCTCACACCCATGATAGATTCTTCTTTTTGCACACCTTTCATTTCTGAACGTAGATTTTTGATAACGCAGTCAATTCGATCGCTGACGTCCGCCATATTGTGATGACATTACTGTGGCGTTTAATGACGTCACTACGTCCAGTGACGTAAAACTTAATGATGGCGTACGTGACGTCCATTACAACCAGTGCATATCAAACACGTGAGAATTCTCGATTTTCATCTTACCCTGGGTAGGATAACCTGGGTATGATTATAAGAATCAATCATGGGTGTGAGGGGTAGATAGAATCCGTCCCGAGGGTTATTGTCTGGCATTATGAGGGTTGCCGAGTAATATCAGACTTTGATCCCGAGAGACGGAATTTTCTATCTGTCCCTCACACTCATGATAGATTCTTTTTCTTGCATTACTTTCATTTCTGAAAATGATTATGATAATGCAATCACTTCGATTGCAGACGTCCGACATATTGTGATGACAATACCTGACGTTAAGTGGCGTCATTACGTTCAGTACCGTGACATCCTATACAAGCAGTGTATATCAAACACGTGAAAATTCTCGATTTTTATTTTTCCCACAGGACGGATAAGGGTGTGTGAGATAGCACTGTCCTAGCACCGGTGTAATTTGCGGAAATCCTTATCCGATATGCAAGAAAAGAATTTCTATCCCAGGGTTAAATCCAGGATACCTTGTGTGCAAGAATAAAATGCAATGTACAATGTGATTTGTTATCCTCATTTCTGCAGGACGACGACACAGTTATTTAATGGGTAGATATTACACTGGTGCAGCTGCAACGGATAATAGCAAATTAAATAAAAACAATGATGCTTCAAGATTTTATTTCTTATAATTAATGCTTAGCATGCTGAGTAAAATTCAGCAGATGACATTTTGAAATAGTTTTCTTATCCTTTTCCTAAGAAAACAGGTTTTGACATTTCATGCAAACGGTCAAACGGTCTTGCAGGAAATGTCAAACTCTATTTTCTGAGACGAATAAGAAAAATATAATCGATTTGTCGCCTGCGAATTCACCCATAAGGTTAAGAAACTATGAGTATAATTATACCTAAATGTTGAAAATATCAATAACATGAAATACAGTCGACTCTCGTTACCTCAAACTCTACGGGAGATCAGATTTTTTTTGTTTGAGATAACAGCAGACTGAGACAAAATGAGTTTAAAAGTATAGAACATATAGCAAACTAAACTGAAAGTGTCCTTTCTTTTCTTTGATATAAACAGAAGACTGAGATAACAGCATTTGAGAAAATGAGAATCAATAGTACTAAGATTGCTTTATATACAAACTATTTTCAGGAGAGGAAAGTTAGTAAAACAGAGACAGTTCATCAGTTCCGAGTGTTACCCTAACCAGTGATGTCGCAAATTTTGAAGTTCCAAAATCTCTCACCAAGCTACCTCTATTGATGATTTTTGTAGACTTAGTGTTCATTATTATATTAGGCAACAAATTACCGTTGTTTCTATATACCGAATTATTCAGGCGACTTATATCGTTCGTACACCACCATGTACTAGATTTGTTATTCATTAATGCTCGACAAGGATATTCACGTACTGTCTTCAGAGGATAAGTCGACAGTGACGTCATTTGGTTGTTTATGTAATTAGACTAAGTCCATTCTTATAAATAGGTAAATACCACTTAAACAGCTCCCGATGATATACATAATACCATTGAACTTAAAACTGCACTAACTCAATGGTAAGTCTCTTAGTTTACAAAGCGTGATCCTACAAGTTTGAATCCCAGTATCACATTTTTTTCTTCTTCTTTTCATGAAATTTAATTTTGAGAGAAAGAATACATAAAATGGAAAACAATTTTATAATTATGAATATGAAATGATTTTTTTTTTTTGTAGCACTACTTTGTTTTTTATTTTCATTTCTTTTTAAAACCTAAAAAGAAAACTGACTTTAAAGTCCAATTTTGTTTTGAATCACGTTTTGACAATTCATGCAATGACGTATTGAAGCTCGAACGTTTGAAGTATGACTTTTGTGTGAAAAAAGTCCGAAGCATCAGCTTCGTATTTTCCTGCTTAAAGGCAGTTAAGAAAGCATAATGAAATTTCAAATTCCAAATGTTAAAATAATTATCACTAGAGCAGTGCAGTTTGTTTTCATTTTAAGAAAAATAAAGTATAGTTTCAATAAAAAAAAAAAAAAAGCGCAAAGACAAACTAAAAATTAATTAATAAGAAATAATAATGAGAGCGACTGGCTCAAAATATAACAGGAATTGGTTCTCTGCTGTACTTGCTGCGCTATTGCAGCATATACACACTAACTGCGGTAAGTATAATGCAAAGTTTCCGTGATAATTCAATCGAAGACTGTTTTACCCAAGCACAGTGGTAGACTCCGTGACGTCACTGTCAAATTATCCTCGGAGCACTATACACATTCAGTGTTGTTTTAACCCCCCGGTGGTTTATTCTACTGACCGTTCTAAGGCGTTGGTCTCAGAGTCTTACTCTTTGTTGCTTTGTGGTTTATTCTACGAGGCGATTTGTTTTATGTTTTACCTTGTGTTATTTTTTCTTGTGGTTTTAGTCCTTTTAGCATTGCGATTACTTCGCTTAGGGAAGAAAGAGCTAATCTTAGTGTTTTTCGTACGTTTGTTTGATTTACGCTTGTTTAGTTTTGTCTGTTTCCTCTTCCTCTTGGTGTCTGGGAAGGGCTGCGGTTTAAACCCCCCGGTGGTTTACTCTACTGACCGTTCCAAGGCGGAGGTCCCGGTAGTCTTGCTCTTTGTTGCTTTGTGGTTTGTTCTGCGGGGCGGTTTGTTTTGTGTCTTGCCTTGTGGTATTTTGTTCTTGTGTTTTTCAGTCCTTTTGGCGTTGCGATTGCCTCGCTTGGGTTTGCAAGGCTTGTCTTGATGCTTTTCGTGCATTTGTTCAATTTGCGCTTTTTTGGTTTTGTCTGTTTCCTCTTCCTCTTGGCGTCTAGGAAAGGCTGCGGTTTGTGACCTTTTTTTTGTATTTCTGTCTACACATATAGTCTTTGAAATGCATACCCATGAATTTATAAGCTTAGCTAGTAAGCATACAGTATTTATCCGAAATATTGGGACATGCAGGCAAACGAAACAATGAAGACCCTGATCAGATGCCGCGCACAGCTGTGTATGATTAGGATTTACATTGTTGCCACTCATCCACCTGGGCCCAGTTGTTCAAAGCTAACGATGTCGTTAGTTAACGATTCGTTAAAATTTACATCGAGTGAAACGCAAATATGCTGAAATTTTTTGCTGAAAAAATGTGAGTAGCTTTTGCAGTGCAAAAGCCACTCACATTTTTTCAGCAAAAAATATCAGAATATTCTATATTGAATCTGCTAACACAATTCACGAAATGACTCTTAACGAGCTCGTTAAGCTAACGACGCTTTGAACAACTGGGCCCAGATTTAGACACATCAACAGAAAGAAAAGCGGATTTGTTGAACTTTTAGGACACATAATTATGGTAAGGAGTTAAGCCCAGCAGGCACATGACATTTATATAACGTCGGGTCAACGTCGATGCAACGTCATGATGTTGCACCGACGTTGAGGCGGAGTTTTATAACTGTCATGTACCTGCTGGGAGGAATTCGAATATTTAAGGTAAATACGGTACACTTCTCTAGCCATGTCAAAGGTACATTTTCTTACGTTGTGGCTCATTTAATTTCTACTGATTTGATCGAACCAACGATTCCAGTTACTACTATCCATGACCATGAAATGGTATCAAACCTTTTTGCATTCAAAGGCAATTTCCCCAGCTAGCATTTTACTTAAATCTATATCGGACCGTTATCAGTCCGACAGAATTACCTGTCTGGCCGATAACGGTCTGATATATATTAAAGAAGAATGCTAGCTGGGTCATTTCTTACAGCTATACATATTTGATAAAATCAAATAGTGAGAATGCAAAATGTTTGGATTCTGATCTGCAGATATGATTGTGTATTTTATTCTTTTGCATGTTTAAACCGCGCCAAGCTATATTCTATTTAGTACTCAGCAGAATAAAATATTTATTTGAAACCTACATTTACAGACGGCGTTCTCTATACGCATTAGATATCCAATATACAAGACAGAGGAAGACAGAAGAAAGACAAGTACAACAAACACGCAGATATACTACCCGAATTCCAATGGCTTTTGAATATATTTGCAAGTAAATTTTGTATCTCCAGCATTACTGGGATTCTTCAAGTTAGAAAAACAATTCATAACATTCATCAGTATTGGGTTGTAGGTCTGGTATCCTTGAGTGTAATTCGGTGAACAGTGCAATCCTCAAGTCTTTATATTTACTTCAAAAATGAAACAAATGTTCCTCATATTCACCTGATTGCATTGCTAGACAAGCATTTTATAATATCCTTAATAAACTGATATAAAATATCTTCGAATTCATATATATCCCATATCTGAAAATAGCAAAAAAAAAAAAAAAAAAAAAAAAAAAAAAGTGTCCCGGTTTCCTTAATAAGACCAATAAAATGTATACCATTTAACAAAAATATAAGTGAAGATACCCAGGAAATGCCACAATCGCGAAAAACAGCCTTCCCGAGGCACCAAAAGAAGGTAAGATGAGGAACAAAGAATGACAAAACAAACACAACATATGAAACCACCGACGCACAAACAAACGGAACTGCAACCGAGCAGCCGCCTTGGAATGATAAACAAAAAAAAAAAAAACAAAAAAAATATTGGGGTCTAAAATCAGTTTTACCTTTAATTCTGATGCAGCTCCTAATTACAACCGTATGTTTGATCCGCATAGGGACCCCCTACCTCATCTGTAAAACATAACACTGAAACATATAAAAGCACAAACTATGTGATGAAACAAAGTGAATACTTTCCAATTTTGTGTGTGCGTTTCTTGTTCTCAAAGCGCATTCCGTTTAGAATATGTTTATGTCAAAGTAGTCACCATAACTATTACTGCTTCTTAAATATCAAAATCTCGTCCATATCCTGTTCTCCTACGATAAGGATTTCGTAGCTAGACCTGTATTCTATTCCATGTGGCTTTACAATGCCGTCCTGAGATGATAATAGTACCTTGTTCTTGGAACCATCCGACTTTATAATATGAATGTTATTTGATTCCTCGCAGCATACGACTATATTGTCGTCATCATCGACAACCAATCCGTTCGGATATTTCATTTCTGGATCGGAATATGTAAAAATACTTTTTTCGTCAACACTCATGCATATGATAGTGTTGGCCCCACGATCTGAAACAAACAGTTTGTTTCCTGTACGGTTCGATGCAACATAATACGGTGTATGCAGTTGTACTCCACCTATCTCGCCAATACTTTTCAGCTTGTTACCATCAGAATCTAGTACAACAACTTCTGGCGTTCCCAAGTAATGACAGGAAACAAAAATAAAGTCATTTGCTGCTGCCACACCCCAACACCATGCACTTATATCCAACTCAACACTTCGACTCTCTTTTAGATTGGGTGTAATTGTGTAATACTGCAACTTCTTTGCAACCGGATTTGTTACCATTACTTCTCTCTCATTCAGAACTGCTAAATCCCATGGTGACGAAGAGCACAGTTTGCATTCCCTCATTTTAAATGCAGTATCGAATAACATAAGTTTTTGGTTATTGTAGTCACATATCAAAAAGTCGTAATTCTGCAGAAAAGCGACACCCGTTATAAGTATAGGTTTTGTGTCTGCTTCATTTTTTGTATTCACTTTTTTAAACTCGGCGACGTGTGTGTTTAAGAAAACTTCCCTCGGCACCGCACAATATTTCGACATAGAAAATTTTATTTCACCTAAACCCAACGTTGTAACTTGTTTGTTTGGTTCAAAAGTTACATCCGAAAAAATCATTTTGTTGCTAATCTCATCCAAGACATTTCCACATTCTTCTACAGTCTTTAATAATTTGGTATTGGCAATAAAGTATTTGCATTTGTCTTTTGACGACTTCGTCGCATCACATACCATCTTGTCTGCAGTAAGAAGTTGAATTGTACCATCTATCGTCTCTTGTATGTTTTCTAAAACATCTGATTGATTTTGAGCTTTATGCTTCACTTCCACTAACGCGTCTTCCTCAAGCTGATTCAGTAACTGATTAAGTTTATATTTAGTCTTTTTAATTTCTTGTGTACACCGTGCTTCTTTCTCTTTCAACTCATTAAAGGATTTTTTGCGTTCAGTCTTCAGTTTTGTTGCTTTTTCGAGCAGGTGACTTGCTTTTTCTGATGTTTTATTGTACTCTTGAAAAACTAAGGTTTGTTCGGCTATTTCATCAATTATTAGAATATTGCATTTCCTGTGCCTAATTTTTCGACACGTTGAACAAAGTACTTCGGTGTGATCTGAACAATAATAGCTTATGTCACCTTTTTGATTACAAGAACAGACGAAGTTAATTGCCTGTTTTTCTGTTTCCTTTATGGGACCTGGTAAATCAGCAACGGTTCTGACCTGATGAAATCTCGAAGCCTTTGGTTTCTTGTGTGCTGCTTCACAGTTATCACACAGATATTCTTCACACTCAGGACAAAAGATAATTGCTTCTTTAATTGCACCGTCTAATTTACAAACATCACATTCATATGTAAAACACTCCTCAGAGCCCTTTCCTGTTGCCCCTATTGAATCTCCAAATGACATTGTGGTGTGTTACCTTGAAGAAAAAAAAACAAACTAATATTACATTATACAAACAGTTTGCTAGGTAAATGTGTGCGTGAGTGTGTGTCTGTTTGTCTTTCTGTGTGATATACTAAGATGCAATCCGCGCGCGCGCGCGCGCGTGCGTGCGTGTGTGTGTGTTATACGATGATAATTCGTTAGTGAATTGTACTAGTATGAGGGAGGGGGACGGGGAGGGGTGGGGACGTGATGTCCAGTCACTTGGATTCGCGTATCGTCATGCGAGTTTTATTTCGTATCAGTCACATGTTTGTATATGATTCTTATTTGCATGGTCCGTTCTGCCGATGTCCTTCTTTGTAAACATCATTTGAAGAAGTCGACTGCATACTTCAAATATTTTGACTTATTGCGCTACTTTGAGCTAAATTAGACGAAAACATATGACTTAATAAAACAGTGCCTCCAATTTTCGTTCTATTGTGTGTTCCTTGTTTCCAAAGGTTTTAGGTTTTATTTTACTTCACTGCAGCTGGACCCTGGTTTTTAACTGCCGTATGGCGGCCGAAAAACGTCTCTCCGTACTTCATCAAAGTGCAGATTATGTTTTATTTCCTTTGGGAGCATTGGGCCTATTCTTGTGACTTTGAAAATCGAATACTACTTAAACCAGTGCTACGGGGCGTATACAGCCTCGCAAACTACACTGCTGTATATGAAGTGACTTAATAAAACCGAGTCTCCGATTTTCGTTCTTTTGTGTGTTCTTTGTTTCCAAAGGCAATCTTTTAGGTGTTTAATTAATAATGTAACACAACAGTGCCATAGTTTGTTTAAGATGTATGAAACGCTAAGTAACTCTACTTTTCTACCGATTTTACATTATACTGACATTGACACAATATGAAAAGCATGGCATGCTGTGTAGAAGGCGCAGGACCCTACAGGGTCTCGTCTTAATATACAGTCGACTCTCGTTATCTCGCATTCCAAGGGACTCATTGAAACACTTCGAGATATCCGTACCTCGACATATCAGAGTTGAGAGAGTGAGTAAAATAATAAATTGAACAACCACATTTAACAAATGAATATGTAATTTGACTCCTGAAGTTAGAAATATATATATAAAATAATGTGGAAAAGAGAAGAAATTGCTCCTTAGGAGCAATTTCTCCTCTTTTCCACATTATTTTGTTACCTGTTATCATAGTTTCATGTTAAAACAGGGACCAGATTTTCACATCGAAATAAGCGGTAATTCGAAATAAGCGGAGTTCGAGATAACGAGGTTCGACTGTATCTAGTATTCCGTGTTTCTCTTAATTCATCATAAACAAACGTCCGGTCCGGCCTTTGTGGATATCGGTATTACCACCTTTTTCTCTTGGCTTATGATGTCTCTCAATACATCTAAAAACTACAAATCGTACATGTATATGCCAAAAATTATACAAAACATTTTTTCGTAATTGTACAGTATACTCCCCGCATTTGACCTAGCATACTGTCTTTCAAATGATTCGGGTAGTTTAGGAAATTTGTATTGCGTTTTCAGCTCAAATATTCTTGAGGTTAACAGGCATAAAGGCGGCACCAAACATACAAGGTCGCAATGGTGTCGTTTCGTTGCGGTGACGTCAAACGATATTGTTGTGACGGTGTACGACGAAGTCATATTTGCGCTGGCTGATCTGGCTTTCGCTGAACAACACTGTATAAGGTTTATTCTGTGTTTTCACGCGTGTAACGAACAATATAACAGAGGCGTTAAATTATCACTTACTTATGCCAGAAGCGTTAATTTCCAATTTCACGCGTGCCGTGAACAACATTCATCTCTGTATATTCGGTGTACAGTACAGGGTTCAAATTTAACTTTTTTGACAGCTTGCTAAAATTAGCAAGTGGTATTATTTTTTACTTGCTAAACCTTTCGGCCAACTTGCTTTTTCATACTTACAAACACTGTTACACGTGGCTTAGCACTCTGGGTAAAAACTTCAGCATACATTTTTAAATATTTTTCTTATTTTTCTCAGAAAACAGGTTTTGACATTACATGCAAATTGTCTCCTATGGAAAACAGGTTTTGACATTACATGCAAACTGTCTCCTATGTCTCCTATGGAGACAATTTGCATGTAATGTCAAACCTGTTTTCTGGGAAAATAAGAAAAAATATTATCATTGCTTTTGGAAAAGAAATTGCAAAACTTCAGCAACAATGCCTTACATGTAGGTTCTGCCAATTAAAGAGAATCTTTCCAACTTGCTAGAATTAGCAAGTGATGGAAATTGCAGCTTGCTTTTTGAGGAAATTAACCAGCATTTAGCAAGTTAGCAAGTGCTAAAATTGATCCCTGCAGTAACCAAAACTCTGACACATTCAGAGTTCATATTCATTTTGACTGTTACAAATAATAAAAAACAACAACAAATTACGAGTATAGTATTTTTTCATTAATCACTTACCAAAATTAACTGATGTCAAACTGTTTCACTGTCCAATTAAAATGATTTCATATGCAGTTAAACGTGTAAACATTCCATCCTACTTATCAAGTTTATATGGGTTACATCACATGATAGCATAGCGGTTTACACAGCTGGGTGAAGTATTGGGTAAACTCTCTCTGAGGGTAAACTGGTGTCTTCAAATGACATAAATAGCGAACATACATGTACATGTATATACCTTACGGTAAATAAACTTGCAATGAAGACAAGACTACATAAGCTATTAAGTGCTGAATGTACGACGTTATGCGGTGTTAAAATCACCACACATAAAGTATAACATTCAAGACTTGATAGCTTGTAAAGTCTTGTCTTTTTTTGTATGGCGATATATAATATTGCAGTCAGAGACAAAATAAAAAACTGTAAGCTACATGCATTATGTTGTAGTCCAAATACGAACTTCGCCAGATATGGAATCTCGCTAGGCCAAATAAGAAATTCTTATTTATCTACAAAGCTGATCAGCAAATCAGCTAGTAGCCTGTGTACTCTTTCCCCATAATTATACTTTTATGCTATGGATCCACATCACAAAAACACGCCTATATAATTTTGACCCCACTTAAACCCCACTTTCATATAGTAAAAGTGGGGTTTACAGGCGTATACTTTACTTTTCTTATTTCTGCTCAAAAACATTGTGGGTACTCGTTAGAACCGCCTCGTCATTTTTTTCTTATTTCTGCTCAAAAACAGATTGTGGGCACTTGTTAGAACCGCCTCGAAGAGGCGGTTCTAACGACTACCCACAATCTATGTTTTGAACAGAAATAAGTAAAATGTCAGAATTTTTATCTGAAAACTTTAATTTTTGGTGGTGAAATTTTAAATATGTTTGAATAGGCGTGTTTTCATAATGATTTCAGGTTTTTAAAAGACAATGAATTCAATTTTAATAAATGAATAATTTTCAACTAATATAGTTATCTGGTATCATTAGTTGAGTAGTCAACACAGAGACATTTCAAGTTATAATTTCAAAACATTGATACATTTTTTATAAAATCACTAAACCATTTGTTGATATGTACAGTATGTACAGTTGTGAAATTACTTTAGAGAAAAAAAACAAAAACAAAAAAACAAAAAAAAACTTCCTGAAAGATGATATGAAGATCCAAATAAGAATTTCCATTTGACCTAGCCAATTCTCGTCTGATTAAATTCCTGTTTGGACTACGACATATACATTTGCTTTTGCCCGGATCTCTCTTGCAGGGGTAATAAATTCATTAGTGAGTGGTACCACTTTTGGTCTCATTGTAGCTCATTGTAGCTGTGTCTTTAAAGCGCAATTATGTTATTGCTTAGAGATAAACAGTACTCATCCAGATCTTCATACAGTCGTACCTCAATGGCTTGAACATCTTTGGGACCATGGAAATTCGTTCGAGACATGGATAGTTCGAGCCACTGAGGGTTAATCGTGGCACCGGTTCAGAAAGCAAATAGCGATAATTTAGGGAAATCTTTTCCATTTTCTACACAGTGATTGTATGTTGAGTGTACTCATTAGAATCGCCTCGATGAGGCGATTCTTATGTGTAAACACAACATACAATTTCACGTTAAAATAAGAAAATTTCCTTAAATATTTGTTTTCTTGAACTATCGGAAGAATTTCATAGGGACTCAAAAACGAGTTCGAATTAGCCATGGTAAACGAGCCATCGAGGTTCGACTGTATGTTGCTGACATTTTGTTCTTCTATTGCGGTCCATCAATGTTCCAGATAAGGCTTTTTGTCCAACGAAAAGTACCGATATTTTTTTCTTATTTCGCCATTAAAACGTACGTCATCCCAGCAAGCAAAAGATAAAGGACCCACATTGGCCCCAAATGGGTATTTATATGGGTCCTATATGGGTAACCCAGAAGGGACTCATGAGGGATTTGCAACACGGTTCCATGTTGGATCCACATGGGCAAAGTCATATGGGAATCATATGGGTTCAGTATGGGAAAATCAACCCACATTTTTCTTCCTAAAAAAAATCTTTTACACATTTAAACACAAATGATAATAAGTCCCCAGTTCCAGCCCATTTGATGGACTGGTAAGGTCCCAACAGAGATAGACCTATGTATATGTGCAAGTTATTACCTTAAAGATATAGGCGTCTTTTTTAATAGTTGGAAATGGTGGCCCCATGCGTATTTATATATACCTCTTAATTTTAAAAGTAATAGGGACATACTAGTTAAAATAAAAATATGACCATTAATCGACGTCCATGCCGGGAAAATAGTTAAAATAAATTTGATAGATACTTTCATTTTGTAATGAACAAATGATTATTTTTATCTTATTATTATCATTATTATTTACATTTTTGTCAGGAAATTTACTATTTTTTGATATTATTTTTAAATAGTAGTACAGTTGTTCCCCTTAATACCCATACTGAACCCATATGGGTCCCATATAGTAATGGGAGGTCAACATTGGAACCATAGAGGTTCTCAAATGTTCCCACCTGGCAGTTAAACTATTCACAAACATATCTAAAAGGTTTATTTCACCTCTCTACATTCTTCTATTTCACATTTTGGCGCCTAAACTTATTTAAATTCTTATTGATGTAAACAACATCGAGGTGAGTGCTTTCAACATAATTTAAAACCAGATTTCTTCCTAATCTTTATATTAAATCATCTTTCCAGATTGTCGGGCTTCATCCACCAGCCGCCCTTGTAGACGCCTGGTTGATGAAACCCCGAAATGTAGATGAAACGCTACACTTCCCCATACGGCACATAAGGAAACACAACAACTTGATTTTGGAAGTAAAGAACCATGTATTTTGAAAATTTCATGTATGGTGAACACTGAGAGTGAACATGTACTGTATAACCCGACTCCATCTGGGCTACTTAAACTTTAATGAGTTATGGGGATTTGCTCATCTTATATAACTTAAGTCCAAGTTCGATTTTCAACGTTTTAATTTATTTAGTTCTTCTTTTTTCATTTCTGTATTTCTCAAATGTTCCCACCTGGCTGATACACTAATTACAAACATATCTAAAAGGTTTATTTCACTTCTCTCTACATTCATCTATTTCACATTTTGGCACCTAAACTTATTTAAATTCTTCTTAACACATATATCAGTCCTTATCATTCAACATCTAATCTCCACTCCCCCACAGCCTTGCTACTTTCCCACCATGCTCTCTTTCCCTCCTTTTTGCTAACCAATCAAAATACCCATTTCAAACCATTTCTCCCATCATGCCTTCTTTCATTCCCATGATGCTCCAGCCACTTTCAAACTACCAATCACAATCTCTCTTACAAACCCTACAATCTGTATAGCTGATATGTTTTTTTTCCATTATACGTCTATAGGAGCTAATGACCCCCAGGGCGTAGCCAATTTGGACCCCAGGGGCATGGTTAGCAGGATTTATATAGGAGAGAACTAAACATTGCTACATGCTAAATCTGTTAGCTCTGGGCCTCATGGTTACAGAGAAGAAGATTTTTAAAGGTACTTAAGCTATATGGGGCTCTATATAAACATATAACCCTTTCGGGTTGTGGCCAATTTGGACCCAGTGTCTCGATTGGCAGGATTTATGTAGGGGACCACTAAACATGACCACATACTAAATATATATGCTCTAGGCCTCATGGTTACAGAAAAGAAGATTTTAAAGTACTTTAGCTATATGGTTCTATATAAACATATGACCCTCTTGGGGTATGGCCAGTTTGGACCCAGGAGCTTGATTGGCAGGTTTTATGTAGGAACTGTTAAACATTGCTACCTACTAAATATATAAGCTGTGGGCCTCATGGTTTTAGAGAAGAAGATTTTTTTTTTCAGTTTTTTTCCCATTATCAGTCTATGGGAGCTAATGACCCCTGCGGCAAGATCAGTTTGGACCCCAGGGGCTTGTTGGGCAGGATTTATGTAGGAGACCATTAAACATTGCTACATACTTAATCTGTTAGCTCTAAGTCTAATGGTTTTAAAGAAGAGGATTTTTGGAGGTTTTTTTTTTTTAGCTATATAGCTCTATATAAACATATGACCCCCCTGGGACATGACCGGTTTGAAGCCCAGGGGCGTCATTGGTAGGATTTATGTAGGGGACCACTAAACATTGCTATATACTAAATATATAAGCTTTTGGCCTCATGGTTTCAGAAAAGAAGATTTTTGATGTTTTTCCCATTATAAGTCTATGGGAGTTAATTACCCCCGGGGCGTGGCCAGTTTGGATCCCATTATAAGTCTATGGGAGTTAATGCCCCAGGGATCGTGGCCAATTTGGCCAAGGGGATTGATTGGCAGGATTTATGTAGGAGAGCACTAAACATCCCTACATACTTAATCTGCTTCGTAGCTCTCAGAATCTTGTTTATCTTTTGGATTATATTTTTATTAGATTTGGAACTAAACTTCATAGGCAAACTATTGGTATTCTGATGGGAACTAATTGTGCTCCTCTTATTGCAGATTTGTTTCTTTTTGTTATGAGAGAGATTTCATGAAGTCTCTCTCACGTGAAAATCAGGCTGACATTATTGAGGCTTTCAATTCAACTTCAAGATACCGTGATGATTTATTAAATATTTACAATATTTACTTTGACCAAATGGTGGACCGGATATACCCTACAGAACTCCAATTAAATAGAGCTAATTCTTCCGATACCGAGGCCCCTTTTTTGGATTTGAATCTATGTATATTTAATGGTACAGTTTCCACCAAAATTTATGATAAACGGGACGATTTTGATTTTGATACAGTCAATTTCCCTTTTCTGGATGGCGATGTCCCCCGGCGTACCTCATATGGGGTATACATATCTCAACTTATTAGATTCGCCAGAACTTCTTCAAATCTTAATGACTTTAACTACCGTAATAAAGCTCTTACTGCCAAACTTCTTAGGCAGGGCTATCGTTATTTTAAACTTCGTAAGGTGATTTCGAAATTTTATCGCAGACACAGTGCCTTGTTAGAAAAATATAGCGTCAGTCTGAAAACACTTCTGCAACAAGGTATATCGGAACCAGAATTTTAGGGTGACTTTTCTCTTACCTTTTTTTAGTGTGCAGATTTAGAAAATTTGTAGGTAAATCTAACTTTTCGGAGCAATTCAGAAAACTTATTAACCGTTATAAGAGAATTGGCTATAGCCTGGATATTATGCGGCAGACTGCATGCCTAGTTGTCAACCCAATCATTGTTGATGGCTATGCTTCACTCTTTAATTGCACGACGGCGGTTCGGGCCTCAGACTCAAAGACGGCCTCTTCGTAAAACTTTAACCAGTGGGTTGGGGCTTGACTATATGTTTTCGGCTTGGCCAATGGTTCAACTGTTGGTTTTCATTTACTCTGGCATACAGTAGAATTAGACATGAGTACTCGTCTTTGTTTATTATAGTGATTAATTTGATTTTTATGTTTTCGCTTTGATGCATTGACTGAGTTGGGAGCCTTTATGCGATTTTATGTATTTCTGTATTAAGAGTAGCATCGGGACCCAGGGTGAAGTTAGCTAGCTGTAAAAGTGCTTTAACCCCCCCACCGGCCCCCCCACCCCCACCCCGGTGGTTTACTCTACTGACCGTTCCAAGGCGGTGGTCCCGGTGTTAGTCTTACTCTTTGTTGCTTTGTGGTTTATTCTACGAGGCGATTTGTTGTATGTCTTACCTTGTATCATTTTGTTCTTGTGTTTTTCAGTCCTATTGCGATTACCTCGCTTGGGGAAGAGAGCTAAGCTTAGTGCTTTTCGTACGTTTGTTCGATTTGTGCTTGTTTGGATTTGTCGGTTTCCTCTTTCTCTTGGTGTCTGGGAAGGGCTGCGGTTTGTGATTGTGACACTCCCTGGACTTTCCTCTTACCTTTTTTTTCAGAGAAGATTTTTTAGGATTTTTAGCTACATAGCTCTATATAATCATATGACCCCCTGGGGCGTGGCCAATTTGGACCCCACGGGCTTGATTGGCAGGATTTATGTAGGGGACCACTAAACATTGTTATCTACTAAATATAGAAGCTATGGGCCTCATGGTTTCAGCGAAGAAGACTTTTTAAGTTTTTCCATTAAAAGTTTATGGGAGTTAATTACCCCCGGGGCGTAGCCAGTTTGGACCCCAGGGGCTTGATTGGCAGATTTTATGTAGGAGGCCACTCAACATCGCTACATGCTTAATCTGTTAGCTCTCTGCCTCATGGTTTCAGAGAAGAAGAGTTTTGAACATTCTTTTGCTATATATCTCAATATAAACATATGACCCCACGGGTTGTGACCAGTTCCCAGGGGCTTGATTGGCAAGATTTATGTAGGGGACCACTAAACATTGCTACATCCTAAATATATAAGCTTTTCGCCTCATGGTTTCAGAGAAGAAGATTTTTGATCTTTTTTTTCCATTATAAGTCAATGGAAGTTAAAGACCCCCGGGGCGTGGCCAGTTTGGACCCCAGTGGCTTCATTGGCAGGATTTATGTAGGGACCACTAAACACTGCTACATACTAAATATATAAGCTGTGGGCCTCATGGTTTCAGAGAAGAAGATTTTTCAAGGTTTTCCCATTATAAGTCTATGGCAGCCATATATGGGCATGTCGGCCATCTTGATTTACGGACTCTGACCATTTATATAAATTTTAAATGCCCCTTTAACACAAAGCTCCACATGAAGTTTGAAGAAATTTGGCCCAGGGGTTTCAGAGAAAAAGTCGTTCAAAGGTATGAACGGACGGACGGACAGACAGACGGACGACGGACGGAGAGTGATCATTATAGCTCATTCTGAGCCTTTGGCTCAGGTGAGCTAAAAAGGGGGACTTAAAAAAGATAATTGCCCAGGGTAGAAAAGACTTTGTATATATCAAAGAAGTTTAGATAAATTCTGAGCTCTGTAGTTTTGGTTTTCTTTTAAGTTGCTCAGCAGCTACATACTTTCTTGTATTCGAGTCCCCTTCTGAATTAATTAACTAAATCCTGCCGTAATGTCCCGGAACCGACGCACTTGTTACACGGTTGGCTTTCACACAGGTCATTCAATCAGAAGGTACAGTTGCATGGTAAGAGAGATAGAAAACATAAAGGTTGTAAAGTGTTTTATATCACAGCATTTCGTTTTGTTAATGAATACCACATTATAAAATCTAATGCGATTTGAAATAGTAAATAATGTGATGTAAAAAAAAACTGGGTATAATTACATTTAAAATGGTATCCGAATTTAATAATAATAATAATAATAATAATAATAATAATAAAGAATTTAACAGTATAAATTGGATTCAATATTTCACTGCAAACCAAATGTTAATATGTCTTCGACAAAACACGCCTCTTCTATTATAAGTCAACTCTCTAAGAGTCAACTGCAACTCCTAGTTTCAGTGTCATCTAGAGTGTTTGACTGATATGCATAAAAAGACAAAGCTCAGTTTCCACTACCGAGAAGGATGTCTAGCAAAAAAAAAGGTAAGAGAAAAGTCCAGGGAGTGCCACAATCACAAACCGCAGCCGTTTCCAGACACCAAGAGGAAGAGGAAACAGACAACATTAAAATCGATGAAATCCCCACATTCCCCCAATAGCACCAGTATCTATTTTTTACTAATGGCCGTTCTAAGGAGACGGGTTTGGTGCTCATTGTCCTTTGCGTGGCATTGTGGCTGCTCAGTGCAGAACTCAGCGCGTATTCTGTTTGCCACACATTCAGAAGTTTTAGACATACGAACGGGTTATAAATGGACGAATCAAAATTTTCATACAAGTCTGGTAAGGAGTTAACCTGTACCACACTCTGGGCATTTTCAGCAGACGACAAATTGATGAAATGTTTCTTATTTTTCCAGTAAACAGGATTTGACATTTCATGCAAATTGTCTCCTTTGGCCTTCCTGCTTTTCGATCGACTCTAACCAAGATTTTTTTTTTTTCATCTACGAACCGTGTCATAAGATACATTAATAGATCCGTAAATAACTAAAATTTCAGTAAATATCTGTTTCAAAGAACAACTTATCTTAGAGCGAGCTTATACGTAGGCCCATATTTCCTCCTTGGCAACACTTTTACCAACCATTTTTACTACAGTAGTCAACGACTGCGATTATTCAAATGACAAAGTAACTACCTTTCAATTAGATTTAAGGGCGCATGTTTACATCATTGTGTATTGATTTGTTTCAAGCAGCACATAGATATGAGCAAGACACAATAAGCAATTCTTTTAGAACGATCCTCGCCCAGCTAGCATTCTTTATAAAACTATAGCGGACCGTTATCGGCCCGTCAGCTACACTGACGGGCCGATAACGGCCCCTATAGATTTATAAAGAATGCTTACTGGGCGTATGCTTCTACGGCTGGATGTGCCTTTTATGTCTAGTCCTGCTCCTTCATTTGAAAATGGGTTTTCAAAACTCACAATCTATTTGGATCGGAGTCTGAGTCTCCCATCCTCAACAATATCATCTTCTTCAGGCATCAAAAGTGCGCATGCGCAGTCTAGGTAATGTATATTCGCAGTCGTCTGATCATGCGCAGATCATGTTTTAAAATCTGTAAGGTGCAAACGTGGTTCTGGGCGAATTAGGCGCGAACAGGTCATCCTGTGCTTTGGCTCTGTATCATCTAGACATTTTCTTTCCTTGATATTCTTCAATGAGTTTGTAATGATTCTGTACGCGAACAGAAATGGTCCTGGTCAGACAGCGAAATGGCCTGATCTTAAAGATCACTGTTAGCATATTATCTGAAAACACATTTTTTCTTAAAAGCATATTTTTTTCTTTATTTGGCTGAACTACTTTGTCATGATCAGCCCCCAAAATACGGCCCTGATACCATAGCGCACATCAAACGTTTATCTTATCTTTGATTATTGGAGTGATTATAAGGATGTTAAGTCTCCCTAAGTGGGGTCCTATAATATGTAATTGGATATAATTGAGAAGTGTTCGATATGTTACTTTGGAACCAAATAAATTCATTTGACTGCAAATTTTGCATTTATTTATTTATTTTTTTAATTTTTTTTTAATTTTTTTTTTTTTTTTTTTTTTGTTGATTCATATTGTATCTCTTTATTTATTAATTCATATTTTGACATTTTTTTCCAAAATAAAAACAAAACTGTTGTTTTTTCTTGCATATTGCAAAAATAAATAGATAAAAATACAAAATTGAAAGTTATTTTTTTATTTATTTATTCGTTTATCTATTTATTTATTCATTTTCTAAAGTAAATTTTTTTCTATATGTGTTGTGATGCTAGCATTGTGGTCACCGTCTTCATTAGCTGCCCACTTTGCTTTCTGTTTTACTAGTTGTGTTGTGATGCTAGCATTTTAGTCACTTTCAACAGCTGCCCGTTTTGCATTCTGTTTTACTAGTTGTGATTAAGAGTGGCATCGGAACCCAGGGTGAAATTGGCTAGCTGTAAAAGTGTTTTAAACCCCTCAGGCGGTGGTCCCAGTGTTAGTCTTTCTCTTTGTTGCTTTGTGGTTTATTCTACGAGGCGATTTGTTTTATGCCTTACCTTGTGTTATTTTGTTTTTGCGTATTTCAGTCCTTTTAGCATTGCGATTACCTCGCTTGGGGAAGAGAGAGCTAATCTTAGTGCTTTTCGTACGTTTGTTCGATTTGCGCTTGTTTGGTTTTGTCTGTTTCCTCTTCCTCTTGGTGTCTGAGAAGGGCTGTGGTTTGAGATTGTGGCACTCTCTGGACTTTTCTCTTACCTTTTCTTCTTACTATACTGACCGTTATAAGGCGGTGGTCCCGGTGTTGGTCTTACTCTTTGTTGCTTTGTGGTTTATTCTACTAGGCGATTTGTTTTATGTCTCATTTTCAATAGAAAGATAGATAGATAAATAGATACTATCTATCGTAGTAATTTTCTGTATTTGCTCCAAACAAGTAGATAAAAACGGCAATTGACGATAAATCAGTTTAAAGACATACGTAGCTATATTTCTCAATAAAACATCTTGTGGGTATACATTAGAACTGCTTTGGTGAGACGATTCTAATAAGTAACAACCAGATATATATTTTACGGAATAATGTAAAATAAAAACATCAAATTTATCACCAATTATCCACCTTATCCCTTTCTCTGTCTTCATCATAAACTTTGCTGATATCAAATCTTATTACCCCTTATCTGGCCCCTGTAAGAAAAGCATCAGTTACCAAGGGTTTCTTATCTTTAAACTGCTAGGAGTCATTAAGGCGTTATGCAATCCAGATTGTGTCTTTAACAAGGTCTATAATTCCCACTTTTGAAACAGAATAGATATTTCTAGGATTTTTAGCGGGATTATATGTTCCCGGTATCACTAAAATGTACACCTTAAGCAGACTGGTTAGACTTGGTAGAAACTCGGTCAGCTTTTACAAACGAGACGACTTTATGACTTCCTGTTTGCTTTCCACTGCACCAAACCTCTTCTGAAAAAGAGTCTGCTCCAAAAAGAAAGAATTTATTCCTTTTAGAGCAGACGAGTTCAAAGAAATTTTGACAGTCGCGTCTCCTAAAAGTATATCAATTCCCTTGAATAGCCAGTTAACCCTTAAACTGACAATCACAACAAGTGTCGTCTGCTTTGTCATCTGCTTGTGATTTTAGAAGTCATTTTTGCAAATAGTGTGGACCCAGATCAGCAGTCTGATCAGGGTCCACACTGTTTGCCTGTATACAAAAATAGGTTTCAAAAGTTTGTAAGAATATTCAGCAAACGACATAAACAGAGGACATTTTCAGATGCAGGTTTTCTTGGTATTTTAAGGGTTAATGTTTACAGTGTTCAGTGTTATAACATCGCATGTACCAAATGTCCTATATATTTTATATCCCTAGATAACATAAGCAAACAATCATGTGTCCCGAGTAAATAAAAATGTAAACATTATGTACCCCGTTACTTCAACAAAACTATAAGTGAAGGTACCCAGGGAATGCCACAATTACGAGGCACCAAAAGAAGGAGAGATGAGAAACAAATAAGGACAATACAAACGCCACGCATGAAACCACAGACGCACAAACAAAGAATAACTGCAACAGAGGAACCGCTTTGAAACGGTTAGTAGTTTACTCGAGCGAAATCTCAACCTTAATTCTGATGCAGCTCCAAATAACATATGTTCGGTCCGCATAGTGGTCATCTACCTCACCTGTGAAACATACATAATCAAAACCACTGTGATGAAACAAACAAAGGGCTCAATGGCGATCTGAAGCCAGAACATAAGAAAACACTAACAGGATCACGATGAACCCGTCTAAAGATAATGAAACTCAGGCGCCTAACATCTGTAACAGATTGAGCAGGGAGCCGTCATTTAGTCTGAGGACCCACCCACCGTCTTGCAATTCAAGAGGGAAGTAAAGTTATCAACCTTAATTGGGTTAACAACCATGCAAGCAGTTTACCGCAGACTATCCATGTTGTAACCTATTTTTTTTTGTAGTGAGTGACAATCTTTTTAAATTATACGAAAAAGTCAGTTTTGCCGACAATTTATCTGAATTTATAGAAGTGTTTTCAAAGCAACGTTATGTTTGGACATTCATTCAGAATGACGGCGATAAAACTTAGAAAATGTTTAACACAGTTTATAAGTTTATAACGGTACCTTTGCTTAAGAAGTTTCGCACTTAAAATTTTATTTTGATTACAAAAATTACTAACTTGACTAGATTCCAGCAAAACGAATTAACTGAATTTATATACACAATAACTTTAGCATGTCGCCGGCCTCGGTGGCGCAGCTGGATGCGCCATCCGACTGGAGACCAGGAGGTCGCGGGTTCAAACCCCGCCGAGGTCGACAACATTCTTTCGTGGATTGATCATGAAATACTTTCTACGGTCATTCTCTCCCTTCCGCTGATTCAAGAAGGGCAGTTGTCAGTTTCTGGCGAAAGAATGTGCACAATACCGGTTAACCGCTTAGACGACTAAGCCTGCCCAGTAAACGTGTGGCTAGGTAAACTGACCGCGCTCGACATGACCCCATTGGGTTGACTGGGCCGTCAAACCTCAACACAAACAAAAGCATGTCTGTCTAATATCTAATATATTGTAGAGACAAGATATATGTAGGGGTTTACATTTTAGGTGGGTTTTCAGAATTATGCATATTTAAAACAGTTTTTACATTTCTACTGCATAGACCTAACTGTCTTAATGTGCTTATAACCAAATTCTTCCCAGCAAACACATAACGTCGCAAAAACGTCGTTATAACGTCGCTGCAACATCCCGACGTTGCAGCGACGTTATAACGACGTTGTTGCGCCGTTGTGTTTGCTGGGTTCCCCATTCCCCATATTACTGTTATATGTTGAAATGTCATGGCCTACATAGATAAGAGGGATCGCAAGATAAATATGTTTCTCATCTCTAGAAGCACCTCAGTAAGGTGCATCTAATGAGTACCTACAACATATATTATTATGGAGAAATGAAAAAATATCAATAGTTGAGCTATGACTTAGGAACGTACATTGACATAGGCGTGTTTACAAAACGCTTAATCATTTCCCAAGCATCTACTGGTGTATCAACGCAACTGTCATCAAAACAATTATTTCTTGGTAAATATTAGAATATCGTCTATATCTTTACTTCCTACGACAAGAGTACCATAGCTAGATCTGTATTCCATGCCATGTGGCTTTTCTATGCCGTCTTGTGATGATAAAAGCATCTTGTACTTTGACCCGTCCGACTTTATTACATGAATGTTATTTGTACCCTCACAACAAACAAGTACATTGTCATCGTCGTCAACAACCAATCCTCGGGGATACTTCATTTCTGAATCTGAATATATAAATATTGACTTTTCTTCTACGCTCATACATATGACCTTGTTAGAGTCATAATCTGAAATATACAGCTTGTTTCCCGCACGGTTTGAAGCAATATAATACGGTTTCTGCAGCTTTATTCCAGATGAAGTCTCGTTGATACTTTTCAACATGTTACCATCTATGTCTAGTACAAGAACCTCTGGCGTTCCCTCGTAGTGGCATGAAACAAACATAAAGCCATTCGCTACTGCCACGCCCCAACACCATGCACTTGTACTCAATACTATGCTTCGACTAGTTTCTAGATTTGGTGTAATTGTGAAATACTGCAACTTCTTTGCAACTGGATTTGTCACAACTACTTTTTTGTCATTCAAAACCGCTATGTCCCATGGTGCCGAAGAACATCCTATGGTTTCCGATATTTTAAATGCTGTATCGAGTAACATAAGTTTGGCATTATTGTAGTCACATATTAAAAGTTCACCATTCTCCAAAAAGGTAACACCCGATATAAGTATAGACTTTTTGTCAGTGTCATTTCTAGTATTCACTTTTTTAACCTCTGAGACTTGTGTTTCTAAGAAAACTTCTCTTGGTACAGCACAATATTTAGAAATAGACACTTTTATTTGACCTAAGGAATCCAAATCCTCTTCCAAACTTTTCAATTTTCTATTGGGTTCAAATGCTACATCCGAAAAAATCATTTTGCTGCTAATTTCATCCAAGACACTGTCGCAGTCTTCCATGGATTTAAGTAATTTGGTGCTTGCGACAAATTGTTGGCATTTCTCTTTTGATGACTTGGTAGCGTCAAATTGCATCTTATCTGCATTAAGAAGTTGAATTGTGCTCTCTATTGTCCCTTGTACTTTGCCTAATACATCTGATTGCATTTGAACTTTATCTTTCACTTCCGCTAATGCATTTTCCTCAAGTTGATTCAGTAACTGATTAATTTTATACTTGGTCTTTTGAATATCTTCTCTACATTGTGTCTCTTTCTCTTTCAACTCATCAAAGGATTTCTTTCTTTCATTCTTCAGTTTTGTTGCTTTTTCCAGCAACCCATTTGCTTTGTCTGCTGTTTGATTGTAATCATGTATAGCTAACGTTTGGTTAGCTATTTCATCAATTGTTAACATATTACATTTTCTGTGCGTAACATTCTTACATGTTAAGCAAAGTATGTCCTTATGATCAGAACAATAATAGCTAATGACACCTTTTTGATTACAAGAACAGAAATATTTAATTGCTGGTTTTGATGTTTCCTTGACAGGACCTGGTAAATCAGCAACAGGTCTGACTTGATGAAATCTCGAAGCTTTTGGTTTCTTGTGAACTGCTTCACAATCATCACAGAGATACTCTTCGCACTGAGGACAGTAGATATTTGCCTCTTTAATTGCACCATCTAATTTGCAAACGTCACACTCGTATGTAAAACATTCTTCCGGTCCCTGTCTTGTAGTCCCTATGGATTCTCCCGATGACATTCCGGTGAATTACCTTGAAGAAATAAATGCATTTAGGGAAACTGACAAACTTTTTAGAAAGGCAACTCTATCAAAATTGTGAATGTCCCCTTCTGAGAAGGGGTCTACTCCATAAGGAAAGAGTTCCTTTTTTATAGAGTAGCTCTGAGTAGGGTAGAGCCCTTTTCAAAGGGAAAGTATGGGCTTGTGTTCAGTAAAGCAAACAGGAAGTCACAACAGAAGTTGTCTCCCTTGTAAGAAATGGCTTAAATCTACCGAGTTTATTTAGTCCCTTTAAAAGGCACATATTAGTAGCCGCATGTGCACACCCGGCGAAGACTCGGATAAGCCTGCGCATTCTCACAGTCAGATCAGCAACTTATTTGTAGTTGGTAATTTGAAGAGTCGTTATTTGTGTTTGCTCTTCCTCTTGGTGTCATAGGTAGGGTATGTTCTTTAACCCTTCTCTTGCTGAACACCACATGCCATGTCTTAGCAAACAGTGTAGATCCAGATCAATTGGCTTCTGAAGAAGCCAACTGATCTGGATCTCCACTGTTTGTCATTAAATATGTAAATTTCTATCAAAAACCCGGATCAAGTAATCTGATTGGCTGGAAATTAGAAGTGGACGTGGCATCTTAATTTATTCAGCATAAGAAGGGTCTAACTCTTCCTGAACATGCACCTTCTATACAAGTTTTTATCAAAGCGTTGAGAAGTTATTTTACATGTTTTCGGTGTTGAGTACGCAAACAACACAACTATGTGCAGGTGTAAGGGCGAGGGTTGAGTGCTCGTAAAACAATTTTAAGCCTCCTCCCCATCAGTCTTTCGGTTGACCATTCTGATGTGGTGTTTCTGTAGCTTGGTAGTCAGGCCTTGTATCTGAGTGACCATATAACAAGGTATGCAATTGCTATGAACCTACCAAAAGATATTTTTATTATTTACCTTTTGTCTAAAATACTGGTATCCTTAACCCTTTGTATACCGGAGACCCCTAAAAGGGTTATTGGCAAACAGCGCAGACTCAGATCAGACGCCACAGAACGTGGCGTCTGATCTTGGACTCCACTGTTTGCAAAAAGTTCAATCATTTTTCTGTAGGAATATCTAAATCTCATAGCCGGACTTACCTAAAATTAAAATTGGACTATTCCAATATATAGTGTGGGTGAGTTCATTCAGACTACAATGGGTTAAATCAGTCATTCTTTGAAAAGTATTATGACAGGGTACAATTGTGCAGTTTTGCTTTTGCATTGTCTTAATGACTATGCTCTTTTTAACGGACTGATACACAGTCTGGTGTTTCTGATGGTGTTCCTATTCGTTTTGTTTGTTCTGTATTCGTCAGAGTGCTGTTTCATCACGAGCCTATATAATTTTGACCCCTTACACCCCATTTTTATATAGTAAAAAAGGGTAAGAGAAAAGTCCAGGGAGTGCCACGATAACAAACCGCAACCCTTCCCAGACACCAAGAGGAAGAGGAAACAGACAAAACCAAACAAACGCAAATCGAACAAACGTACGAAAAGCACTAAGAAAAGCTCTCCCTCTTCCCCAAGCGAGGTAATCGCAATGCTAAAAGGACTGAAAATCACAAGAACAAAATAACACAAGGTAAGACATAAAACAAATCGCCTCTTAGAATAAACCACAAAGCAACAAAAAGAGACTAAAACTAGGGTTTACAGGGGTATACATTATTTTTTCTTATTTCTGCTCATAAACATAGATTGTGGTTATTCGTTAGAATCCTCTGGGCGAGGCGGTTCTAATAAGTACCCACAATCTATGTTTTGAGCAGAAATATGAAAAATATCAGAATTTTTATCTGAAAATTTTCAGTTTTGATGGCAAAATTTTGAATATATTTGAATAGGTGTGTTTTCGTAATGAGCATTTCCTGGGTATTCCCATATTTACTGTAACATTGGCGATCCACAGATTGTGCATCATATATAGTAAGACTGCGCTTTCTGACCTGAGTCTTTGCTAGGCGCACATGTCCGAATGTAGATTTCCTCACGTTGTGATTAATAGAATATTCACACAAATGCCTTTGTTATGTATAATGGTTGCAATGACATCTACTGACCTTGTATTTTAGCTGTTGTATGAATAACTCTTTGCATGCTGGACAATTTTGCATGTTTTTTTTTTTTTTTTTTTTTTTGGTTTTTTGTTTTTTGTTTTGTAGTCTGTGGATTGATTTTTTTAAATAACTTATATTGTTTAAAACCAGTCCACCGACCCAACGATGCACTCATAAAGCATACAGGTAGCATAAAACAGATCACGGGTTCAACCCATATAAATAAATCTATATTTGTATGTGTGTAGTGAACAGCTATGCGGATCGGATGTTTATTCCTAATTTTATGACTAACCGTTATAATAACACAAACAATACTTACGGGTATACGTTCTTCTTTTATTTTTCTGCTAGTTTACACTTCTGTCAAAATGTTTCACTTTTATTGCAGGATTTAATATACAAAATAAAACGTGTAAACATTCTGTACTGTACTAAAATATTTATACAAGTTATGTCACGTGACGATCGGTTAACAATCGTTTTTATATATGAAGAAGTTTACACATTTGGGTAAAGTGGTGGGTATACTTGAGGGTATACTCTAGGACATACGTTTGGTATACTGTTTCATCACATGACACTGTGACCTAGACTACAAAAATGTCCAATGTAAAGTATTTGGTGCAAATATTCAAACCTATTTAACAACAAATAGTCAGAAAAAATGCTTTGAAAGTACGTATGTCTCAGAGACGTATGCAGGTATTTATAAATGCAGTCAGCCAATATTCAGTGCCTTGAGAGGTAGGGCTGCGGCCTGTGTATTCCCATACTTATCATTTTTTTTTTTTTTTTATTTTAAACACAGGTGTATTAACCCTAGTCCTGCTGAACTCGGATATACTCTGCCTTTGCAAAAAAATGTAGATCCAGATTTGCATTGACTTTGCCATTCAGTTCTTGAATTTATGTCAACTATATCTGGATCAAGGAATCTGACTGGCTGAAAATTAGAAGTGGGCGAGGCATCTTCATTTATTCAGCATGACAAGGGTTAATGATGCAATAAATTACAATATAGGGTGAACTGTATACTATATATAGAAATGAATATGAAACTGTACATCTTCCTTACTAGTTTTTGTCATCACGAAAACATACCTATATAATTTTGACCCTCTTAAACCCCACTTTTATATAGTAAAACTGGAGTTTACAGGGGTATACGTTATTTTTCTTATTTCTGCTAAAAAACATAGATTGTGGGTACTCGTTAGAACCGCCTCCATGAGGCGGTTCTAACGAGAACCCACAATCTATGTTTAGAACAGAAAATTGAAAAATATCAGAATTTTTATCTGAAAACTTTCAGTTTTTGGTGGTGAAATTTTCAATATATTTGAATAGGTGTGTTTTAGTAATGTGCTTCATGTTTTCCACATGAGAAACGTCATCTGCATATGCTTCCGTTTGCTAATGAAATATTATTTCATTAACACCAATAGACTAGACTGTTTGACTCTCAGAAAATATCGAATTTGAGGAGAAAAAGAAATGATAATTTGCCACGCCATAGGAAAAGGTGACTTCGGGTCATATTTGGACAAGAAGATCCAGATCTTTTAAGATTTATAAAGAAAACATATTTCATGCTCAGCTGAGCTGAGCATGAAAAAAGTATTATAACCTCGGGGCCAGGGCGTTTGCTGTCTCCTTAAAGAAACATTGGGTACTGTTTGAATATTTTGATGCATGGGTTCTGCAGCTTTGATAACTGATGTACCCACTTTGCCTTCTGTTTTGTTTTCGTGTGTTAGGGACCGACCATTTGATTTTATGGGCGGGGCGGGAAGATGTTTTCGGGCATAGAAATGTTTTTCTTCGGCGACGCGTGCCTGTCTTTTTATTCACTTTTTTATAAAGGATATAATAGCATTTACCCTGGTTATTTTTGTCGGGCAAAAGAGGGTCCTGGATTTTTTTTTTTCAAGTCTTCCCGCCCTCAGCCCCAGCTTCCCCTTCTCATCCCCCACCCTCACCCCTCCTGGCATTACTGTGTGACATTGTGACACATCGAGGGAGAAGAGGGTCCTGGATGGTTTGCCCCACGTACCACTTCTCATCATCCCCCAACCCCCACCCCCCTCCCACCCCTAGCATTACTGTGTGACATTGTGATACATTGTTGGAGAAGAGGGAGCTGGATGGTTTGCTTCTCACTGGTTTGTCAATTAGGTTCTTTTGCTTTACCTCTTGGTGCCACTGGAACTGGAAGGCTACATTCTGTGATCATAGATTTGGCCCTTTTCTGGACATTTTTACTATTTCTTAGCTAGACTTTATTACGCACAGTGCAATAAGGACGCCTTTCTAATGTTGTGGGATAATGATACTATACTCATTGTATGTTGTAAAACCACATTCATCAGAGAGGTTTTTTTCATTTAAATTGATTTTACTTCGGTCTCTTCTTGAGATTAAATATTGATATGGTTGTTGGAATTGCAAGTTTCAAAGCAAGCAAGTCTGGCAGCTTACTTAATCTTTACCACTCTGTGGACAAATTCAACAGACGACAAACTGGTAATATTTTACTTATTTTCCCAGAAAACAGGATTTGATATTTCATGCAAATTGTCTCCAATGGAGACAGTTTGCATGAAATGTCAAAACCTGTTTTCTGGGGAAAATAAGAAAAATATTTCTGTCTGCTGAAAAGTTTACCCAGAGTGCTAAGCGTTAGGGAGAATGGATGCACCTGTAAGGAAATATTTTTCCACCAGAAAAGATTTAGACATTTCATACAAACTGTCTCCTTAGCATGAACTTTCAAAGACACATTTTGGGGGAAAGAATAAGAAAAAATATCAGTTTTTCGTCTGCTGAGTGGTAAAGGTTAAAAGTAGCCTCCATTTTTGAAAGGTTTAAAATAATAATGAGACAATTTCCTGTTCACACAACGTGTCTCTTTTTCCTAAATGGCGAATGAGAATTTTAAGTACATCCATTCAAGTTAAAAGAAATAACATGTCTTTAGGAATGGGTAAACTACAAATGCTCAAACAAGAAATGTGTCCAGTGTACAGGGCGGCCCCTTTATTGCATGTTATAGCACTAAATATACACGCTTGACCCCCCCTCCCCCCAACACACACACACACACACACACACACACACTCCCCAACCCCGTCCGTATTTCCGTTGTCAAATTTTGTTACTTCGGTAGGAAATGTAAAAACAACAACAACAAAAAAAAAAAAAAAAAGCTTCGCGGGCATCACATACCAATTATAATTTATGCTGTTCATTTGTATAATAAAACAGAGTTCTAATTCTTAATCCTTGTCCCTCATACTCACAACTCTCCCTAGAAATACTGTTTGTCTGGTCCAAAAATAAAATTCGTAAGAACTGTAAACAAATCTCAATATAATCAAAGCACTGACAGCACTGATGGGTCGATTGTCTCTGAGTGTACATCATTTAACCTTTAACTTCCTGTAATTCAAACAAACAGTGCAGACCCTGATCAGACTCCACATTCTGCAGCGTCTGATCTGAGTGCATTGTTTGCCAATGTCCCAGACCAGGTTTTACAGATAACCTTTTTACTCGGCACCCTACTACAAAGTGACAAGAATAGCGCGGCTATAAATAACCTTTACCTGGATTTTGTACAAACGCACTGTTTGACTTCATTGGTTAATGATAATCACCAGGGCCCAGTTGTTCAAAGCTAACGATGTCGTTAGTAAATGATTCGTTAAAATTTACATCGAGTGTTACGCAAATATGCTGAAAATTTTTGCTGAAAAAATGTGAGTGCAAAAGCTACTCACATTTTTTCAGCAAAAAAAATCAGAATATTGTATATTGAATCCGCTAAAACAGTTAACGAAATGACCCTTAACGAACTCGTTAAGCTAACGTCGCTTTGAACAACTGGGCCCTGGACTACAACCTTAAGGAAATTTTGGTATATGTATATTTTGGCTCGATTGTACACAATCGATCCAAACTTAGTCTTAAGGGGACTGGATACACATGGTAGTAATCCGCCATTTTATTACAATGAAGACAACTTTTGTGACTTCCTGTTTGTTTTATTGTATAACAGTCCCCTTCTTAAAAGGGGTCTACTCAGAAAGCAAAGAATTTTCTCCAGAGGGTAGCAAATTATTTCCTTTAGAGCAGACCTATTTTTAGAAGGGGGGCAAAACAATTTTGACATGGTTGCAGCCCCTGAAAGGGTATACATTCTCCTTGAACACGAGAAAAGCACTGCCCTCAAACAACTGAAGCAGTAAGGAGGGGGTGGACAGGGGGGTAGGCATTCCCCACTTCCCTCCCCCTTACCCCCACTTCCCTCCCCCTTTTCCCCCACTTCCCTCCCCCGTCCCCCACTTCCCTCCCCCCTTACCCCCACTTCCCTCCCCCAAGCAAACTATTCCCTCCCCTAAATCAGAATTTTTAATATCCCCAACGCTATAAATAAATTCAAACGACTACGCAATCTACCTTCATGCAGATTTTGACCCCAAACTACACCCCTAATTGTCGCACCCGCTTTACAGAATAGCTAAAGATTTGCCACCTCCATTTCAAAAGTCTGCGTAAGGGCCTGCATATGAGCCATATGGAAAACAGGTATCATAAGGTGATGGGCCTTGATCCGGTCCTAAACTGGTCAAGAAAAAATGTGGTGGGCCTAGGTCCGAGCCTAAACTGATCCACATTGGCACAAAAACAGTCGTATAAATTACTGAAATCAAAACTCAAGAATACTATGTAAATCTGCATCTTCTTTTAATATTTTTTGGTAAGCATAATCCCACACTTGGGGGTCAATGAGAACAATCATCTTTTTTGTGGTTTTCTCAAAAACTGAGAGTTAATTGTCGAATGTGCGTGGTGGTTGACAAAACACGGGCCACTTACGGACACGGACTCATGGACTTACGGACCTATTTACAATACACGGACTGCATAACAAAATACGGACCAATTATTCACGGATCTCTTGACAAACCACGGACCTACAATTCACGGATTTGACAAACCACGGACCTGTTATTCACGGACTTGACAAAGCACGGAACGTTATTTAAATTACGGACGCTATTATGATATATGAAAAAAATGGAGTAATATCAAAATCGGAATAACGTGACGTTATGGATAACGTGACGTTACATTGTCGGATTTTTTATACCCATCCTAATGATATAGGTCTGCACTGGATTTGTTTCTCGAAATTCAACTGCGACGATGTATGATAGTGCAGGCGGTACTTACATTTCAAGTGCCGCTAAAATGGCAATTGCAAACATGATGTTTAGTCCTATGCCGAAAATCTTTGTTAGACACTTTAAATGCTCTGTACAAACGAATACAAATGATTGAGGTTTTCACCATTGCAAATATGGTCAGCATCCTCACTGGAATTAATCCTAGTGGCAAACCATATACTGTCTCTACAATGAGAGATCATTTTATCAAAGGACGAGAATCAAAACATAACAGTTTTCCCACACAGAAAATTATGTTGTGCTTCATTATAGACTTTATCTGTGATTTGTTTGTTGCCCTTAATGATTAATGGGTGAGTTCACTTCTGATGTATATTATAATCACAATTTATGGTCGTGTCAAAAAGTCTGTGATGCCCTTGTTTATCTTTTGGATAATATTTTTATTAGATTTGGAACTAAACTTTATAGACAAACTATTGGTATTCCGATGGGAACTAATTATGCTCCTCTTGTTGCAGATTTGTTTTTTTTTTTTTTTTTTTTTTTTTTGTTATGAGAGAAGTTTCATGAAGTCTCTCTCACGTGAAAATCAGGCTGACATTGAGGCTTTCAATTCAACTTCAAGATAACTTGACGATTTATTAAATATTGACAATATTTACTTTGACCAAATGGTGGACCGGATATATACCCTACAGAACTACAATTAAATAGAGCAAATTCTTCCGATACCGAGGCAGCTTTTTTGCATTTGAATCTATGTATATATAATGGTACAGTTTCCACCAAAATTTATGATAAACGAGACGATTTTGATTTTGATATAGTCAATTTCCCTTTTCTGGATGGCGATGTCCCCCGGCGTACCTCATATGGGGTATACAGATCTCAACTTATAAGATTCGCCAGAGCTTCTTCAAATCTTAATGACTTTAACTACCGTAATAAAGCCCTTACTGCCAAACTTCTTAGGCAGGGCTATCGTTATTTTAAACTTCGTAAGGCGTTTTCGAAATTTTATCGCAGACACAGTGCCTTGTTAGAAAAATATAGCGTCAGTCTGAAAACACTTCTGCAACAAGGTATATCGGAACCCGAATTTTACGGTGACTTAGTGTACAGATTTAGAAAAATTGTGGGTAAATCTAACTTTTCGAAGCAATTCAGAAAACTTATGAACCGTTATAAAAGAATTGGCTATAGCCTGGATATTATGCGGCAGACTGCATGCCTAGTTGTCAACCCAATCATTGTTGATGGCTATGCTTCACTCTTTAATTGCACGACGGCGGTTCGGGCCTCAGACTTAATGACGGCCTCTTCGTAAAACTTTAACCAGTGGGTTGGGGCTTGACGATATGTCTTTGGCTTGGCCCGCCGTGGTTCAACTACTGGTTTTCATTTACTCTGGCATACAGTAGAATTAGCCATGAGTACTCGTCTTTGTTTATTATAGTGATTAATTTGATTTTTATGTTTTCGCTTTGAAGCATTTACTGAGTTGGGAGCCTTTATGCGAACCGAATTTTTATGTATTTCTGTATTAAGAGTAGCATCGGGACCCAGGGTGAAGTTAGCTAGCTGTAAAAGTGCTTTAAACCCCCGGTGGTTTGCTCTACCGACCGTTCTAAGGCGGTGGTCCCGGTGTTAGTCTTACTCTTTGTTGCTTTGTGGTTTATTCTACGAGGCGATTTGTTGTATGTCTTTCCGTGTGTCATTTTGTTCTTGTGTTTTTCAGTCCTTTTAGTATTGCGATTACCTCGCTTGGGGAAGAGAGAGCTAATCTTAGTGCTTTTCGTACGTTTGTTCGGTTTGTGCTTGTTTAGATTTGTCGGTTTCCTCTTCCTCTTGGGGTCTGGGAAGGGCTGCGGTTTGTGATTGTGGCACTCCCTGGACTTTTCTCTTACCTTTTTGTTTAGAAGACCTCCAAACGGACCGAACAAATATATATATTTTACATTTTTACCACTATGGAAGATGAGAGCGAGGGTTGGGATCCCGTAAAGCTAGCTTAAGCTCCCCATCTCCCCCTCCCCACCTCCCAACACACACTCATACACACGCGCGCGCCCCCCAGTAATTCATTACTGACCGTTCCAAGGCGGTACTTTCATTGTGGTACTTTTTGTTCAATGTTATGTAGTGTTTCACTTTCTAATGTTTTACTTTCAACAAGTACATGTATGTATGTTTATGATAATTCAGTTACTTTGGGTAACAGAGTTGCCATCATTTTGGGAAAAAGTTGCCAGCTCTGCTGGCCAGCTGTTCATTTTGAGGCTGCTTAATTGTATTTTTCTGTCTTTTCCTTTGGTGTTTGGGGTTAGATGTGGATCTGACTGTATCAGTTCCCTGAGTTCACTTATTCACTTTGCTTAAAGTGACTGGAATTCCACTGTTTTGTATCTGCCGCATGCCAGATTCTGGCTTTATGTTCACATGTTCAAAATGCCAAAAACGGTTTCATCAAATTATCCAAAAAAAAAAAAAAAAAAAAAAAAAAAAAAAAAATCAAATGTTTAGATTACAGGTTATACGAGACAATCAATTAAAATTATGATTTATTATTTAGTTATTTTGTAGTTTTCAATTAAATGACGATGTTATTGCTGCTACGGACCATTTGCGGACCAAATTTCGGACCATAACTAACTGACCATTCACGGACCAAGGACTTTTCACAGACGATCTGATTGCTATAACGGACCGATGTACGATGCACCAATTATGGACTATTCACGGACCACGGACTACTCACGAACCAATTAGCGGTTAAGTTTACTATATTTTGCATTCAATACAAACTATTCACGGACCACGGACACGGAATTTTTATTGGTCCGTAAGTCCGTGAATGGTCCGTGTTTTGTCACCGGGCAACGTGTGATTGATTTGATTGAGTTGGGGTTTAACGACACGTCAACCCTTGTGGGTCATTTTATGTCATCTTCCAGAGAAAGGGAGAAGAGATAGGAGATAATAGAGATGAAAGAGAGGGACAGGGGAGAAAGGAAAATGAATGAAAGTGAAGAAAAGAAGAAATGAAAACATTCCCCCTCTACCTTTACCTGCTGCAAAGATAGCAGGCCTTGCCCAACTGTAAGCCAATATCAATTACATGATACCTTTGCCTCACCCAACCAGGCAACGTGTATATTTCGTGTTTGGAACACCTATCACAAAATTCATGTTGGATCTTGAAGTGTTTTTGTTGTTTTTTTTCTTTCGTGAACAGCGCAAAAGTCCTTATCATACAATGAGCAAATAAAATGATTGTCTACGGCAGACGGATAATTATTTCTAAAAATATGGATTGCCACCGACGAACTTTCGGACTCAAAGGGAAGTAATCAACTAGAGATGAACCGAAATCGGACGTAAACGAATTCAATGTAAACTACGGTTGGCGGAAAACTACCCGTCGGTGAAGTGAAATCAACGCCGTATTCATTGTAAATATACCTGAATTTACTTTAATACGTATATTATATACTTCTGATACCCAGCTATTGCACTGAAGTACATAAAAATCGGTAAAATACAACAAATTTTGGTATAACCCCCGCCCCCAAAATTTCCCTACCCCGCCCCTCTACCCCCGTCCCCCGCCCCCTCTTCCCCCGGCCCCCGCCTCTCTACCCCCGTCCCCCGCCCCTTTACCCCGTCCCCCTTATCCCCGTATCCCCGCCCCCCCTGTCCACCCTCTCAGTAAGGGACAGATAACTACTAAATTACACGATGAGAAATTCAAATAGTGGACAAATATACAAGTACAAATTTTATTTGGGTCACGTTAAGGGAAAAAGTGACTTCGAACATAAGCAAAATATGCGGATTCACATCATCTATACAAGCACAAAGTCTCATCCGGGCATTAGCTCTCCATTGAAACATTCTATAGCATCGCATGATTCTGTTTGCGGACAGCAAAGGCCCTGATCAGACTGCGCGGATGCGCAGTCTGATCTGGGCCTTCGCTGACCGCATATGTGCGAAGAAACGTTTTCGCATGGCGAGGCCCATTTACAGTCGGGAGGTTTTAAAAAAAAATACTGACTTATATTTATTTTTCACACATGAAAAACTGCAGACTTTGCTGTGGTTGTTGCTCAAAATAACGTATTCTACAGTTGAAAAACAAACTGCGCAGAGTGATATATGTCTTCCTAAGCTACATTTTACTGGACCAGCCTAAGGTGGCCAAGATCCCAACAGGCCCACAGGCGAAACAACGGCAAGACGTTAATCAACGTTGAATCGACGTTGTGTTCCTTTAGTACCTCCATGACCTCTGTTGCTTAGGAACTTGTATTTCTACAAAACTCCAGAAAGGATTTTTGTTTTACCAAAACAATACTATTTTCTCTATGTACTAAGCATATGCTGTACATTCTCATTAGAATTATCTCACTGATAAACTCATTAGAATTGCCTCATTGGGACACCTCTGTTGAGTACCCATAACATATGGTGTTATGGTGTTAAAAGACAAACATGAATATTTCACCCTTCCGGAGGAGTTATGCTCTAATTTGGAAATAATATGAACTTCTTGGTATTGTGCACACAGACAGGAAGGTCTGGAGCTCAAACTTTAAGCTCCACTGTAAACTAAAAGTTCGTGGGGGATGGTGGTGGTGGGGGGGGGGGGCGGGAGGGGGGCGGGGGGGTAACTTCCTATACATGGATGTGCGTGCCGAATAGTCCCCTTTTTCAGCGCTGCCAGGTATATGATTGGCCCCCTTTTTTCAACAAAAAGTATACGAATGACCCGATTTTTTTGGATTCCTATGTGACAGGCCCCATTTTTCTGACATCCTGGTGTATCCACATATTTTTCGCTGAGAGACTTTTCGAAGCTTCTTGTTCTCTTGGTATTCAATGAACTGACTGTGATATTTGTCTAAGAACCAGCAATAAATGGGTACAAAAATCAAAAGGCAGTATATGAATAGGTCAGCATTTTGGATTATCAAGTATATGAACGGGTCGTTTTTTCCAAAGACCAGGTATAGGAATGGGGTAGGTTTTTAAATACTTGTTCGCACACCCAAATTTACCAAAATTACCCCTAAGTTACCAAAATTACCCCTAAGTTACCGCCCCCCCCCCCACGCCCCCCCCCCCCCCACACACACACACACACACACACTCGACTGAAAGCCTGTCTGTTTTCAAAAGCAAAGATAATGCAAAGGTTATTTTGCTTGTCTTTGGTTTGTAACATGGGTACCATCTGTTGTAGTTTGTTTAACCCATTTAAGCCTAGTGTCCCGTAAAAGGGATATTGACAAACAGTGTAGACTCAGATCTGCGGCGTCTGATCGGAGTCTACACTGTTTGCATTAAATACAGGAATTTCTTTAAAGTATGGTACTAATAAAAACTAACCAGACATCCCTTCTGCTAGAAATAGAACAGTCCAAAGACTTGAAGTACTGTTTAGGATTTACTTGGGCTTTTGTAATACCAGTTAAATATCCTGACCAGACCAAGCAGATTCGCAGCTGTGTGTTTTCATTCTTTTTTGTTGTTGTTGTTGTTGTTGTTTTGTTGTTGTTGTTTTTTCACCATTTTAACCCATTTATGTTTTCTTTCTTTTATGTTGTCGTTGTTGTTGTTGTTGTTGTTGTTTTTCACCATTTTAACCCATTTATGCCTGGTGGGACTCTTCTTCCTCGCTCTTTGGACAAGTTCATTTCCAATGTAAGGGATGTCTGGTTTGTTGTTTAGTGTTTCCATTTATAAGAAGAATTCCCGTTCTAAATGCAAACGGTGTAGACTCTGATCGGACGCCGCGTTGTGTGGCGTCTGATCTGGGTCTACACTGTTTGCCAATGTCCCTTTTACGGTAAACTAGGCATAAATGGGTTAATAGGGCATAAAAGTAGTTTTGCTGGCAACATGCATTGAATGTTTAACACTTGAAAAGCAGAAGACGGCAAATTGATTTTATTTCCAAAAAATAAGACTTGACATTTCCAGTAAATTGTTTCCTGAAGAGACAATTTGCATGTAATTTCAAACACTATTTTCTGGGGAAAAAAGAAAAAATATCATCAGTTTGTTACTTGTTGATTTGACCCAGAGAATGCTAAATGTTAAGAGACGATGTGATTTGATTTTAAAACTCGCGATCGATGAGAATTCATGACTCAAAATACATACAATCCACATAACACCGCAACTTCCCATTACGAGAACACGCCTATTCAAAATATACTGAAAATATTTTACCACAAAAAAACTGAAAGTTTTCAGATGAAAAATTCTAAAAAAATTTCATATTTCTGCTTAAAACATAGATTGTGGGTACTTGTTAGAACCGCCTCGCCGAGGCGGTTCTAACGAGTACCCACAATCTATGTTTTGAGCAGAAATAAGAAAAATAATGTATACCCCTGTAAACCCCAGTTTTACTATATAAAAGTGGGGTTTAAGGGGGTCAAAATTATATAGGCATATTTTCGTGATGCCTTTGCACCTGCAAACCATCACGAAAACATATAATTTTGACCCCCTTAAACCCCACTTTATATAGTAAAACTGGGGTTTACAGGGGTATACATTATTATTCTTATTTCTGCTCAAAACATAGACTGTGGGTACTCGTTAGAACCGCCTCGGCGAGGCGGTTCTAACGAGTACCCACAATCTATGTTTTGAGCAGAAATATGAAACATATCGGAGTTTTTTTTATCTGAAAATTTTCAGTTTTTGGAGATGAAATTTTCAGTATATTTGAATAGAGGTGTTTTCGTAATGGCTTAAGACAAGATTAGATTGCTTTCAGGGCAGTCTGACCAGGATCTTTGCTACAATGTCATTTTGTCAGTAATTCTTATACACATCATTTGGCAGTCAAAATAACTTGCACAAGACCCAGGATGGGTGTGGTGAGGGGATAAGATGTCTGACTACTGGGATACATGTAATTGCGATAATTTGAAGAGGGCATGTCTTGAAACCCATGTTCTTTGTGTTCTTATATATTGAAACTGAGAACGAAAATGCTATAACATTTATATCACTGATGTTTATTGATTGATTGATTGATTGATTGGTTGATTTTGTACTTTGTTTATAATCTATTTACAAATTAAGGTGAATGAATACACCACAAAAGGCGGTAAATGTAACATGAAGGTATCTTCCTCCCATCTCAAATTTGGACAACTCTTAACTCTTTCGGCGCCAAATTTCAGACGACATTTGTCGTCTGCTTTTTTTTTATTTAAAGAAACTATCGTTTGGAATGACGTTTATATGTAAAGTTGAAAGACTGAATGACAAACAGCATAGATGTAGATGAGACGGCTCATCTGGATCTATGATGTTTGCAAAAGTCTATTATTATCGCCTGAGGCAGTGAAATAGTTAAAGGAAACTAATCCTTCAAGAGTAGACAAGGAATAAAATTCCTTTCTGCTGATGAACTGCCTTTGATAAGGGAGGTAACAACTTTCAACTCAGAGTGCTCTCTCGTTTGTTTTAGAATGTATCCATTCACTTTAAATAAATGAGCCAGCGCATGACAAAACCTACACATTACGAAAACATGCCTATTCAAATACATAGAAAATTTCATCTCCAAAAACTGAAAATTTTCAGATAAAAAAAACTCCGATATTTTTCATATTTCTGCTCAAAACATAGATTGTGGGTACTCGTTAGAACCGCCTCGCCGAGGCGGTTCTAACGAGTACCCACAATCTATGTTTTGAGCAGAAATAAGAAAAATAATATATACCCCTGTAAACCCCAGTTTTACTATATAAAAGTGGGGTTTAAGGGGGTCAAAATTATATAGGCATGTTTTCGTGATGAATAAGACTTGTGTAACTAGCAAAGACAGCTCAGGCTGTACATCCACACATTATGGCAAGGGTTCTCGTTAATCCCTCTTTGGACAGCCCGAAGGTTGTAGAAGGCACATGCGATCAGCGAGGACTCTAATCAGACTGCGCGGATGCGCGGATGATCTGAGTCTTCGCTGGTCGCACGTCTTATTGTAGGTTTTGTCGTGCGCTGGCTCAAGTACACTTTCAGCATTTGAGAGGACAGGATACACTTGCCTTTTTTGGGTCCATTGTTTACAATCAAGCCAAAGTTAGACTAGTTACTAGTCTGATAATAAGAGTCAGGTCAGTGTTTTTTAATATGAATTTAATAGGTGTTACCTATATCCGTGCGTCCAAATTGTCATCATATGCTTCATAGTTGGGATGACCAGATCTAACTGAATTTGATTTCAAACCACGCTTGACTTCTGAATCCACTGCATGAATGGCGATATAGCGTCCAAGTCAACAATATTTCAGTAGTTCAGAGACAAATGCCTCCAAATTTGTGGGACTTTTACCCGGACCGATCACATGAATTCGGGTCCTGCTTTGTTACTAGCAGCTCTGCTATTGAGGCTTTACGCAGCCCATCTATTTCGCGGGACCCGATGGGCGGGGGCCATGTTTTCCGAATACCGAAAACTAGTGTATGCCGATGACAGGTACAACACAATATACCATCGTTCGCTTACCTGAAATCCATTTTACTGCTTCAGGATTTTCCCAAAGGTTTTTGACCGATTGTGCGTTTTTTCTTTTTTTTTTTTTTATTTTGTCTTTGTTTCTTTTTAGTCTTGTTTTTTTTTTTTTTTTTTTTTTTTTTTTGTTTTGTTTTGTTTTTTTAAGCGAGCCTGCACAATTATGAAAAGCAGGAAAAAAAAAAAAAAAAAAAAAAAAAAAACAACATGAAAATAGCAACAATTTACAAACCGGTCGAACAAAACCATTATTGTGTCGAAGTGTTCTAAGATTATCACGTGAAAAGAGCGTAAAGTCTATGTGTTAACTAAAAATCTACATCAAAGTGTACCTTACGCAAAAACGAATCATGCTTAGCTTGTAAATAGATGGAAAACGGATAGAAATAAAATTCGAAGTGGAGATAAAATTCAAAATGGCGGCGATCGTAAATGTTGTAGGCTGACGTCATATGTCTCGTGATTCAATCCCTTCGTGTTATTGGCTGTTTGTTGCTATTTTCGGCACAGCCGCCGTGTCAATAGTATCTGCCAAATCACGGAACGCTTATTGTTTTTCAGGATAAGCACCGAACCGTCCAAGCGTTTGTTGGAACAGGGGGAACTTGGACGCACTTAATATGAATTTAATAGGTGCTACCTATATCCGTGCGTCCAAATTATCATACTTCATAAGTGAGTTGGCCAGATCTAACTGAATTGATTTCAGACCACGCTGGACTTCTGAATCCACTGCATAAATTGTTATATAACGTCCAAGTCAACAATATTTCAGTAGTTTAGAGACATTGCCTCCAAATTTGTGGGACTTTTACCCGATCCGATCACATGAATTCGGGTCCTGCTTAGTTACTAGCAGCTCTGCCATGGAGGCTTTAGGCAGCCCATCTATTTAGCGGGCCCCGATGGGCGGGGCCATGCTTTCCGAAAACCGAAACTAATGTATGCCGGTAATAGGCACAACGACATACACTATCGTTCGCTATCTGAAATCCATTTTACTGCTTCAGAATTTTTCCTAAAGACTTTTGACCGATTGTGCGTTTTTGTCTTTGTTTCTTTTTGGTCTTTTTTTAGCGAGTCTACACATTATGAAAAGCAAAAAAAAAGAAAAGAAAAGCATAAAAATAACAACAATTTACATAATTTACAAACCGGTCGAACAAACACATTATTGTGTCGAAGTTTTTTTCAGATTATCACGTGAAATGAGCATACAGTCTATGTGTTAGCAAAAAATCTACATCAAAGTGTACCTTATGCACAAAACGAATCATGCTTAGCTTATAAAGGGACTCAGAATGGATGGAAATAAAATTTGAAGTGGAGACACAATTTAAAATGGCGGCGATCACAAATTTTGTAGGCTGACGTCATGAGTCGCATGATTCAACCCCCTCCAATTGGAATACTTGGCGTTATTGGCTGTTTTGTTGCTATTGTCGGCACGGCCATCGCGTCAATAGTCTCTACCAAATCACGGAACGCTTATTGTTTTTCAGGATAAACACCGAACCACCCAAGCTTTTGTTGGACCAGTACATTTGTGGTCACACACGCCACTGGTCACATAGTTAGTCTATAGTAGTGCATCTGCACGCCGAACCATTTCGCGGTTCGGGTTGGACGCACTTATTAATAGATAGTCATTTTTTAAATGATGGCAAGTCTATTTGGTAGAGTCTCTAATACACATACTGGCTAAGTTTTATCAGGCGTTAAAATTGAGAAAGGAGACTAGACTAGCTTAAATATTATACTGTTTATTTTAATGCAAATAGATGGCTTTGTTGCTATATTATACATTTTAACGCCTAGCGGCTGGGCTAAGCCAAAGTATACATGCACCATTATTTCTTTAAGGTTGTTGTCGACGTGATTATCATTGACCTATGAATCCAGGTGACGGTTATTGATAGCCGCGCTATTCTTGTCGCTGTGACGTCAGAGTGCTGTGCAAAGAGGGTTATCTGTAAAACCTGGACTGGGCTTAGTGCTGGGACATTGGCAAACAATGCAGACAGCGATCAGACGCCGCAGAACGCCGCGTCTGATCAGTGTCTGCACTGTTTGCTTAAATTACTGGAAGTTAAGGGTTAAATGAAACCATCTTAAATCCCCGTTCAGGACCATTTCCCAGCCTGCACTCAGAGACAATCGATCCACCAGTGCTGTCAGTGCTTTGATTTACAAAGGAAACAACTTTTTCTGACTTCCTGTTGCACAAGGGATCTACTCTAAAAAGGAAAGAATTTGCTCCCAAAGGGTAAAACTGCTTTTAACGCTTAGCACTCCGGGTAAAACTTTCAGCAGACGATAGGTTGAAATAGTTTTCTTATTTTTCCCAGAAAACAAAATTTGACATTTCATGCAAATTGCATGAAATGTCAAATCCTGTTTTCTGGGAAAATTAAGAAAAAAATGTCAAATTCTCACCTCCTGAATTAGCCCAGAAAGTGGTAAAGGTTAAAGCAGAGCTCTTGTTGTGGATCAACGTTCCCTTGCATGAAACCTGTACCAAGTTACCAACTTGTCATTATCCTGTAGTGACTGAAGCAAAACTCCATAAATCACAAGAAGCTTTAATTAAAAAAAAAAAAAAAAAAAAATGTTTTACTGCGCCTTTGGAAGGCAAAGGAATATTTATATCTTTATCATGGGCCTTCGCATTAGCCTAAGGTTTAAGATGGACACACTGTTCACTTTATGCAGTTTTTTCAGTAATCACTAGGCCTAGGATCTTCATAGGTGGCTCACAGTTAAATCTAGGGAAAGAGCAACTCAAACTTACCATCAAAGTAAGAGCATGGCCTACTTTTCATACTTCACTGACTTTGCTAATTTTGTGTTAATACTGCTTATTCAGGTCCGATTCAGTCAGTGCTTCATTTATTGTCAGGGTTTAGGTCTTGATGTCATATCTGAGAAAAGGCAGCTGTAAGTCGAATTAGTATTTGACCTTGACCTACATCTCATGGTTCATTGACTTCAGTTTTTCTCAGTTTTTCATTAATTATAAGATTTAAAGTCTGAACCACTGTTGCCTCTGGGAAAAGACAGCTGAAGACAGAAGTAAATATTTGAACAACTGTATGTATTTGAACTTACCTTATCTCATGGTTCACTGACTGCTTGTATGTATTAGAACTTAACCTATATTTCATGGTTCACTGATTTTGCTCAGTTTCTCACCAACTGTAAAGGGGATGGTCTTGGTGTTAAGACCATAACTGCATATGAGAGTTAGTATCTTACAGACACATCCCTAAAAATATTATACAATTTTTCACTATTGTGTCATTGAATATGATGTGATATCCACTGGAGAATACCAATACTGACCGAGGCGAAAGCCGAGGTCAATATTATTATTTTCCAGATGATATCACATCATATTCAATGACTCAATAGTCAACCATTGTTTTACAGTCTATTTTTAGGTAATTATTATTATATAATAATTGATCTTATTGAAGCAGTGAATTTAAAAAATCAATCCATTAATGATAGGCATCCAAAAGTTGCACTTTGTTGTCTTCTGACAACTCTTTGTTCCACTGGGTAATATGGATTACAATAATGACAGTAAAACAATGAACAATTTTAGTGTTTATTTTCCTCAGCACATAATTGAGAAAATATGTCCATAAACATCATAGTTAATGTCTACACTCTGGGTAAAATTTTCAGCTGAAGATAATATTGACATACTGATTTTATTTTCTCAGAAAACAAGTTTTGACATTTCATGCAAATTGTCTCCTGTGGAGACAATTTGCATGAAATGTCAAAACCTGTTTTCTGAGAGAAGTAAAAAATAGATCATCAATGTGTAATCAGCTGAATTAGCCCAGAGACTGGGTAATGGTTAACATAAAACCTAAATAAGCATAGTTCCAAAATTAGAGGGATATCTAGATAATTTTTTTTCTAATTCTTCATGAAAACATATGTTGTGGATACTCATTAAAAGCACCTCCTTGAGGTCCTTCTAATGAGTACCAACAACATGTGCTTTCATGGAGAAATTAGAAAAATATCAACACTTTTTAGTTGATAAAAAGTATCTTATGTGAAGCTGTAATAAAGTATTTGTTTCGAGACAAAATACATGTCAGGCCAGAATTTTTTTTTATTTTCTGGTTCTCAGGAGAGCCTACCCTATTTTGCTTTTTTTTCAAAAATCCAAATGAAAATAAAAGTGAGTTCAGTCAGTTTTAAATTTTTTATTAATCCGACCATATATTTTTCTGTCAAAAGGAAATAAAATAGCAGTTTCAGTAAACTATTTATTAAACTGATCTTATAAATTAATTTAAATGCATTAAATCAGGCCTGAGTGGCAACATATAAACATAATTTATGCTAAAAACTCTTCATTCCATTATAAGAAAGCCAATTCATTCACATTACGAAAACATGCCTATTCAAATATATAGAAACAATTGCCTCCTAAATCTGAAAATCTTTAGAATAAAAATCCTAATATTTTTCTTATTTCTGCTCAAAACATAGATTGTGGGTACTCGTTAGAACTGCCTCACCGAGGCAGTTCTAACGGGTACCCACAATCTATGTTTTTGAGCAAAAATAGGAAAAATAATGTATACCCCTGTAAACCCCAGTTTTACTATATAAAAGTTGGGTTTTAGGGGGTCAAAATTATATAGGTATGTTTTCGTGATGATTTACCTTTTTCTTTCTTCAAGAATTTCATGAAACTAAAAATTTCAATGTGGTTGAAAAATAAAACCCTTGACGATCATGTTAATTTTATTCCTCCGACACAGAGGTAATCATCATTTTTGTTTGCGTTGAGGTTTTATGGCCCAGTCAACCCAACGGGGTCATGTCCAGCATGGTCAGTTTACCTAGCCCCACATTTACTGGGCAGGCTTAGTCCTCTAAGCGGTTAACCAGTAATGTGCACATTCTTTCGCCAGAAACTGACAACTGCCCTTCTTGAATCAGCGGAAAGGGAGAGAATGACCATAGAAAATATTTCATGATCAAACCTCCATGAAAGAATATTGCCGACCTGGCCGGGATCGAACCCACGACCTCCTGGTCTCCAGTCGGACGCACATCGGAGCAACCGAGGCCAGCTTAATCATCATTTTATTTTTATTCTTATTTCCTCCTCCTACCCTAGGTCTAGTTAGAAATTTCCCAAGATCCAAATAATAAAAAAATCTAGCCTAAGTTTCTAGGTGAGAAAAGAGTCTTTATGTTAACCCTTAAAGTACCAATAACAACTGCAGCAGACGACATTCTGTTTTTGTTTGATTTTTTTAGAGTAAATAAGACTTGATACTTAATGTGAGTCCTCTACTAGGCAGATGATTCACAGGTAATGTTGTCTTTTGTTCTTTTATAATAAAGAAAACTTTATCCTGCCATCTGCCGCAGAAGATGACATTCTAATAACTTTTATTTTTGTAATTTACATAGTAAATAAGATTGAAATTTCATGTGAATCATCTGCAAGGCAGACAATTCACAAGAAATTTTCATCTTATTTTCTCTGGAAAAAAGAAAAAATGAGCATGTTGTTTGCTGCAAGATGTACCTTTACAATTTATTAATATTTTTATCCAACAATTCTGTAAATGGGTAACTAAAAGTCATGATCAAACTGCTCAGAAGCTCAGGCTAATCTGGGTATCCACTGCCCATGTATGCAGTAAGGACCCTTTTCCCTGGTTGTATTCATGTATTACTTTTCTGCAAAAGACAGAAGTGTCTCAGAGTGACGAAACTAATGATATCACAGAACATTGATTTTCATAAAAGGAAGAATATTCTACTTATCTGACACCCTATACCAAAATATTTCAGTCATGCATAGAGATGTCTTGGCAAATAGTGTAGTGGATCCAAATCTGACATTGCAAAATGTGGCATTTTTTCAGGGCATCTTTGCATATTGTAGATCAGGGCCCAGTTGTTCAAAGCGTCATTAACTTAACGAGCTCGTTAAGGGTCATTTCGTTAACTGTTTTAGTGGATTCAATATACAATATTCTGATATTTTTTGCTGAAAAAATGTGAGTAGCTTTTGCACTGCACTGCAAAAATTTCAGCATATTTGCGTATCACTCGATGTAAATTTTAACGAATCGTTAACAAACAACGTCGTTAGCTTTGAACAACTGGGCCCAGATTGCTATTGTTTTGGAAATTAGACGTTAGTGGGTAAATCTAGCAAGCTACATTCTAAGTTTTTTATTTCATTTTTCAGAGAAAATAAAGTTTGATATTTCATGTGAATCATCTGCTAGGCAGACAATTCACATGAATTATCAAGCCTAATTTTCTGTGAATTGATTGATTGTGTTGAGGTTTAACGACACTTCAACCCTTGTGGGTCATTTTGTGTCGTCTCCCAGAGAAAGGGAGAAAAGAGACAGAAGAGATAGCAGAAGAGATGAAAGAGAGGGACAGGGAAGAAAGAGGAACAGGAATGAAAGTGAAGAAACAGAAGAAATAAAAACATCACCTCCCTACCCTTACCTGCTACAAGGATAGCAGGCCTTGCCCAACTGTAAGCCAATATCAGCTGGACTGTGAAATGATAAAACAAAAATATTTCAAAATGTCATCAGGGCTGCAGTTGTGATTAGCACTTAGAGAATTAAAACAAGTGTCAAGTGAAATTTAAGTCAACATGATCTTACATGTAGCACATTTGTCTTATCCGATCAGGATTTGAACTGCTCACCACAAGCATTCTGCAAGGCTTGTGCATTGTGTAAACAAACAGCAAAGACCCTTTCTAGACTTCACAGATGTGCAGGTTGACCTGGGTATCTACTGTTGGCATTTTGATGCAAGACCTCATTTTCTACTTAACTTTTGTCATGCTCAGTAAATTAAGATGCCATGTCCATTTCTAATTGTCAGCCAATCAGATTACTTGATCCAGGTTGTTGATACAAATTCACATACTGAATGACAAACAGTGAAGATCCAGATCAGTTGGCTTCTTCAGAAGCCAACTGATCTGGGTCTACACTGTTTGTAAAGGCAGGGCATATCTGGGTTCAGCAGGACCAGGGTTAAAATACTTTACATTTCCTATATGTTCCCATGTTTTAATAAAATTTGCATAATGACAGGTAGGAGGGGCATCTAGATGAATATTTTTTTTTGTATTTCTACATGAAAACACACTATTGCTTATCATTAACCCATTTATGCCAAGTGGACTCTTCTACTTCAACTCCTTGGACCGATTCATTTCCAATAGAAGGATTGTCTGGTTAATTTTATTATTACACTTCAACCTCTGTATAACACAGTTCATTATAACATGGTTTTGGATATAACACGGTTCAAAGACAGATCCCAGAAATGTATAGATTATATTGAAAAATGACCATAAATGGTCATTTTTCAATATAATCTATACATTTTTTGTTTGGATATTAAACGGTTGTGTAACTAACAGGGTTTGTGCTGTGGACCCCAACAATAGTGTTATAAAGAGGTTGTGGTGTACCATGTATTATAGAAATGTCAGTATTAAATGCAAACAGTGTAGATCCTGATAGATGCAGCTTTCTGCAGCATCTGATCTGAGTCTTCACTGTTTGCCAATGTTCCTTTTATCGGACACCAAGTATAAATGGGTTAAAATGCCTCAGTGACAGAATGTGGCATCTGATCAGGGGCTATATTGTTCGGCAGTTCTTAGACCTATCAACATATTAAAAAATTCAATAGGCCAGTTTTTGCATTTGAAAACAAAGTTCATCCAACTATAAAATTGCATGTTTTTCAGTTCAAAAGCAAAATGCATCCAACTAAAATTGCATTCTTATTTGCAGCAGTGTAGCAACTAAAATATTATCGATAGCATAAAAGGAACCAGTAAAGGTTTATGCAAAAGTGAAAGCCCAGATCAGCAAATTATGAAGAAAACAGCTTTCTTTCTTTAATCTACATATTATGTATAACAATCCTCTCCTTGATTTCAAATATTTGACATGTTTCATTGGAGATTTCTCAGCAGCTGTCCTAATACAGATTTATATCATAGCTACAGACTAAGACATATTTTCAACCAAAATATGTTAAAATTATTCTTATTTCTAAATGAAAACATATGTTGTGGGTACTCATTAGAAGTGCCTCACTCAGGTGTTTCTAATGAGTACCAACAACATATGTTTCCATGAAAAAAGTGTCTGGATCTATGTTATACATGTATCTTGATAGTTTTAGAAGTTGTTCATAGCCTGATATGTTACGCTTCTTCTTTATGTATTCTTTTTTCTTCTTCTTTCTTTCTATAATTGCAAAGCACACTTTTCCTAAAATCATTTTTTTCCATAAAATTTTCTAGCCTGGCATGAATAATGAAGGCCCACCTGACCTGTGTATCTGCCCAGTCAGAACTGAATTTCTTCTTCCGTATATAGAAAATAAGAACTTTGGTTAACATGGCTCCAGAAATTATGCTTTGTTTCACCAACAAGTACACTACAACCTCTTTATAACACAGTTCGTTATAACACGGTTTTGGATATAACACGGTTCAAAGATGGATCCCAAAAATGTATAGATTATATTGAAAAATTGTTCAATATAATCTATACATTTTTGTTTGGATATAACAGGGTTGTTTAACTAACACAGTTTATGCTATGGGCCCAAGAATAGTATTATAAAGAGATTGATGTGTATTGGTGTCTTTTTCTTATTTCTACATGAAAACATGTAACTACTTGGGTATTCAATTGAAGTGCCTAAAAGAGTCACCTTTAATGAGTACCCATAACACATTTTTTGTGGAGAACAAAGAAAAAATAAATTAATAAGATACATGTATTTATCTGGACACTCCTCATCTCTAGAGCTATGCTGAATCCAGCAATAATAAAGATCCTGACTAGACAGCTCAGATGCATAGTAAATACTCTTGCAAACATTAAAATGCATAACAATTTACAAAAATTCATGGTATATTTATGACAAGTCAAGGTACATACTAGAAATTAGCATGAATTAATGGTATGGCTGTCTTCCCAGATCAGAAAAAAGTATATAATTATGCTAAAATGAGACATTTTAATCTTCAGTTTGCTGAATTTAAAGATGAACTGATACAACATTAAGGGAGATTGCTCTGTACTGAAAGTACTTACCTCCCTTTCCAAAGTAGGTCTACTCTTAAAGGAAAGAATTCACACCTACATCTCGAAGGGAATTCACTAAGATCTGAAAGCACGCCTGCCTTTCCAAATTAGGGCCACTCTTGAAAGAAAGAATTTGCTCCCATTGGGAGAAAATTCTTTCCTTAAAGAGTAGCCCCCTTTAAAAAGAGCCTTTTGTATCTCAATGAAGCTGATTCTTTTCTGCGAGAGTGGTTTCCCTTTAAAAAGGGGAGATAAAATATACATTTTACAGTCCTCTCTTCTATGAGTGTCCATTCATCTTAAATAATCTGTCTGGGAAAATCCTAACATATCACCAATCTGTTTGTTTGCAAATTGACCTGCAACAAGGTCAAAGTTAAACACATTATAGCACTTGTAAGTCATTTCAATTAGAGAAAACTCCACTAGCAATCACCTCTCAATAACAGCCACCTTGCTGTAACAGTCACTTTTCTGATTCCACAAGGAGCTGTTTTGTTGAATATTTAACCTCTCCATGGCAACCACCTCCCTACACCAACCAGTTTTACATGTTCCCATGGGTAGCTTCTGTAGAGTGGTAACACAGCATACTTTAAGCTCTCCATGACAACCACCTCCCTACAACACAGCCAGTTTTACATGTTCATATGGGTAGCTTCTGTTGAGAGGTTACATGGCACAATTTAATCTTTCCATGACAACCACATGCCTGCAACAGCCATTTTTTACATATTCACATGTGTGGCTTCTGTAGAGAGGTAATACAACATACTGCAATAATCATTAGCTGACATGTCACTTGTGTCATAACCATGCACCCATGTCCTTTTCTAACACTGCAGCAGCATCCATACGCCCCATGACACGTAAAATATTCATCAAATCCGTCACAGCAGTTTCTTCACGATAAATGGCCTCCCATAAATTTAAAATGTGTTCTGTTGGACTTGGTTTTGTAGCAAAATAATTGGCATACCTGAAAGGAACAGAAGAATGTTCAAGCTGTGCTATAAAAACCTGAGCCTCTCCCTGTTAAAAAATACATCCTGGTATATGCAATGAGTGCAGACCCAGATCTACCTGTACATCCATGATGCAATCTGACCAGGGTCTATATTCTTCTGTCATTGAATCTTTATTCTCCATATACTATGTTAGAATATGCATGGACTGATCAGACTGCTTGGCTGATCTTAGACTAGGCTGGCTGCATATGCTAAGTAAGCCTGAAGAAGACCAAATACTTAGAGCAATAAATATGGTCGACTACAATGCGTCAGCAGAATTAAGTAAAAAAATCAGTAATTAGTAAGTCAATTCACATTACATCTCCAGTGGATATCATAAGTTTTTGGACAGACAGGCCTGAGCAAACCATGAAGACCCAGATCAGATGCTACAGAATGCAGCATCTGATCAGGGTATACACTGTTTGGCACACATGCAGCAGTGTTTTGACACATCATCATTGCAGGTAGTGAAACTCACTTTTAAAAATTTTAAGACAAGTATGGTAAGAAGCAAAGCTGTTTAAATATTTAACAAATATTAGTCAGGAAACCCCTAAAATGTAATTTGCAAACAGTGCAGACCCAGATCGGATACTGCAGAACAGGGCATCTGACCAGGGTCTCCACTGTTTGCAAACAGTTTAGTCATTTTTCTCTAGGAATATCTAAATCACATAAAATGACATATCTAAAATTGAAATTGGACTATTGGGGGAGTATATTCAGCCAAAAATGGGTTAAGTATATATGGTAACATCTTCTTCCCATATGAAAAGAGTAAAGACCCAAGCCAGCTATGCATTGTTTCAGGGGCAAGCTGCCCACAGAGCAAGATAAACCAGTACACTGGGCCTTTGCTACATAATTTCAAAGACTAAATAAGAGGGCCAATACCTTGACCAGACTGTGACATGGCCAGCTAAGACCAAGATCAGGCTCACAGCCTGAAGGCCCTTTTTAACCAAAACAAACTGACATTTTAGTTCATATTTTTACTTTATTTGCATTTTTAGTTTCATGATGGTGTTTTTGAGGTTTTACGGTTCTTTCAACAATATTTGATTCATATCAAACTTGTGTATGTTTGCATGCATTTGTACTGCTTTGTTATCAATGACCTCCCATGCATATGTACACCTGTTCTCTAAATGCCATCCTGTCAACTTATTATTTTTAAGCCCAGGCTATGCTAAATATGGACTTATTGTACTATTAAATGGTCAGAAAATTTCCTTGCTAGAGCAAGGATCCAGACCTGCAATCAATGGGTTCCAAGTTGGGCACTCTAACCATTAGATGAGTGAGGCCTCATTACGAAAACAGGCCTATTCAAATATACTGAAAATTTTACCATCAATAAATGAAGATTTTCAGATAAAAAAAAAATCTGATATTCTTTGAATTTCTGCTCAAAACATAGATTGTGGGTACTTGTTAGAACCACCTTTGCGAGGCAGCTCTAAAGAGTACCCACAACCTATGTTTTTAGCAGAAATAAGAAAAATAATGTATACCCCTGTAAACCCCAGTTTTACTATATAAAAGTGGGGTTTAAGAGGGTCAAAATTATATAGGCATGTTTTTGTGATGTCCTAAATCCATAAACCTGTTGATATGACAAGCCATACTATCCCGTTTGGTCTGTCACCCTTTGTTCATCCTAACTATTCAAACAGAGGGTCTGAGCAAACTGTGTAAGCCCAGATCAAACTGCTCCTAAGGAGTCAGGGTCTAGACTGTTTGCCTATCCTTCAGTACACTTAGATGCATTATGAAGTAGGTCAATAGACTTGTTTAAAGTTTAGATCAGTACTTTTAGATGCATTGTTAGATAGCTCAATAGACTTGTTCAAAGTTTTAGTGCATTCTGAGGTAGCTCAACAAACTTGTTCAAAGTTCAGGTGCATTCTGAGGTAGCTCAATAGACTTGTTCAAAGTATGGGGTACATTCTCAGGTAGCTCAATAGACTTGTTCAAAGTTAAGATCAGTACTTTTAGATGCATTCAGAGGTAGCTCAATAGACTTGTTCAACATTCTGAGGTAGCTCAATAGACTTGTTCAAGATTTTGATCCGTACTTTTAGATGCATTCTGAGGTAGCTCAAGAGACTTGTTCAAAGTTTTAATTTGTATTTTATCATGCATTGCAAGGTAGCTAATAGACTTGTTCAAAGTTTAGATCAGTACTTTTAGATGCATTCTGAAGTAGCTCATTAGACGTGTTCAAAACTTAGCTCAGTACTTTTAGATGCATTCTAGGGTAGCTCATTAGACTAGTTCAAAGTTTAGATCAGTACTTTTAGATGCATTCTGAGGTAGCTCATTAGACGTGTTCAAAGTTTAGATCAGTATTGTTTAATGCATTCTGAGGTAGCCAAATAGACTTGTTCAAGGTTTTGATTTGTACTTTAAGATGCATTATGAGGTAGCTCCACAGACTTGGTGAATACAGAAAGGAGAGCATTTTAATATTAACCCTTGTCCTGCTGAATATGTTAAGATGCCATACCCACTTCTAATTTTCAGCAGTGTAAATCCAGAAGCCAACTGATCTGGATTTACACTGTTTGCAAAGGCAGGGTATATCCAGGTTCAGCAGGACTAGGGTTAAGGTAAATATGATATTGTATAAGAATACACTATAACATATACCTACCTATCTACAGACAGAGCTTGAGCCAACATTCTCCAATCATTGCCTCTAGCACATGGTTTATCTAACAACTGACACAGCTGGTTACGTATGTGTGTTGGTAATCTAGATGCACAGGAAGAATCATCACAGGTTATCACAGAACTGACACCAGATGCAGAATTGTTTATTACAGCTGATGGCTGACACTTTACCATGGAAGACACTGGTGTAGAACACAAAGGTGGCTGTAATAATACACAAAATAAACAATAGCAAATGTTAAGCATAAATGTTCTGTAAATTAGGGTTTTACTTTCACTTAAAACTGCAAAGACATGAACATTTGCTCATAATATCGGAACCCTTGTAAAAATGAAGCAATATTCACCCGTTTAAGCCTAGCATCCTATAAATAGGACACTGGCAAACAGTGTAGACCCAGATCAGATGCCGCAGAATGCGGCTATCGACCCTCATGATAGACACACCTGGAGATCTGGTGTGAGATCTGCCATGCGTGCAGCAAGCCAGCTACCTGGAAGGGGGCCCACTGATGTGGATGTTGCTTATGTATCTGCATGTTAATCAAACATCCGTAAGATGATGATGATGATGATGGTAAACCTCAATGAAACAAATGATTCTATCTTAAATACAATCCACCATTTCTAGACATGATTTAGCTAAACCTACCTGTTTAAAGTTTGTATTTATTTTGAGGACCTGTCGGTTACTGAGTATTGCCTTTTGGTAAACCTGTATTAGACAACTGATCCTGTCTTGAACCCGGTCCACCATCTCTAAGGAGAATGAACAGTGAAGATTGTTCTGGTTCCCACTCCAAATATGGCCAAATGGTATCTCCTGTAAAAAAATAAACATTTACCTAGCAATTAATGCTTTCAGAATAAAACTTGCAAAAAAGACTTAACCCTTGTCATGCTGAATAAATTAAGATGCCACTCCCACTTCTAATTTCCAGCCAATCAGATTACTTGATTCGGGTTTCTGATAGAAATTCACATAATTGATGACAAACAGTGCAGATCCAGATCAGTTGGCTTCTTCAGAAGCCAACTGATCTGGATCTACACTGTTTGCTAAGACAGGGCATGTTGTGTTCAGCCATGAGAAGGGTTAAATTGATACGCTATAAATATCACATTTTAATCATAAACATGGAAAAGGAAACAGCCAATCTCAAACCTTGCTAATTTGTTTCACCAACCAGCACCTATGAGTTCTGTGGTGAGACATAGTTTATCTAAATTTATTAGTAAATCTACCTGCTTATTCGCTGTTAACGAACTTCACCAAGCAGCATCTATCTATTCTGTGCTGAGACACAGATACGTAAACCTGTCTGTTACTTATGCTACAAACCAACTTCTCCAACCAGTTTCTAAGTCTTCATAATTTTCTCCCAACTTACTCCACCTCACTCTTCCAATCAGTTTCTAAATGTTCTATGTTAAACACACACATCTATAAACCTATAGCTGATAATTTTCTCCTAACCTACTCCACCTCATTCTTCAAATCAGTTTCTAAATGTTCTATGTTAAAAACACACATCTGTAAACCTAGCTGATAATTTTCTGCCAACTTTCTTCTTCAACTCACTGTTCACATAAGTTTTCCAAAAATCACTAAATAAAACTTGTAGTAAAATATCCTTTTAATACGGGTACACTTTAAAGAAAGATCAGCAGAGAACTTCTTTAGGTGCGTATTTAACCCTTGCCTTGCTGAATAAATTAAGACGCCACGCCCACTTCTAATTTCCAACCAATCAGATTACTTGATCCGTTTTTTTTTTTTTTTTATATAGAAATTCATATATTTAATGACAAACAGTGTAGTTCAGTTGTTGGCTTCTTTAGAAGCCAACTGATCTGGATCTACACTGTTAAGACAGGAAATGTGGTGTTCAGCAAGAGAAGGGTTAATTAATGATACTTATGCAATATTTTTCTGACTTTCTTTATAAAAGCATATGTTGTTGGTAATCCTTGCCGAGGAAATTCAAATGAGTACCAACTACATGTGCTTTTATAAAGGAGTAGATATATGGCCTGTAATCTGAAGACTACCAAATTGCTTGACTGTGCACTTATAGGGGTATGTGCAGTAACTGGATTGAATATTGTATTAGTAAACCTACCTGATAATTTGCTGCCAGTTTGCTTCTCCAGCCAGGTGCTAGTTCTTCAATAGTGAGACACAGGTTCTGTCCACCATCTTGGAATGGTATCTGTTTAGGTTTGTCTAATAAACGACCATGAAGCCGTCTCTCCATTTGCATCACACCCTGAAAAACATCACTACCTTCCTCAACTCTACATTTCAACATGTTTTACTGGATAGGCCAAAGATAGTGAAAGAACAGGACTGGGCCCTGTCTTTCATATGCTGTGCCAAATACCATATGGGCTAAATTCCCATCACCACTATGGCCCCAAGGCTATGGGATACCTGTGCCTTTACAGCAGATGATAACAAGAAATGTCAATAAGCAGTGCTTATTAAATCCCCCCCATGCCCCCCCCCCCCTTACCCCCATGCATAAACCAAATCACAACAGACGGGCAGACAAATGGACAACATGAAAACAGTATACCCCCCTCCCTCGCAAACACCAATAATTGATGTGTAATAATTCAAATCTAGATCTGGTCTACATCCATGTACCGGCAAAACTTGATCAAATTCCATGAATTCGTTTACAAGGTATTGAGCACAAACAAAATTTTGAAAATAACCAAGGGCCTTAACTGTGTTGTGTATTTCAAAAACTGACAAGTAACAAACCCAACCTAGATCTGGTCAACATCAATGCATATGCAAAACCTGGTCTAATTCCATCAATTTGTTCTCAAGATATTGAGTGAAAACAAAATCATTACGAAAACAAGCCTATTCAAATATACTGAAAATTTTACCACCAAAAAAATGAAAATTTTCAGATGAAAAATTCTGATATTTTTCTCATTTCTGCTGAAAACATAGATTGTGGGTACTCATTAGAACTGCCTCAGTGAGGCAGTTCTAACGGGTACCCACAATCTATGTTTGAGCAGAAATAACAAAAATAATGTATACCCCTGTAAACCCCAGTTTTACTATATAAAAGTGGGGTTTAAGGTGGTCAAAATTATATAGGTATGTTTTCGTGATGCTGAGGATAATCAAGGGCCATAACTTCATTGTAAATTTGCTAAAACTGACATTTAACAATCGCACCCAAGAACTGATCAACCTCAATGCATATGCAAAATTTGGTCTCATTCCATCAATTTGTTCTCAAGATATTGAGGGGAAACAAAATTCTGACAATAATAAAGGGCCATAACAATCCCAACCTAGAATTGGTTAAGAACAATGCATATGCACTTTGATCAAATTCCATCAATTTGTTCACAGGATATTGAGTGGAAACAAAATTCTGGTAACAATCGAGGGTCTTAACTCTGTTATAAATTTGTGGAAATTGACCTGTAACATTTTAGCATATCAAATAAGATGGATAGTAACCTACACCTAGGTTAAAATACATAAGATGATAAATTTCCAAAGCATTTGTTCCGGGGACTGAAATACTTGTGCTGAATATGACTCATGACGCTGATTTAAAAATATTTTCAAAACTTCAATTGCAAATATTCAGGGAATGTATAATGCAGAGAGAAACAGATCTTCTCCATATTTATATGTAGGGCTGCAGTGCATGTGCATTTTTGTAATCAGTTTGATTTTCAAATGAAATTTACCTTTAAAAATTTAAATTTAAGTAAAATTTTAAAATTAATTTGAATTCCATTTTCTGAAGTTATTTTATTGAAATTTTATGTAATAATCTTTCAAAATGTAATTTTCAACAATTTATTCTTGGTAAGCTTTTTTTCTTACATAGTAATTATACCTATTTTTAATATTTTAAAGATGTTTTAAAAATTAAATTAAATCAGTTTTCATCATTTTAAAAACTGCTAGTTTGAAATACAAAGTCTATGGTAATATTTAGAATTTTTATAGAAATTAGCAGTCTGGAATAAAAATATGGAGATTTAAATAAAATTTGAATTTCAAAGTAAAATCTAAAAAGAACCAATGACATCATAGAATAGTGCATAGTGGGATAGCTTTTCACTAAACGGTAAATAGCAACACAAGTTACTATGACTTTGAATGCATGTAACTTTTGAAACAATAAGAATTTTTAAATGCGGTTTTAACATTATTGTCATCAGAAGAATATCTTTAAAGGGCAAATGTAAAGGTTTTTAAAATATTCCTGGTTTTCAGGGTGTTGATAGAATGCTTTAAGAGAATTATTTTGTTGAAAACCCCATCAAAAAATTCCAATCCAATCAAAAGTTATGGTGATTAATTTACGATACCTACCTTTTTTCCTGTTAGAGTAACCTCCCTTGGATTGTGTATTGATTAAGGCCCACAATGCAATATTCTGTGATGTCATAGTGGAACTTAAATTTTAAATTGAAATTTTAAACAGGAGTATTCTGCATTTCCTTATATGCTACACAGTTTTTCTCCTTAACCATTATTGAAATTGGTCTCTGTCCACAAATAAGCCCATGAATAGAGAATTTAACTCAAAATTTAATCTGTTATTTAAATTTAAAGCTAAATTTTAAAATGTTTAAAACTTGACTAATATTAAATTTTTCGTAAGTTTTTTTTAATAATAGTGAATTTTGGGTGTATATCATATAAATGAATGCCAAAAAAGTCAATTTTGGCTAATTATTAAGCATTGTAACTGGATTTTAAATTATTTAAATGAAATTTTTAAATTTGAAATGTAACACTTTAAACGGAAAATAAAGCTAAATTCCTATGTATATTAGTTTAAAGGAGCTGAATAAATTAAACAATATGAAAACTGAATTGATGCAGATTAAAGAGCAAAAAATATTGGCAATTTAAAAAAGTTTAAAATTTTACTGTTCCCTTATGATGTCATTAAAAAAAGGCTCATGAATATTAATGAGGCAGCCTGAATTCAATCCTCTTGGATGTTAAATATCAAATTTCAAATCGCAATATTTCAGAAACCGTTTAAGATAATTTGATGCGGTTTTCGGCAGTCATCTCCTTACTGAAGTGCCCTTAAATATTTAGTAGAATTAAAACCTTTATATTTGCCCTTTAATTTAGAATATTCTGAAATTAGGGGATTTGTCACCTCTAACAAGTCCTTCAATAAATAATTCAAAGATACTTACAGCCAGTGCATCAGGTGTATCTTCTACAACATAAACTCGAAAACTGTAATCCACAGATGGTGGTAAAGCAGGGGCAAATGCTGCCAGTCGTAAGATCTTTACAGCTTTTCCAAGTAATGCTGGTTCCCCTATCAAGGTGTACCGCTGTAATTGCTCTGTCATTATATGACAATGGGTTGCATCTAACTGGGTATATATCTGAGTATTAATGTCTTCCTGGCCTAATGTAACAGCGGGCTGAAATAGCAAAATAAATGTATTTTAATAGTAAAGCTTAACTTTAGTCCTGCTGAACCCGGATATGTCCTAGCTTTGCAAACAGTGTAGATCCAGATCAGTTGGCTTCTTTAGAAGCCAACTGATCTGGATCTGCACTGTTTGTCATTCAGTATGTGAATATATATCAACAACTTGGATCAAGTAATCTGGTTGGCTGAAAATTGGAAGTGGGTGTGGCATCTTAATTTATTCAGCATGACAAGGGTTAAGTTGCTGTTTCCTTGTCTTTATCTTCTATTTCTGAAAATATTTACATCAATTCAATGGAATGCTGTATGTAGTACAGTGGTAACACACTGGATCTGAGATTGGGAGGTACTGAGTTTGAATCCTGCAACTGTCATAACGTTGTGTCCTTACACAAGGCATTTTATCCACATTGATGATCTCCTCTTCAAAATGAATATCAAACAAGATAATTTCTGTAGTTTTTGTAGAACGGTGCCTGAGAAACTAGAGCACATATTTTGGGAATGTAACATATTTATGGAATTCTGGGAGGAGAAAGAAAGATGGATTTTTGCAAAAAAGTAATTATTTAATAAATATAGATAGACAAAGAGCAATAATAGGAATTGTATGTAATAAATCCTATAACAAACTGATTAATTATATGTTGATTTTAACTCGTTACTATAAATTCAAATGTAAAATAAATAATAGACTGTTGAATTTGAATACTTGGAGAAAAGACTTGAAAAGTATCTGAATTGCTCTCCCTAACCCTTAACATGAGGGGAGGTCATGTAGCAAGTTTGGTTAAATTCTGCACAGTGGTTTAGGAGGAGACAGCCTGACAGACAGATGGACTGACGCCAGATGGATGAACAGAAAAATAATGTTGCTCTTCCACACCCTCATGCTGTGTGGAGATGAGATGCTCCATGAGAGGAAGTGATGTAGCAAGTTTGGTTGAATTCCACCCAGTGGTTTAGGAGGAGACAGCATGATGGACAGATTGACAGACAATGGACACACATGGAAAAATGTTGCTCTGGCACACCCTTACCATGAGGGGAAGTGACGTTACAAGTTTGGTTGAATTCTACCCATCGATTTAGGAGGAGATAGTGTGACAGACAAATGGATTGATGATGGATGCACAGATGGACGGATGCACAGAAAAGTAATTCTGCTCTTGCACACCCTGACCCTGAGGGGAAGTGATGTAGCAAATTTGGTAGAATTCTGCCCAGTGGTTTAGGAGGAGATAGTGTGACAGACCAAGAGACCGATGGATGGTTGGATGGATGAACAACGGTCAGTCAGTCGGTCAGTTGGACGGACTGATGGACAGATCAAAAATTTTCAAAAAGCATGGGAATAATAATTTTTATGATAAAAATTGTTAAAAAATGGAATAAGTGGAATTTATGCTTGAAGACAATGATAACATCACGAAAACATACCTATATAATTTTAACTCCCTTAAACCCCACTTTAATATAGTAAAACTGAGGTTTACAGGGGTCAACATTATTTTTCTTATTTCTGCTCAAAAACATAGATTGTGGGTACTCGTTAGAACCGCCTCATTGAGGCAGTTCTAACGAGTACCCACAATCTATGTTTTGAGCAGAAATATGAAAAATATCAGAATTTTTTTACTTGAAAATTTTCCTTTTTTGGTGGTAAAATTTTCAGCATATTTGAATAGGCATGTTTTCGTAATGATTAGTCTGATTGATTATATGCCAGAAGTGCTACTGCCATATCCATATTTGTATAAATGTTTGTTTTGCTGTTTCCCTTGTTGTTTACCATATTGTAAACCATAACTGAATTTAAACTTACAGTAACAACAGGATATGCAATATGTGACAGTAAATTTGTCTGCAATAAAACCAAAAAGTATATGTTGATATTTAAAATAGAATACCATTATATAACAGTTGAAATCATGTGTATATTAGATATACATTGTTGTTAATTACAGGTGTGATAAAAAACTGATATTATTTGACATTTTACAGAATTCAATATATGTACATGTCATTACAAAAACATGCCTATTCAAATATACTGAAAATTTTATCACCAAAAAATGAAAATTTTCAGATAAAAAGTTCTGATATTTTCATATTTCTGCTCAAAATATAGATTGTGGGTACTCGTTAGAACTGCCTAGACGAGGGGGTTCTAACGAGTACCCACAATCTGTGTTTTACCCTGTAAACCCCTGTTTTACTATATAAAACTGGGGTTTAAGGGGGTCAAAATTATAGAGGCATGTTTTCGTGATGTATTGTCATTGTAGTATGTGTGTGTGTCAATCATAATAAATTATACAAAAGGAAAACAAAAACTCCACATTGAATGCTGCTTACTTGCAATCATATATATGTATATAATATAGTCTATACTGTCTTACCTGAGTGGCAGAAAAGCTGTACAGCCCTTTAATATGTTGTTTCAAAAGGAACTACAAATTAAGCTTAAATTTGACTTTTACTTGTATCATCAAAAAGCAGGAAAATTCAATTCTCACTTCTGCCCAATCATGACAAGTGGGTGATGAGTGAAAAAAATGACATTCTCTTTGCTTTTTTATTATTGTCTGTTTGTTTGAGTTGGAGTTTTACGGCCCCGTCAACACTATTAAGGTCATGTTGAGCTGGTCAGTTTACCTAACCACACTTTTATTTGGCAGGCTTAGTCTTCTAAGCTGTATATACTTGTGCGGTTAAACAGTAATGTGCACTTTCTTTCGCCAGAAACTGACAACTGTCCTTCTTGAATCAGTGGAAGCGGGAAAATGACCATTGAAAATATTTCATGTTCAATCTCCATGAAAGAATGTTGCCTGACCTAGTGGGGATCAAACCAGTGACCTCCTGATCACCAGTCAGATGCGCATACGTGGCCGGTATTTCAATATTGAACTCCCTTTTCCAGGCATGATATAGGAAGAGCAGACCTGAGCAACATTTTCAATTACTGGAACAGCTCTTTATAATACATGCCTTGCTCCAGACAATGTGTTAACTTCAGTGACAAACCACATACATGTATTTAAAATTAAGAATAACATTTGCAGTGCTCTAGCTAGTCCTATACAGAGGGGCAGGACACCCTTCTCCTTTCCTGCTGCTCCTCTGTCCTTTTAAAGCTGCCTTATTTCAATTCCAGACATCAAACCCTACATTTTGGTGAAAATTTCATGAAATGTGGACCATTTTAAATTAAAAGTTATCAATATTTAACCTTTAACACTATCTGGGCTAATTCAGCAGATGACAAATCGATGATACTTTTCTTATTTTTCCCAGAAAACAGGATTTTACATTTCATGCAAATTGTCTCCATTGAAGACAATTTGCATGAGATGTCAAAACCTGTTTTCTGGGAAAAATGGAGACAATTTGCATAAAATGTCAAATCCTGTATTCTGGGGAAAATAAGAAAAGTATTTCAGTATGTCCTCTGCTGAAAACTTTACCCAGAGTGCTAAGCATTAAAAGTCAGTTTTATGTGTATTCTAGTTTGAGGCATTTATTGTGCAATGCACAGCAACAGATAAGGCGCTTTTTTCATCCGAAAAATGCTGATATCTTTCTTATTTCTCAACAAAAACATATGTTGTGGGTACTCATTAGAAGCGCCTCAGCGAGGCACTTCTAATGAGTACCCACAACATCTGTTTTCATCCAGAAATAAGAAAAACATTATGTGGATACCCCCTCTTATCTGTAGCTATGTGCAATGGGATTATATTGTCTTGATACTAAGCACATCACATGGAGCCCTCATTCTTGTATGATGTGCAAAAAGTGCCCTACGCGGCACCCCTCTGCCCTCAAATCAAAGCTGGAACACTGATTAATTATATAGTAGACTGGTTCTCAAACCGATTCTACAACTCAAAGTCTATATGTATTCCAAGAGTGAAAAGTCTAGCTTGTGTATAGTGACTGGGAAAAGTGTGACTCAGATTTTCTTGCATAGTAATTATGGATGACAGAAACTACTGAATACAGGACATATGGATAAAGCTAAGGTATGATGAGTCCTCAAAATATGTTTTATGGTAAAATAAGAAAATTATGATAATAACCCTAAGTATTGGGACAGACAGGCCTTTGCAAATACTGTAGACCAAGATCAGATGCAGAATGTGGCATCTGATCAGGGTCTACATTGTTTGCCATACATACAGCAATATTTTAGACACACCAAGAAGTAGTAGAATGGACTATTTCAAATTTTAGGAGAAGTATGGTAAGTAGATAAGGTGTCCAATACTTAGGGTAAATACGGTATTTATTAAGGAGGACAGAATATGCATGGTAGACTATCTGCCAGTTTTTACGAGGAAGATTACTTCTGTGACTTCCCATGTGTTTTCATATCACCTGATAAGGCGCTTTTTTCAACTGAAAAGTATTACTAGTTTTCTTATTTCTTGATGAAAACATATGTTGTGGGTACTCATTAGAAGTGCCTCAGTGAGGCACTTCTAATGAGTACCCACAACATATGTTTTCATCAAGAAATAAGAAAAATATTATTTGGCTACCCCCTCTTATGTGGTGCTATGTCAGCTTTCCTGCCCGCCAAGCGCCTTTTGAAATGGGATCTATTAAAAAAGAAAAGAATTAGCTCACAAAGGGAGCCAATTCTGTCCTTTTAGACTGGACCCCTTTCCAGAAGGGAGACAAACTAATTTTGACATACATCCCCTTAAAGTGAATACATTCCCTTTCAGTTCTTTGTCAGTCTAAAGCATTGTCATTACCTGCCAGTGTGGTGGTTCGTCTGGTGGAGTAGGACTTGAGCACACCAATAACTTCCATCCTGCCTGTCTCATGCTTGCACAGTGCTGTAGTGAAAGGACCACTGGTTTCTGTAGTAACAGGTCTGTTGGACCACAAAGAACCACTGGACTTAAGATTGTTTGATTATCTGAAAGTAAAAGTGTATATGTACTCTGATTTACCCATTTATGCCAAGGGAACTCTTTCACCTCAGCTGTTTGGACAGGTCCATTTCCAGCTGGAGGAGTGTCTGGGTAGTTTTTTTTTTTTTACCAAGTTTTATGGAAATTGGAAAAGTTAATGCAAACAGTGCAGACCATGATCAGATGCCACATTCTGCAGCATCTGATCTGGGTCTACACTGTTTCCAAGTGTCACTTTTATGGGGTGAGGCATAAATGGGTTAAGATTCTTTACATTTCTAAAAGTACTGGAAATGTCCTAAACTTTCAAATACCAAAGTGTCTGACAAAATGACATATGCAAACAGTGCAGATCCAGATCAGGGTCTACACTGTTTGCCATTCCACTAAGTATTTTGAGAAACAGCTGTATAAAAAGCAAATTCAGGCCAATATAGTATGGACTAAAGTGTTCAAAATTTAGATTACATGGAAGTAACTCTTTTTTAAGTACAAAACTTGTATGCAAACTTTACAATGATATTTTCATAAATGTTTGAAGCTAAACCTTTAAATGCAGCATTACCAAAATATCGTGTTTATAAAAAAAGAGTAAATAATTTTTACCAAAATTCACACATATGAATTTCTTACCTGATAATCTTGGTCTGTCCTTATCATCTCGACACACAGCCATATAAATTTCCTCTGAATGTCCATGCCTTATGGCTCCTTCAGGAATTAGCAAACTAACACCAGACTCCGGTAAAGTCAATCTACCACCTTGGTGGTCAAACCTACTCCAAGTCACAGCTTCTGTTTCCACATGACTAGGCAACTCAGCCATTAGAGAATTTTGACTGTCTCTAAAATTGTCCATTTCACCCACATCCTGGTTATCATCACCACCAGAATAGGTAACTATGGGTGAAACCATCACAGTGTTATTTGCAAGATTTCTGTTGTCTGTTGATGAATCATTGTCAGAGCTGTTAAAATTTGGTTCAACAATCATTACATTATTTGGAATATTGTTCTCCAGTAAAACCCCGCTATGTCTAAGATTTCTCACTTCAGCATACATTGGTTGATCATCAAAGATATTTGGCTGGCTGTTATTTGAAGGGTCCATAGACAAAGGTTTAACTGCAGCATAATGTGTTACATCTGGCTGTGCCAATAAAAAATTATCTGAAAAGCAAACAATTTTGAAAACATTTAATGCTTAGCACGCTGGGTAAAAACTTTAGCAAACAACACTATTAAATATGTTTCCCAGAAAATAGGCTTTGATATTTCAGGAAATGTCAAAGCCTTTTTTTCTGGGAAAAATATCATAAATTGGTTATCTACTGAATTTGCCCAGAAAGTGGTAAAGGTTAAACATAATGCTCCTTATAAGAGGGTATCTAGGAAAGTGTTCTTCGAACCTCAATGGTTTGAACATATTTGGGACCATAAAAAATTGTTTGAGACATGGGTAGTTCAAGCCATTGAAGGTTAATCATGGTGCAAGATCAGGAAGGAAATGTGATAATTTAGGGAAGTATTTTCGATCTTCTATATGGTATGTTGTGTGTACTCATTAGAATTGCCTCAATGAGGCAATTCTAATGAGTACACACAACAAACAATTTCAAGATAAAATAAGAAAATTTCCTTAAATACTGCATACGTGACAAATTTTAACTTGATACTGACTTCAAGGTCACTGAAAACTTTAAACCAGTACAGATATTTTCTCAAGTTTCATAGAAACCTTGGTTTGATGTTCATGCAAACCTTCACTCAACAGGAGAAGATTTTTTACTTTTATCCATATGAAAGCTTTAAAGTTCATATGGAGGAATCCTGAAGTATACTGAAGAATACTGAAGTAAATTCAGGAATATCAAAGTATATTGAAGAATACTGAGTATTCAGGAATACTGACATTTTTGTTGGTCAGCTGCCTAAGTGGTTTGTACATGTATAACTTTGACAAAAATACAATGCATTTATTAATACTTAACATGCTGGGTTAACATTTCAGCAGACAAAATTTTGAAATATTTTACTTACTTTTCCCACAAAAATAGGATTTGAGATTTCATGCAAATCGGCTCCTTAGGAGATGATTTGCATGAAATGTCAAATCTAGTTTCTGGGAAAAATACCATCAATTTGTCAGCTGAATTTGCCAAAAGGTGCTAAGTGTTATAAAATATTCAGTATTTAAAATGCTTCATTACTGTCGCAAACTAGTTTTGCCTATAACATATTCAAGGTATGAAACATTCACAAAACTCAGTACATACCAGTTTTATACTTCTTCTGATCTGATGAATGGTTATGGTTACTGAGATCTGAAAATAATACTGTTAAGTATAGATTAAAGATAGTCAGAGGCTTGTTTTTCTGCCTCAACATTATGTCAGTACATGTATTAGAAACATATACTTGCAAGCCATCGCTCCAGATTAACCATGTTATTGATATTTTTTATTATGCTCCTTGAGGCATTTCTTAACACTTTTAACCTTTCTCTTGCTGAACACGACATGCCCTGTCTTAGCAAACAGTGTAGTTCCAGATCCGTTGGCTTCTGAAAAAGCCAACTGATCTGGATCTGCACTGTTTGTCATTAAATATGTGAATTTCTATCAAAAACCTGGATCAAGTGTTCTGATCGGCTGTAAATTAGAAGTGGGCGTGGCATCTTAATTTATTCAGCATGACAGGGGTTAACCCTGAGTTTCTGAAGTGCTCTCTTCCATCGTTGAATTTGGACATGTCCACTGATGAAAATAGGGGTTTTGGACTAAAATCAATAACAGAATGGCAAACAATGTAGATCCTAATGAGACGGCTCATCACGAGCTGTCTCATCAGGATCTACATTGTTTACACATGTATCTGTGTTTGTCTGCCAGCTGAAAGATTTAAGAGTACCTTCAACAAATATTTTCATGGAGAAATAAGAAAATATTTATCTAGACATCCTTTTACCTACAACTATATATGTAAGCTTCGACATTTCCATTATAAACACCAATTTTTCTTTAAAATATAGAATATTACTTTTAATATGGAATGTTTGAATAACTTGGACACCATACCAGTAGGTTCTTAAAATTCATCTTTTGGCTGCAATATGGAATGGAAATGCCGGAATACTTAGATGAAAAGAGATTGTTTGCATATCATTTATTTTCAAGTTATCTGAGAATTTTGGCTTTTTAAAAGTCATGCATATGCACAGATTATATGAATTTCAAGAAGAAAGTCCTGGTGTCCAAGTTACACTACAACCTCTTTATAACACCGTTCGTTATAACACGGTTTTGGACATAACACGGTTTGAAGATGAATCCCAAAAATGTATAGATTATATTGAAAAACGGCCATAAATGGTCATTTTTCAATATAATCTATACATTTTTGTTTGGATAGAACATGGTTGTTTAACTAACACGGTTTATGTTATGGACCCCAACAATAGTGTTATAAAGAGGTCATGGTGTATTCACACAGTCCATGTTACAGGTCTTATTCCATATATAATAAAAATCAAAAAAGTGAAAAATTCAAAATATTCCCTAATAATGCATATCCCTTCATGCCACGTTATTTGGAAAAAAGAGGATGAGGACATTAGACTTTTTAACCCTTAAAGCGCCAATCACAACAATTGTCGTCTGCTTTGTCTTCTGCTTGTGACTTTAAAAGTCATTTCTGCAAACAGTGTGGACCCAGATCAGACTGGAGCAGTCTGATCTGGGTCCACACTGTTTGCCGGTATGCAAAAAATAGCTTTAAGAAGTTTGCAAGAATATTCAGCAGACGATATAAACAGATGACATTTTCAGATGTAGTTTTTCTTGGCGCTTTAAGGGTTAACAGATTGATATGCTAACAAAATTGGCAGATGACTACTCATCAAAAGCACCCTGATGAGGTGCTTCTAATGAGTACCCAGACCATATGTAGCAAAATAAGAAAAAATATCCACAAAAACATATGTTGTGGGTACTCATTAGAAGCATCTCATTGAGGTGCTTCTAATGAACTCCATCAACATATGTTTTTGAAGCATAATAAGAAAAATTCTTTTTAGCTGAAAAGGCACCCACAATATATGTTTTTGTTGCCGAATCAAAAAAATAACAATATATTTGGGTTGTAAAAAATACACCTTATCTAGAGATGTGGCATATGCACCATTTTGTAAACTGATGCCCATATAGTCGTTGCGAAACATAACCAAGGTTTCAATCCCAGACAGAACTTTAAACTTTGGAGTGTAGAATTTCATCAGACATTGTGAAAAGGGGCAGTGGGTTCAGAGGGTATGTATTTCTTAAGAAATTAAAGATGAGACATTAGGCTACTACATGTGATATGAAACCAGTAATTAGTAATTGACAAATAAATGATTAAATTCCTTAACCCTTGAAGCGCCAATCACAACTGCAGCAGACAACATTTTTATTTATTTTATTTATTTATTTATTTTTTTTTTTTTTTTTTTCATTTTTCTTAGAAAATAAATCTTGACATTTCATGTGAATCATCTGCCAAGTAGATGATTCACATGAAATGTCAAGACTTTTTTTCTATGAAAATTATATAAAAATATTAAAATGTTATCCGCTAAAAAATTTTGCTTCGCATTTTACAAGTTAATATTTTGTTTGACTGTCCCTAAATTTAATTCCAACAGGCATTTGCAAAAGTTCTTTAGGTCCAGAGGGTGTGTATTTCTTAAGAAACTAAAGATGAACCATTATTCTACTTTGTGATAGGATACTTGTAATTAGCAAATGACAAATAAATCATCACGAAAACATGCCTATATAATTTTGACCCCCTTAAACCCCACTTTTATATAGTAAAACTGGGGTTTACAGGGGTATACATTATTTTTCTTATTTCTGCTCAAAAACATAGATTGTGGGTACTCCTTAGAACTGCCTCGCCAAGACAGTTCTAACAAGAATCCACAATCTATATTTTGAGCAGACATATGAAAAATATCAGAGTTTTTTATCTGAAAATTATCAGTTTTTGGAGGTGAAATTTTCTATGTATTTTAATAGGCGTGTTTTCGTAATGTGGTGCAATCTTTGATACTTAACATACTGGGTAAAAATTTCAGCAGACAACATTTTGAAATATTTTTCTTATTTTTCCAGAAAATAGGTTTTGACATTTCATGCAAATTGTTTCCTCAGGAAAAAAAATGCATGGCATGTAAAAGCCTATTTTCTGGGAAAAAATAAGAAAAATATAATAGCTGTTTTTCATCTGCTGAATGAGCCCAGAGAGTGGTAAAGGTTAAAGTTATTTAAAAATGGGATTTGGTATGAAGCTAGGAATGTCTTGTAAGAGGTATTCCTATCACACTAAGTCCCATTTTTTGGCCATTTTTTGGGAAATATAAGAAAAACAATTCAAAATGGCATCTGCTTTTAAAACTTTTTCCAGCATGCTTAGCATCAAACTGCTGTCAGGTAATACTTAAATTCAACCCTTCAACCTCTTCAGAAGCCAACTGATCTGGATCTACACTGTTTGCAAAGGCAGTACATATCTGGGTTCAGCAGGACATGGGTTACTATACTAAAGGTTAAGACAGTCACACTAACAGGCACCCTTGCACTCCAAATATTCACTTCATAAAATTTTCTACAGCATTTGAGCTGCAACGTCAGAAATTCTACCTTTAGACATGTGCATCCAGGGAAGATTCAGATCAGCCTGCACATTTGTGCAGTCTGATCAGAATCTTCCCTGGGCACATTTAGGATAGCCAAGGATGCAAAGTTTCTTCAAAGGGACAATGAAGACTGATCAGACTGCAAAGATGTGTAAGCTCAGGGGTGGGGTCAAAATTTCGGAGGGTATTTGAATTGATCCAGTTACCCTTAGTATTAGAACAGGAAGGTCTGAGCAAACAATATAGACCCAGAACAGAGGCCACAGAATGAGGCGTCTGATCAGGGTCTATACTGTTTGCCACTCATCCATCAATTTTAGATATGTTCTCAGCTAGTAGCTCGAGGCTAGTAGAATGATCTTGTTCATCATGAAAACATACCTATGTAATTTTGACCCCCTTAAACCCCACTTTTATATAGTAAAACTGGGGTTTACAGGGGTATACATTATTTTTCTCTTTTCTGCTCATAAACATAGATTGTGGGTACTCGTTAGAACTGCCTCAGCGAGGCGGTTCTAATGAGTACCCACAATCTATGTTTTGAGCAGAAATATGAAAAATATCAGAATTTTTATCTGAAAACTTTCAGTTTTTGGTGGTAAAATTTTCAGTATATTTGAATAGGCATGTTTTCGTAATGTGAAATTTTAGAATTATAAGGTGAAGAGTCAAGTATGGGACTATTTATTAGGGTAAACAGGGTATCAAAAAATTATCAAGTTCAAAATTTCTGGACATGAAGTTTTGAGTCAAACGGGGGTTCGACCAAAACCCCCGAACCCTCTCTGCATCAGCCCCTGAGGCTGACTTAAGTCTTCATTGGGTGCCCATGTCAGAAGGTATGTTTTCACACATTGCCGTTCATTTTGTGGTGCATTCACATAAATATCAAAACAAATGTACATAACAACTAGTAAAATTCTAGTTTCTATCTTTTCTTAATAATTTACAGAAATATCTCATAAAAGTTAAAAATATTCAAAAAATAGATGATGAAACTATGACTTTTATTATGACATACGCCCAAAGAAGTATGACAGGGCTCTGGAAAAGAATAACTGAAAGCTCTAGATAAGTGGAAGGGCTACCCAGATGAATATTTTTCTTATTTCTCCATGAATAACTATATTGTGGGTACTCAATGAAAGGTGAGGCAATTCCAATGAGTACCCACAACACAGATTTCATGGAGAAAAAAAAAATAACATCTTTTTTTTTCTTTCTTTCTTTTTTTTTTTCCTTTTTGAAAAAAAGTTTAAATCAGCCTGGAGATAAAATATTTTCTTACTTTACCATTCTTCTGATTGGTATGAGCTTCCTCCAGATAGAAGCACCCGGAGTCAGGGTTGGCTGACTGCAAATAACTAAGTGTCTCTATATAAAGTGAAAACTGAAAGATTTCCTGTCAATAGATTTAGTAGCACATCCCGAACAATCATCAGTATTGACCTGAATTCTTTCTCGTTTTCTTTGACACAGGCTCACCTGAACAAAATATTTACCTGTATACAATCAACATGACTGGAACAATTAAGCTTTATTTTAGCTTACAGGTGGTATGGTACTCTTTTTCTTCTATGGAAATTTAAAATAAGTTTTTGTCTATGGAATTTATATATGTTTTTGTCTATAAAATTTAACCCTTGTCCTGCTGAACCCGGATATACCCTGCCTTTGCAAACAGTGTAGATCCAGATCAGTTGGCTTCTGAAGAAGCCAACTGATCTGGATCTGACTGTTTGCCATTAAGTATAGGAATTTTTAGCAACAATTGGGATAAAGTAATCTGATAGGATAAAAATTAGAAGTGGGCATGGCATCTTAATTTATTCAGCAGGACAAGGGTTAAATGGTAGTAGAAATAAATTAAAATATGCACAATGCAAGAAAAGAGCCCTTATGTAATATGCCGAAAAAAGTCCCAGATCAGCCTGTACATTTATGGAGTCTGAATCAGGACCTTTTTACTGCCTGCTCAGAGAATCAATGAATATGGTAAATCGAGGGTTGATCGCAAGACTGTATTAACTCAAACATATTTTTGAAACCCTTGTTTTGGGGGCAACTTTGACCCCTTTGTAAACAATGCAAATTTAGGTGCCATTGCTCGTATGAGCAATGGCACCTAAATTTCCATTGTTTACAGAAAGAAATGTTGTAATTTTCATAACGCCTTCATGGTGAGATGATTAAGTATTGGGAAAAACAACAATCTGACTTGCTACAGTCTTGCGATCAACCCTCGAAATGTCCTAAAATTTTATAAGCGAGACAATTTTTACAGCTTCCTTTCACTTTCCTCACACCATGCCTATTCTGAGAGGAGTCTACTTGAAATGGAAAGTATTTGCTCCCAAAGGGAGCAAAATTATATCTTCCTTTTAAAGTAGATCCCTTTCAGGCAGGAGGCAAAAAATTTTGACAGAGCTGCCTCATGAAAATGTATACTTTCCCCTTAACCCCTTACCATACACATTTTCACTAAATTTTGAACATATCCATTGGATTACCTGCCGATGCATGTAAATGTGCTGCTGGAGGGCAAACTTCTTTAAAATCAAATTGCCCCTTTAAGAGCTGTTTGATCTAGGCCTACTTACATTGTTTTCTCAGTTTTGCCTGTCCAAATACCTTGGGTAAAAATGAAATCAAGAATGCTGTTAAAGTGCCGCTTTACATACCTCCATTTTGCAAGTGGTTTGTGTTGTTCCGCCTTGGACTATTTCTACGTTTGACAATGATGATGATGATAACAATCAAAATGATGAAGACAGCAATTGCTACACACAGTCCAATGTACATCGGTATGTTCTCATTGCTTTCTGCCTCGTGGGTTTCTGGAAATAAAAGCAAATTTAAGGACAGGATACACTTGGTAGATTTTCTGCCATTTTTAACAAAGGAAACAATTTTTGTGATACCTGTTTTCTGATTTCCTGTTTGCTTTCCCGATTTCCTGCTTGCTTTCCTGACTTTCTGTTTGCTTTCCTGATTTCCTGTTTGCTTTCCTGCACATCAATCCCCTTCTGAAAACGGGTCTAAGGGGAGCAAATTCTTTCCTTTTAGAGTAGACCCCTTTTAAGAAGAGAGACAAAAACTTTTTTTGAGTTGTCTCCCTTGAAAATGTATCCATTCCCCCAGACTTTTCATAACTTTTATAATCCCAGAGATACCTTATTTACTGTATGTATTTGGACAGACAGGCCAGAGCAAACAGTGTAGATCCAGATGAGAATGCAGCCTCTGATCTGTGTCTACACTGTTTGCCACTAATCCAGCAATTTTTAGACACAACATCGGGTAGTAAATTGTACTTGTTCAAATTTTAGAACAACTATGGTAAGGAGTTGAGGCGTCCAAATACTTAGGGTAAATTTGGTACATACAATATAATCATGCTGTTAGAGCTGTCTCCTTTGAAAGCGTATCCATTCCCCTTCAAGTCAGCAGATTTTTCAAAATGCTCTAATGGTCCCAGAGGTGCTCAGAGGAATTTGTTAAGAAGGGGTATTTGGTGATAATTATGGGATTTTCTCCAGTGTTCCAACATATGTTTTTATGAAGAAATAAGAAAAATTATCCCAGAATTATCACCAACTACTCCTCCTTAACAATTCCTCTGAATACTGTATTTACCCTTAATACATGTATTCTGATTCCTTAACTCCCTAAAATTTTAACAAGTCCATTTTAGTGCTTGTTGCAATTTCTAAGAACTGCTGGACGAGTGGAAAACCTCGCAGCCTCTGATCAGAGCTACACTGTTTGCTGAGGCCATTCTGTCTGAATATTTAGGGTAAATATGGCATTTTTAAATTATTTCTGAACAAATACATGTATATTATGTGTACATATTAGAAGCTGGAGCAAGAAGTAAGGGGCTTTTCTATGTTGCAAATGAGTGGGGACTTTTTCAATAAACTGATCCATATTTACTCACCTGTTGGTACACCATGACTAGAGGGATCTAAATATGTTAGATCTATGTTGTCTGCCTCCACATTATCTATCTGTGTATCTGAAAAATATGATATACCGTAATAACCCTAAAGATCTGGACTGACAGGCCTGAACAAACAGTGCAGACCCAGATCAGACACCGCAGAATGCAGCGTCTGATCAGGGACTGTACTGTTTGCCACTCATCCAGCACTATTTTAGACACATCAACAGGTAGTAAAATAGATTTTTTTCAAATTTTAGGGCAAGTATGGTAAGGAGTTTAGGTGTTCCAATACTTAGGGTAAATATTGCTAGATGCTGATACAATTTTGGTGACAGTTTAGCCCTGCCTTAAAGTTCTAGCAGATGACATTCTGGGCCTAGTAAATGTTCAAATGATCATGAGCTTAACGTGCTTGTTAAGGACAAACTTGTTAACTGTTGTAGCTAAGGTATTTTCAAATACATTGATATTTTTGCTGTAAAAATGTGAGTAGCTTTTGCAATGCATAAGCCAAAAATATCAATGTATTTGACATATTTTAAGATAGAAACTTTAACGTCACATTAGCTAACTGCTTCATTAAGTTTTGAATAACTGGGTCCTGAAGTATATCTTTTATTATTTTTCAGAGAAAATAATGCTTGATATTTTATGTTTCATAAGAAATGTCAAGCCTTATTTTCCAGGAGATGTTTCATATAAAATGTAAAGTCTTAGTTTCTCAAAATTAATGTTCAACATTTCATGTAAATCATTAGGCATTTGATTCACATGAAATGTCAAGCCTTTTTTTAGGCAGATTATTCACATAACATGTCAAACCTTATTTTAGGCAGATGATTAATATGAATTGTTGGCCTAATATTTTCTCAGTAGATTATTCACATGAAATGTCAAGCCTTATTATCTCTGAAAAAAAATTCAGTTGTCATTTGTTGGTGTGATTGGCACTTAAGGTTTAGGACATACATTTTCATCATTTTTACATAAAAACATCTTCATTTGAACTGCCTGACTATAACCAAATACCATATTCCACCTAATTACTGCACTGTGCACTTAGGTTTTTCAAAATTACAGGGAAAATTAATATATACTAATGACAAACTTCAAAAAAAAAAAAATTCCGCAAAGGACTTACTTGATGATGTTTATGCGATTTTTTTCTGATTTTCTTTATAAAACCATATGTTTTGGGTACTCATTTGAATTTCATCCACAAATTGATGCAATTCAAATGGGTAACCACAGCACATGTGGGTACTCATTTGAATTGCATCGACAAGTCGATGCAATTCAAATGGGTCCCACAACATATGCCTTTATAAAGAAGTAAATAAAAAGTACACTGGCTGTAATCTGAAGACTATGGAACTGTTTGACTGTGCACTTACAGGTGTATGTGGGGTAATTAGATCGAATATGGTATTTGAGCTATAACATGAGAAAAGTGCCCTTATTACATCAATGAAGGCCCAGATCAGCCTATACAGTTGTGCATTCTCATGAAGGTGTTTGTTGGTCACTAATATAATCCCTGGATACTATAAAATACAATTATTAGCTCTCATCATTTAAAATACTGATAACTCAAACTTTTGTTTAATTAAACTTATGAATAGGCAATATTGTTTTAATTCAATAAAAAGTCAAACTTCAATAGATCGAACATCTTTGGAACCATGGAAATTTGAGATATGAGTTGTTCGAGCCACTGAGAGTTAATCAGGGTGCCAGGTCAGGAAGCAAATGGTGATGATTTAGGAAACTGTTTCCAATCTTCTACATAATAATAGTATGTTGTATGTACTCATTAGAATCACCTCAATGAGGCAATTCTAATGAGCACACAAAACATACAATTTCATGATAAAAAAAGAAAATTTCCCTTAATATTTGTTTTCTTGAGCTGTTGGAAGAATTTCGTAGGGGCTCAAACATGAATTCGAATTAGCCATAGTAAACGAGCCATCAGTATTCAAGCTATTGAGGTTCTACGGTATATTCCTCACAGTTCTATTCTATTTGTCTCAAACTACTGTTATCTCAAACCAAAGTTTCTTGTCCCTTTGAGTTTGAGATAATGAGAGTCAACTGAATATTGCTGAAGAGAGAGTGTCTTGAACAGACTGCACAGATGAATAAATATCTTATCTGTTTTATTACTTTCCAGAACTGATTTTACCAAGTTTCAAAGTTTGCAATGTATGCTGTAAGAATAGCTAACCATTAATGGATCAGACATATCCCTTGCCTAATCTGTAATTTAACCCTTGTCCTGCTGAACCCGGATATGCCCTGCCTTTGCAAACAGTGTAGATCCAGATTAGTTGGCTTCTGAAGAAGCCAACTGATCTGGATCTGCACTGTTTGCCATTAAGTATGTGAATTTATATCAAAAATCCAGATCAAATAGTCTGATTGGCTGAAAATTAGAAGTGGGCGTGGCATCTTAATTTATTCAGCATGACAAGGGTTAACGTATCTGGATACACTTGATACATTATTTGCCATTTTTACAAGGGAGACAACTCTTGTAACCCCTGTTTGCATCCCTGTACAACTATCAGCAAGCTCCTTCTGAAAAAAGGTCTACTCTAAAAGGAAAGAATTTGCTCCCAAGGGGAGCAAATTCTTTCCTTTTAGAGTAGACCCATTTTCAGAAGGGAAGCAAATGCCATTTTCTCACATGCAGTTGAATTGCCTTCTCTGAATGTGTATCCACACACCTTAACTACCAGTGCACCTAATACAGAACTTTTGCAGTAGGCTCCATGCAAATGCTCATGTCTGTTTCTATTTATTTGTAATCAATCAAGGAATAAACTTTTGTGAACTAAGAATTTAATTTGTGCATCTCACTTTCCAAGCTAGCCCAAATGTCCCGTAAAATTCACTAACAGGTCTCAGAGTGACTTCAGTAATATTACTTTTATTTTTCACAGGGCTTAAATGTTATCATATTAACCCATTAACGCACAGCAACACAAAAAGGGACATAGGGGAACAGTGTTAAACCAGATCTGACACAGGGGAATGCAGGCTTTTTCATTACGAAAACATGCCTATTCAAATATACTGAAAATTTTACAACCAAAAAAGGAAACATTTTCAGATGAAAAATTCTGATCTTTTTCATATTTCTCCTAAAAACATAGATTGTGTGTACTCATTAGAACTGCCTCACCAAGGCAGTTCTAATGAGTACCCACAATCCATGTTTTTTTGGCAGAAATAAGAAAAAAAATTTATGCCCCTATAAATCCAAGTTTTACTATATAAAAGTGGGGTTTAAGGGGGTCAAAATTATATAAGTATGTTTTCATGATGATGAGTACCAGAGTATTTTCAGAGATCATTTTTGTATCAAAATATACATGATCAGAATTGCCCTGTCCAGACATTTGCAGTGGTATCCACAAAAAATATTTGGTGCAAAAAATAAAAAAAAACATTGTCAAATTATTGCCATAATTATCACTTTAGCTAGAGCTATGTTGTATATTCTGTTACTGCATGCTGATCCAAAAAGCTGAGGCTTGTTAATATGCCATACAAAAATCAGTGTTTATCCCCATCCCCTCCAGAACTGTTTTATTGTTCATATGTAAGCTTGTTTAATGATTGCTTCTATTTGAAAATAAAACTAAAGGTTTTGTTTGTTTGTGTTGAGGTTTTACGGCCCAGTCAACCCAATGGGGTCATGTCGAGCACGGTCAGTTTACCTAACCACACGTTTACTGGGCAGGCTTAGTCCTCTAAGCGGTTAACCAGTACTGTGCACATTCTTTCGCCAGAAACTGACAACTGCCCTTCTTGAATCAGCGGAAGGGAGAGAATGACCATAGAAAATATTTCATGATCAATCTCCACAAAAGAATGTTGCCGACCTCGGCGGGGGTTGAACCCGCGACCTCCTGGTCTCCAGTCGGACAATGCATCCAACTGAGCCACCGAGGCCGGTTAAAACTAAAGGTACAATATTATTTAGTTGGCAAAATTTGCTGCATGCTAAACAATTGACTCCCATTATCTTGAAGTCTGAGGAACTCTCTGAAACACTTTGAGATATCCCTTATCCGTACCTTGACATATCAGATTTGCAGAATTAAGGAAAAAATAAATCGAACAACCAGATTTCACAAATGAATATGTAATTTGACTCTTGAAGTTAGAGATATATTGAAAATATTGTGGAAAAGAGGAGAAATTGCTCCTTAGGAGCAATTTCTCCTCTTTTCCACAATATTTTGTTACCAGTTGTTATATTTCCATGTTAAAACAGGGACCAGATTGTCACTTCTAGATAAGTGTTTATTAAAGATAAGCAAAGTCAAGATAACGAGAGGAGATAATGAGGGTTGCCTATATATGAAAGGCATATCACTGAACACATTTGCTGATTACCTTTGAAAATTAAGAGGACTGGATACACCTGGTGAATTTTCCACAAGGGAGACAATTTTTGAACCTGCAGATTAAGCCCCTTCTGAAAAGGGGTCTACTCAACATAGAATCAGTCTGCTTCCTTTGGAAGCAAACCTTTATTACAGATTTGCCTCCCTTCGCAATGTATATATTGTCCTTAAATGGATTGCTGACATTAATTGCTTTCATAATGATACATTGGGAATTTTATGCAGAGTATTATATTTCAATTTCATAAATGAGCTTTTCATGACATAAAGATGTTTTATGACAAAAGAGTCATAGCTCCAGGTAAGAGGGTATCCCCTTAAATACATTTTTGTATTTTCTTATTTTCCCACAAAAACATATGGATTACATGTCTTCATGTCTTGTTCTAAACACAGTGCATTATGTGACCTCCCTACAAAAGCTAACTTTGAGAACAAATAAAACTGGCTGTGGTTGGGCGGGGCCAATGTAGAGAAGTTATACATACATGCACTTTGGGATCACATCACGAAAACATGCCTATATAATTTTGACCCCCTTAAACCCCACTTTTATATTGTAAAACTGGGGTTTACAGAGGTATACATTATTTTTCTTACTTCTGCTCAAAAACATAGATTGTGGGTACTCGTTAGAACCGCCTCACTGAGGCAGTTCTAACGAGTACCCACAATGTATGTTTTGAGCAGAAATATGAAAAATATCAGAATTTTTTTATCTGAAAATTTTCATTTTTTGGTGGTAAAATTTTCAGTATATTTGAATAGGCGTGTTTTCATAATGAGAAAAGTGATTTATAAGGAGGTGGATGTTGTGAAGAGGTAGCCATTTAAGGCAGTTCCTCTGTGAAAGTACGGTAAATTTCCTAAAATTTCGAACACTTTATTCCATACTCTTTTGGCTTAAATTTTGCTTTTTATGCAGCGGTTTCTTTAAATATTTAGTGGAATGGCAAACAGTGTAGACCCTGATCAGACTGCTCCTTCAGGAGCAGTCTGATCAGGGTCTACACTGTTTGCATATGTCATTTTGTCAGACGCTTTAGTGTTCGAATTTTTAGGACATTTACCGTAATGATTAAAAAGAACTGAGACTGGTCCAAATCTCATGTTGTTGTCACATTTGGGCAAAGATCCCCAAGACATCAGTTGCCCATTCAGCAAAATCTTTGATGTTCAACACAAGCGATTTAAAAGTGAAACACAGCTGTCTTGTACTTTTGTTCAAAATTATTACCTGATCAAAATATTCCTTTAGTTGCATTACATTTATACCCCATTTTTGCAATGTACCACCAGTTTAGTGTCATGTGACTGGTTGGCATGTTCAATGAATTGGCTTTAATTTTACCCACTTAGCCCTGTAAACCAAAACAGACACTTTTGCAAATAGTTTAGATTCAAATGAGATGGCTCATAAGACTTTGCTAATTTGTTTTCAATTTTTGACTGAGGCACCTACACTGAACAAGGGTTCTGTCCAAGCTCAAGGATAGAATAACCCATTTTGCACAGGTTAATGGAGAACATGATTTATATGGAACCTTAGACATATTTTGACCACTTACCTGTATTTTTGTCCTTGGCAACATCCACAGATTTTGTTACAGCTTCAATCATGTCTGGTGGCAAAAATCCTTTACTCACATCTGAAATATTCCATCATAATAAAACTAACTGCATTTTTAGACAAACTACCATACTAACTCTAAATACAGTCAAACCTGTGTTAAGCAAGCACCTTTGGGAAAGCCAAAACTTGGCTGCTTAAGACAGGTGCTTGTTTAATACAGGTAGATTTCCACTTCTTTGCCTTTAATGGGATCTAAAATATTGGCCTTTAAAGGCAGGTGACTGCTTAATACAGGTGGCCTTTAGGACAGGTTTGACTGTAAAAGACATAGATCTAGATAAGAGTGGGTATCAAGTAAATATTTTTCTTATTTCTCCATGAAAACATGTTGTGGGTACTCATTAGAAGTGCCTCACTGAGGCACTTCTAACGAGTACCCACAACATATGTTTTTTGTGGGGAAATAAGAAAAATATCAATAGGTTTGGATTGAAAAAAGTATCTTATCAGCAGCTATAAAAGACCAACAGCCAACTGTCACACAATGTCTGAAGTACATCAGAAATACCATATTCGATCTAATTACCATACATAACCCTGTAAGCCCACAGTCAATCAATTTCTTACTCTTCAGATTACAGCCCAGATTACTTTTATCTACTTCTTCATATAAACATATGTTGTTGGTACACATTTGAATTGCCTCGACAAGTCGAGGCAATTCAAATGAGTACCAACAACATATGCTCACTAAAAGTTTTCTAATTTGAAAAACCAAAGTGCACAGTGCGTTAATTAGGTTGAATATGGTATTACATATAACCTTTCCCACTATTTTTCCAAATCTTCATATTGCAGGAAAGAATGAAGCCAAAAGATAGCATGTGCAAACGGATACAATGTAAACCTGCTGTACTGTAGATATAGTACTGAATAATATCAAAGAATCTTACCAAAACATATACAGTCGAACCTCATTATCTCGAACTCGCTTATTTCGAATTACCGCTTATCTCGAAGTGAAAATCTGGTCCCTGTTTTAACATGAAACTATGACAACAGGTAACAAATTAATGTGGAAAAGAGGAGAAATTGCTCCTAAGGAGCAATTTCTCCTCTTTTCCACATTATTTTATATATATATATTTCTAACTTCAGGAGTCAAATTACATATTCATTTGTTAAATGTGGTTGTTCAGTTTATTTTTTTCCTCACTCTCTCTACTCTGATATGTCGAGGTACGAATATCTCGAAGTATTCCAGAGAGTCCCTTGGACTTCGAGATAACGGGAGTCGACTGTATATCATTTTCCTCCCTAAGGAAACAACATTTGGAGACTAATGTTATACCAGAAAACACATCACCATATCATAAGAATAATGCATGTATCAACAAAATTTCAAAAGGGTCCCTTCTCAAAGTCTAGGTCCACTGTTGTGTAACTTTGACAATTCTACAAAAATATACTGTAATCAAAATGAATGCAAGGTCTGCATAAAGTGTGAAAGTTTAAAAAAAAAAAAAGATAATAATACATCCAGAATGGCATGCAAATCTTCAGGTCTAATGCAGAAATTCTTCCAAATTTCAAGCAAATATTTGTACAATGACAGATCTTGGAAAAATTGCAGACATACCGTATTCAACCTAATTACCGCACATACCCATATAAGCGCACAGTCAAGCATTTGGCAGTCTTCGGATTACAGTCATGTATTTTCATCTGTTTCTTTATAAAAGAATATGTTGTTGGTACTCATTTGAAATCCCTTGACAAATTGAGGCAATTCAAATAAGTAGCAATAACATTATGCTTTTATAGAATTATTGAGGCAATTCAAATGAGTAGCAATAACATTATGCTTTTATAGAATTATTGAAGCAATTCAAATGAGTAGCAACAACATTATGCTTTTATAGAATTATTGAAGCAATTCAAATGAGTAGCAACATTATGCTTTTATAGAATTATTGAAGCAATTCAAATGAGTAGCAACAACTATGCTTTTATAGAATTATTGAGGCAATTCAAATGAGTACCCACCACATATGCTTTTATAAAGAAAATCAGAAAAATATCGCATAAGTACATGTATTATTAAACAATCATCTCATAAAGTCATCTTATCTTTCTTTATAGTTCTTATCAGGTGGATATTTTACTACAAGTTTTTCCAGTAATTTTGAAAATCCTAAGCCCATAGTGTGCTAATTAAGATGAATACAGTAACCTTTATGGACAGAAATACCAAGTCAAAAGGAGCAGTAATTCTGCCAAAAATAACCAAATCAAAAATCACATGTACTTCTTCATAATAGGGAGAGAATCTTCAAAATTTTAAATGAATCTAATGAAAGCTATAGCATAAGCTGCCAACACGGGATTTGGGATGGACTGGTCTCTGATAGAACTTCTAAGCCAAAAAGGGCCTTTATTCAGTCAAAAGTAGTACACTAAAAAGACCAACAGATTACATGGATCTTTATACTTTAACCCTTCTCTTGCTGAACATGACATGCCCTGTCCTAGCAAACAGTGTAGATCCAGATCAGTTGGCTTCTGAAGAAGCCAACTGATCTGGATCTGCACTGCTTGTCATTAAATATGTGAATTTTTATCAATAACCCAGATCAAGTAATCTGATTGGCTGAAAATTAGAAGTGGGCATGGCATTTTAATTTATTCAGCAACACAAGGGTTAAAAAGAAGATGTACCAAATTTCAAACCAGTCAGATGAAAAGCATAAGAAAAATTGCCAACACAAACTTTGCAGTTTGCAAATTCTAAGTCCAAAAGGGCTGTAACTCTGTCAAAAATAGAAAAATTAAAAATCTGCATTGGGCCGCATCAGACCTGGGTCTACACTGTTTGCTCAGGGCTGTTCCAATACATGTACTTAGGGTTATTATGGGGCCTCTGAAACTCTGAAGCAGCTGATCTGGGTCTTAACTATTTGTTCAGGCCTCTCTGTCTGAATATGTAACATAAATATGGTAGGTATATTCTCACATATAATTATAAATTAGGACTTTTTGTAAAACATGACATGATGAAAAGACAAAATGCTTAATGAGTAACTTCTGTGAATTTTATCACCCTACACTTATAATTTGCAATTTTGGCAAATCAAAAGCATAAACATACCAGTGTTTTCCTGAGGACTCTTTCATGTGCTTAACAGAAATTAATAGAACATAAAATGGAGATGTTTTTAGTTTTTCTTTTGGCATTTTTTAATGAGGATTTGACATTATACTCCATCAGAGAAATGGAGGATTGAAAAAGATGACTCAAAATGTCATTTGGAAGGGAAAAAAAGTTAACATTTAAAGGGTCATACAAAATTGTAACAGATGATATTCTAAATTATTTTTTCATCAGAAAATAATGAAAGTATCTTATCCAGAATGTCATCTGCTACAATAAGATGTTAAAATGTCCCAATATTTAGAATAAATACTGTTTTTATCCTTAACCCTTATCCTGCTGAATAATTTAACTAGCCACACCCATTTCTATCAGCCAATCAGATTACATCATGTAATGTTTTCGTTCAAATTCACAAACTGAATGGCAAACAGTGTAGATCCTGATCAGATGGCTTCTTCATCTGATCTGGATCTACACTGTTTGCAAAGGTAAGGGTTGTAGTGAACAGCAGGATAAAGATTAACAATTAGCCATCACTCTTATTTGAATCAATTTCAGAGAAGACTGGACTGTCTACCACATTTACCCTAAATATTTGGACTCCTAACTCCTTATTAAAAATTAAATCTACTGTTTTTACCCTAAGTATTGGGACACCTTATCTTCTTACCTTACTTGTCCCAGAATTTGAAATAGTTCATTCTACTACCTCTTGATGTGCCTTAAAATATTGCTGTATGTATGACAAACAGTGCAGACCCTGATCAGATGCTGCATTCTGCAGCATCTGATCTGGGTCTATACTCTTTGCAAAGGCCTATCTGTCCCAATACTTAGGGTTATTATGGTAGTCAATTTCACAAGCTGAAAAGCTAACAACTACTGGACGGGTGGCACACTGTGTGACATTCTGTGGCATCTGATCTAGGTCTACACTGTTTGCTGTTGAGTTTTACAGCACAGTAAACACTGTCAAGGTCATGTTGAGCTGGTCAATTAACCTACCACACTTTTCCTGGGCAGGCTTAGTCCTCTAAGTGGTTGTCCAGTACTAATGCAAATACTTGCACCAGTAATAGACATTGCTGTATTGTCCTTCTTGAATCAGCGGAAGGAGGGGAATGACTGTAGAAATGATTTCTTGATCAATTTCCATGGAAGTTATGTTTGTGTTTGTATTGAGCTTTTACAGCCCAGTCAACCCATTAGGCTCATGTTGAGCATGGTCAGTTTACCTAACCACACTTTTCCTGGGCAGGTTTAGTCCTCTATGCGGTTAACCAGTACCAGTCAGTCCTGTGCACATTCTTTTGCCAGAAACTGACAACTGCCCTTCCTGAATCAGCAGAAGGGACAGAATGACAGCAGAAAGTATTTTGTGATCAATCACCATGAAAAAATGTTGCCGGACCCGGCGGGGACCAAACCTGTGACCTCCTGATCACCAGTCAGATGCAAGGAAAGTTATGTGGCTGAGCTGGGATTCAAACTTGTGAACCCTGGATCTGGAGTCAGATGAGCTACCGACTGCACCGGAGCCTAGCCTAGCCAGACTGTTCAGGTCTATCTGTCCAAAAACTTAGGATAAATATGGTATACTGGTATGCATAATTCTATTTTCAAGGAAAATTCCCACAGGAAACTAGAAAAAATATTTTTCAAATTTTGTCTAATTTTTGCCTTCAGCAGACTGGAGGTTAATCACCAATCCACTTTAGTCTGCATCTCTTCTAAATTTCTGAAATCTTCTGCAATTTTCCCAAGATGAAAGCAGATGCAAATAGATGCAGCCCCATTAAGTAAATATCATCACTAATTAGTTGATTACCTCACACCAATTAAGCAAGTATTACCATGCAAAAAAAGGACTTATCACAAATGAAAAAGCACTGAAAACCAGTGTATCTTAGACACAGCTCCAGATAAGGCACTTTTTTCAACCAAAAACTACTGATATTTTCTTATTTCTCCATGAAAACATACATTGCAGTACTCATTATAAGTGCCTCAATGAGGCACTTCTAATGAGTACCACAACATATGTGTAAAAGTAAACAATGTTTGCACAAACACAAACAGAACACCTGGTTTCTTAAGATGTAGCCTATTGTCATGCCCCAAAGATGTTAAGGAAATGGCATACAAGGGGTTGGTGTGACCAGTCCTGGAGTATGCTAACCCTGTTTGGGACCAACATGGAATAGTTGTCCAGGAAGAATTGGAAAAGGTTCAGAATCATGCAGCTAGGTTTGTGACTGGTAACTACAATTTTGAAATTGGAAGTATGACTAGCATTCTAGAACAGTTAGGGTGGCAGTCTCTTCACAAGAGACGCAAAGGTAGTAAACTCATATTGCTATTCAAAGGTCTGAAAGGTAGAGCTAGTATACCTTGTGATGACCTTCAAACCCCAAATAGGCGCAGCAAGAATTACCATCCAATGGCATTTCCAGTGCCATATGCTAGAACTGACATTTACAAGCACAGTTTCTTCAGAGACACCATTAGGGATTGGAATGCACTCCTTGCATCTATAATGTCCTCTGCTGAAAGTTCCGATGTCGCTAGATTCACATCACTTATGAGATCTAGAGACTACTCTTCACAATCGTTGGCCCTGGTGAATGAATGTCTTTTGATGTGCCAGTAAAATATTCTGATTCTAATCTTTTTGTGGAACAATAAAAGAAATAGTCATGTGGACATCACTCTTTTTATGAGCTATGGTATCCTCTCAATTTGATCAGATCTGTGTATTCTACACTGAAATTCCCCTTTAGGAATTTCATTGTGTATGATTTTCTGAAAAAAATGACATGAAACACTTTACAGCAGAAAACATTATTGCTGTGGTGTTTAGGTTTAACAAAGATTCAGGTTAGCTGATACTGTAAGCCCACTATTTACAAATTTTGATAACATGCGTTTTACTTGTGACTCAATCATGTAGGATGATGAGACTTTCTTTTCCAGCAACCACAGCAATCCCACTTTATTTTGTTTATTGTTGTGTTACGACCTAGCACTCCTACCTTCGAATCTCTGCCTTGGCAGATTATGCATAGCTTGTAGATAGATATTCAATCTCTGACAACTGAGTATGGGAGTTGACTCTTTGGCTCAGTGATTAGAGCATTGGATTTCTATCTGTACAGACCGGGTGCTAATCCCATAGAAGGCGGGAAATTTTCTCAGCTATGCTTCATTCCTTTGTTATGACTTTCATATCATTAGAGTTGTTACTATCATTATTTCTAATTCCAAGAAATGACTGGCAATGATCTGAATAGCTCCATAAAAGTTATACAATTTTGCATCACTTAACCCTTGTCCTGCTGAACCCAGATATGCGCAGTATTTGCAAACATTGTAGATCCAGATCAGATGGCTTCTGAAGAAGCCATCTGATCTGGATCTGCATGGTTTGTTTACAGATTTTTTTTTTTTTTTTTTTGGCATGGTTTGCCATTAAGTATGTGAATTTATAGTAACAATCTGGATCAAATAATCTGATTGGCTAAAAATTATAAGTGGGCATGGCATTCTTAATTTATTCAGCAAGACAAGGGTTAATGATGAAAACTGGGAATTTCTCAGGTAAGAAGATAAACGGATCCAGTTTACTGCCTAAGTACACATAGAAACATACGAAATTATAACGGAATGGATTTTTTTAAGTTTCATTTTAATAAGTTGGACCTACAAGGAATATAATACAGCTGAAATACACATTAATTACCAAACTAGAAAGAAGCAATAAGTGATTATGCTATCAACTTTGCAAAACATTCTCATAATGTTAAAGTCAGTGGCAATTATATGATTTGGGATGATGGTGATAACATGATAAAGGCTTTGTGCAACAGAACACCATAAAAATCGTTTTGACAGGGATTCAAACCTACAACTAGAAATTTGTTTTCAGAGAAAACAGATGTCCCTGAAATCTCCTCTTCTAAGTCACACATGATCATGAAATGTGGTCAAGGTCACCAAAAGGTCACCAAAATCTAATCAACCATTTGCACTGTTCCAGTGCATAAGATCTGGTTTTGGTTAAAATTTGACAATCATCATATTACTGTAACCTTGAAAATGAAGTCAAGTCACCAACATCTAATCAGATCTTCATTTTGCCCAGTGATGTATCCATTCAAATTTCACCTAAATCCATCTGCCAGTTCACACTAGCTGTTTGGGGTTAAAATTTGACAATCTTTGAAAATGAGGTCATGGTCACCAAAATATAATCCGCTCTTAAGCATGCCCTAATGATATATCCTTGCAAGTTTGATGAAAACCCACAAAATGGTTCAAGAGATTATGTGCAGAGAAGAATTTCATGCCAACACAAGTGCTAATGCTTATAAGATCTGCATTCCAAACAATATGTCCTCCTTCCACCTCTGTTTGGGGGACATAACTATCAAAATATTTATCAGGATACCTCTCTTATCTAGACATAGAGGTTTAGTAAATATCTTATTCAGCTCAGCTCTAGAGATGGTTATAAAGGTAAGTGCTAGGCCTACTTACTAACACCAGACCTAATCCACACATACCAAATTTGGCCAAAACCTTCACTGTCACTGTATAGTTTATAACCCAGCTGAATTTAACCCTTGTTATGCTGAATAAATTAAAATTCCATCCCACTTCTAATTTTCAGCCTCTCAGATTACTTGATCCAGGTTGTTGATACAAATTCACAGACTTAATGACAAACATTGTAGATCCAGATCAGTTGGCTTCTTCAGAAGCCAACTGATCTGGATTTACACTGTTTGCAAAGGCAGGACAGATCCGGGCTCAGCAGGACTAGGGTTAAAAATCTGCTCAGCAGGACTAGGGTTAAAAATCAGCAGAAGACAATTCTTAAAAGTACTTTTCTTTCTATAAAACAGGGCTTGGCATTTCATTTAAAGGAGAAAAACTGCATGAAATGTCAATAAAAATCTAAAGGGTTGCCTTTGGAAACAAAAATAACACAAAAGAACATAATTAGGAGACTCTGTTTTATTAACCCTAGTCCTGCTGGACCTGAATATGCCTTGCCTTTGCAAACATTGTAGATCTAGATCAGTTGGTTTCTTGATCTGGATCTGCACTGTTTGTTATTAAGTATGTGAATTGGTATCAATAACCTGGATTAAAGGGTTAACCTGGATCAAGTAATCTGACTGGCTGACAATTAATTTATTCAGCATATGGCAAGAGTTAAGTCTTTCACATGCAGCAATATAATTTGCATGGCTGCATACGTAAAATAAGAAAACTTTGGACAAAATAAAAAGAGTATCTCGCATCTGTAGTCCGCTCATTTTATTTACAGCTTGCTGATGTTTAAACACTAAATTTTAAATACTCATCACGAAAACATGCCTATATAATTTTGACCCCCTTAAACCCCACTTTTATATAGTAAAACTGGGGTTTACAGGGGTATACATTATTTTTGTTATTTCTGCTCAAAAACATAGATTGTGGTACTTGTTAGAACTGCCTCAATGAGGCAGTTCTAATGAGTACCCACAAACTATGTTTTGAGCAGAAATATGAAAAATATCAGAATTTTTTATCTGAAAAATTGCCTTTATATGGTGGTAAAATTTTCAGTGTATTTGAATAGGCGTGTTTTCGTAATGTGAAGTTTAAATACTGAGGATGCAACAGGGACATGACTATCACACAGGTTGGTCAGGACCATCCATGTTCACATGTGACATAATGCACTTGTTGAAACCCTGCAACACATGGTAAGAGGGCTGTCCAAAAATTATATCTTTTATTTCTCCCAGAAAATGCCTCAAGGAGGTGATCTACAGTATCCACAAAATATGCTTTTGAGGAACAAGAAGAAAAAATACCATTTTTTTACTGAAAAAAAAGCACCTAATCAAAACCTATGCAGGTTTCACCCAGTGCCGCCCATATCTCTAGTTGATGCTATAGCTAATTAAAACATGGCTCTGGCTCTAATGTACTGTTCTGTTTATAGACATAGACAGAGGAAGTTATGATAACATGTCAAAAGCCTGCCATGAATAACATAATCAGCTTTCAGACATAGTTCTAGGTAAGATTTTTTTTTCAACCAAGAAGTATTGATATTTCTCTTATTTCTCATCAAAAACATCCATTGTGGTACTCATTAGAAGTGCCTCACCGAGGCACTTCTAATGAGTACCCACAACATATGTTTTTGTGGAGAAATAAGAAAAATATTTATCAGAATAATTCTCTTATCTAGACCAATAGGCTTTGTAAATATCTTATGCAGCAAAGTTCTAGAAAAGAGGTTTATCAAGATAAATACAGTAGCTCTCTTATTTTTCAATGAATGTATATGTTGTAGGTACTCATTGGAATCCTCTCATTGTGGCTCAAATGAGAACCCACAACATTTGTTTTTAAGGAGAAATAAGGAAAATAGTAGCACTTTTTGGTCAGAAAAAAAGCTCCATATCGAGAGCTCCGCTGCAGGAAAGTAAGATCTGAAAGTTGCATCTAGCAGATATGCCAGCAGCTATAAAATGATAAACTCTGTTTTTTATATACCACCTACTCTTCTAATCAATAAACCTTTGTCTATAAATATTTTAATTTACCAGCCTTTTTTTTTGTTTGATCTAGATGTATGTCAGTCTTTATTGATCCATGTTTTTCTAACAGGAGGATGAAAACATTGTAACAGGGATGTTTGGAGAGACCATAGCAGAGCTGCAATGGGTCTGACTTGGGTACATTACACCTCAATACTTTTTTGGCCCAAATTTTGCTTTTTATGCAGTTCCTTCTTAAAATACTTTCTGGAATGGCAAACAGTGTAGATACTGATCAGACTGCTCCTGAATGCCTCTGATCTGGATCTGCATTGTTTGCATAATGCCAATTGTTCAGAAACTTTGAAAAGTGTGGTTAGGTGAACTGACCACGCTCAATATGGCCCCATTGGATTGAATGGTCCGTAAAATGTCACCACAAACTATGTTAAACTGTATATTTTAGGAGAAACATGTTAAATGTCATTCAAGTGAAAACTGACTAAATGAACTCACCTTGGCACATTCCATTTGTACAGTTAGCTGTGTCAAGGTCATTGCCAAAACAGTACTTGCCACCATTAGCGGGGCTTGGGTTGTCGCATGCTCTTTGTCGATGACGGATACAGTCAGAACTACAGGTAGACCAAGAAGACCATTGGGACCACACTCCATAAACTGTAAAGTAAAAGGTTATATGTCAAAGATCTAGCTCAACAAAACCACAGTAGTTGTATATCTCCACATATTGTGCAAGTCTGACTTATCAAGAAAAATATCATAGTTTTCCCATGTCCCTAACTTAACCCTTGTCATGCTGAATAATTTAAGATGCCATGCCCACTTCTAATTTCCAGTCAATCAGATTACTTGATCCAGGTGTTTTGATAGAAATTCACATATTTAATGACAAACAGTGCAGATCAAGATCAGATGGCTTCTTCAGAAGCCAACTGATCTGGATCTACACTGTTTGCTAAGACAGAGCATGTTGTGTTCAGCAAGAGAAGGGTTAAATTTTTATTTGATCTTTTTTTTTTTTTCATAAATATAAAAAAAAAGAAATTATGAACAGACTTGGGCAAGTGTAAAAATATCACCTATTATGAAGTTAAGGGGATAGGATACACTTGGTAAATTTTCACCATTTTTACAAGGGAGATAACTTTTGTGACCTCCAGTTTGCTTTCCTTTGCTCCTAGGCCCTTCTCAATCTGAAAAGGGGACTACCCTCAAAGGAAGGGGAGCCATTTTTACCTCTTAAAGTAGACCCCTTTTCAGAAGATGTCTACTCTAAAAAGGAAAGGACAGACCCCATTTAAGAAGGGAGGCAAAACAATTTTGAAAGAGTTACCTCCCCCTGAAAGTGCATCAGTTCCCCCTGAAACATATTGCAAAAGCAAACACATAAAATATATCACATAACCACAGATCTTGAGATTTACTCACCCAGTTAAAGTGGTTCAAGGGCAAAGCATATCAAAACTGGACAAAAAAAAAAAAATAAAAAAAAAAAAAAAATAATAGAAAAAATAAGAATTATCTGAAGAACACTCATTGAAAGAATATAATACATTATTAATCTTTTCTTCTCTTCTTCTTTAAAGAATATGGAACATATTGCAAAAAAAAAAGAAAAGAACAAACAAAAAAACATTATATATATATTACATACACATAGATCTGAAGAATTACTAACCCAGTTAAAAGTGGAACTAGTTCAAGCACAAAGCAAATCAAAACAAAAAAAAAAAAAAAAAAAAAAGGAAGCTGAAAAAAAAAAAGACAGAACTATCTGAAGTACAGAATATATTACATTATTAATCTTTTCTCCTCTACTTCTTTTAAGATTCTTTTAAGGCACCCAGAAACACCTGGTTTAGTTTTCACTATTTTTTTTACAAGGAAGACAACCCTTGTGACTTCCTGTTTGCTTTCCTGCTATCAAGTCCCTTCTGATTTGAGTAGACCCCTTTTTAGAAGGATGGGAAAACACCTTTGAAATAGTTACCTCCCCAAAAGTGTCTCAATTCCCCTTGAAAACATGAAAAGGAGTATATTGTAAGCAAAACAATTTTGAAAGAGTTACCTCCCCTCCCTGAAAATGCATCAATTCCCCATAAAAACATGAAAGGAATATACAGGGAGGAAAACAATTTTGAAAGAGTTACCTCCCCTGAAAGTGTCTCAATTCCCAATAAAAACATGAAAAGGTATATATGGGAAGCAAAAGCAATTTTGGAAGAGTTACCTCCCCCCCTGAATATGTCTCAATTCTCCATAAAATCATGAAAAGGAATATACGGGAAGCAAAAACAATTTTGAAAGAGTAACCTCCCCCTGAAAGTGTTTCAATTCCCCATAAAAACATGTAAAGGAATATACGGGAAGCAAAACAATTTTGAAAGAGTAACCTCCCTGAAGTGCATCATTTACCCTTAAAAACATGAAAATGAATATAAGCTAACAAAAGTGTGTGTTTCCTTTAGAGCTAGAGTTTGTGTACTTAAAAAGTGATTGAGGAATGTTAACCCCTACCACTCTCTGAGCTAATGCAGCAGACAAAATATTGATGACATTTTTCTTTTCTTTTTATTTTCCCAGAAAACAGGATTTGACATTTCATGCAAATTGTCTCCAATGGAGATAATTTGCATGAAATGTCAAATCCTGTTTTCTGGTAAAAGTAATAAAAATATTTCAATATGTCGTCTGCTGCAAATTATTGCCCAGAGTGATAAGCGTGAAATCCCCAGACAGTGAGAATCTTTGAATGTTTCTAATCTTAAGAAAATATCTGTTGATCTTAGATCTGTCTGTAATATCACAGAAAGAATAATGTCTTAATGATTGATGCTTCTTTATTCAGCTCTTGTTGTTTTTAACTCTTTGCAGGTTGAATTTAAATATCAACAAATACGATTTTGAAACATTTACTTTAATCTTCCCAGAGAATTTAAATAGGACTGAACATTTCATAGGAACTGTCTCTTCCTGAGAAAATTCAGATCAAGTTGCCTCCTCTTATTTAAGGGAAAAATAAGAAAAAAAAATCTGCTAAATTCATATCCAGCATGCCAATAATTCAGCTCTGCATGATATTGTCATGCAATATAAGGATTAACTCGGACTGGATTACCCTATTTATTCTAAGTATTCAGACATCTTATCTCTTTACCATACTTGTCCTAAAATTTGAACAAGTTCATTTGACCACCTGTCGATGTGTCTAAAAATTGCTGAATGAATGGCAAATACTGCAGACCCTGATCAGATGCTGCATGATGTGGCATCTGATCAGGGTCTGCACTATTTGCTCAGGCCTGTCTGTTGGAATACTCAGGGTAAATATTATATATTCAGAAAATAATGAAAGAAAATATTGAGGATGTGATGACTGTTTTCAGGAATTTTCTCTTAATACTAAGCACTCTGTGTAAATATTTCAGCCTACAAGATTCTGAAATATAATTCTTATTTTTCCAAGAAAACAAGTTTTGACATTTCATGCAAATTTTCCTCATAGGAGACAATTTGCATGAAATGTCAAATCCTGTTTTCTGGAAAAAAAACAACATCAATTTGTGGTCTGCTAAATTTGCCGAGAGAGTGGAAATGGTTGAAATGGTTCAGTTGTTCCATAGTAATCATATACAGAGTTGTGATTAGATTACTAAATGCTGAAAATGTTCTCTACTGGCACAATTTTCCATTTTTCATTTTCTGAACTGTAAATTTTTTATCTACTGTCAATACCTAAAACAAGAAAAAAAAAATCAAAAAAAAAAAAAAAAAAAAAAATCAAACAAACAATGTTTCCGAGCTGTTGAACTCCTGCTAGCCCTTAAACGCACTTAGCAAAAGTGTAAAAGACATTCTAATTTTATTTATTATTTTTTCTGAGAAAATGAGACTGTCACTTCATGTGAATCATCTGCTATTCACATGAAATGTCAAGCTTTATTTTCTCTGGAAAATGCAACATAAATAAAAAAAAATCAATTTGTGATCTGTTGCAGCTGTCATTAGTTCTTTAACGGTAAATGTTAACATTTATGCCTTTAACATTTATGCCTTGTGGAATATTCTACCTTAATTCTTTGGACAGGTCCATTTCCTATATAAGGGTGTCTGGTAAGTTATTATTATTATCATGTTTTGTAGAAATCCTGACCTTAATGCAAACAGTGTAGACCCTGATCAGATGCCACATTCTGTGGCATCTGATCTGGGTTTACATTGTTTGCCAATGTCCCTTTTATGGGACCCAAGGCTTAAATGGAACAATATATAGTGGATACCCTGAATAGTAACTGAGGTCCTAAGGAACTTAGCAAACATTCAAGACAGAGTATAGACCAGACACACATTCTGTGGCACCTGTACCTATATAATATATGGAGTCTACGCATACGGCAGACAAATGGTGAAAAAATCTGACCAGACTGCTTTGAGACTTATTGTTTGTGTACGAGGTAAATAAGATTGATACATTCTCAAGGGAGACAAATCCGTCAAATTATTCTGAATCAGTTCAGAAAAGGGCCGGGTTACTCTAAAAGGAAAGAATTTAGTTTCCAGTATGAGAAAGTTTTTTTTTTTCCTTTAAGAATAAACCCCTTTACAGAAGGGGACTGGTGTGCAGGAAAGTGAACAGGAAGTCACAAAAGTTGTCTCCCTTGTAAAAATGGTGGAAAATTTACCAAGTGTGCAATACCCTAATATTGATTACTAATGAGCGTCAATGATGCAGAACTTCTAATTTCCCTTGTTATTCTCATTTTTTTTTTATTTTTTTTGCTTAACCTTTAACCTGCTTAATTTGAATATTAACAGCTGACAGTTAATATATTCATGCCTCAAGATAAGATTTTTTTTTAATGAAAAAACTTGATATTTATCTTTTACCTCATTATTCTCCCTTTATTCTTCTCAACCTTTGACCTGCTTAACTTATATATCAACAGCTGACAATCTAAAATATTCATGGCTCCTGATAAAAAAAAAAAATTAAACAAAAAGGAAGATAAGAAAAATATGAAAATAGTTTTTGCTTCCCTACTCTAAAAAAGGAAAACAGAAAAAAATAAGAAAAAAGTTTTTGCAATCATTCTGAAAAGGGGTCTACTCTAAAAGGAAAGAATTTGACCCCCTTGGGAGCAAATTCTTTCCTTTTAGAGCAGACCCATTTTCAGAAGGGACTTGGTGGGCAAGAAAGCAGGAATCACAAAAACTATCTCCCTTGTAAAAATAAGATTCATATTGTCTTTTATCTCCATAAAAGCATATGTTGTGGAAATTCTTTTGAATTGTCTCAAAAAGGTAACATTAATGAGTACTCATAACACATTTTTGTAGAAAGATTAGAAAAATATTTAATTGGCCATCCTTGATTTTCTGCAGCTATGATTCATTGGTATGTTTTTGGTTTTGTATTTTGTTTTTTATCTTTTGTTATTTTTTAACTTAAAAGTTATCTAATCTGAATATTTATATAAAAACAACCCTAGTTTAAATCTTTTAGCATTGCTAAGGCAGCAGTATAAAAACAACTTGTAAAAACTACATTTTTCTCTCTTTCCTCTCTTTCACCACAGAATCATCATCAATATATGTTGTCAATGTAGGTTCATTTGCTAGGCCTAAATTGTTACATTGTATGCTAGTTTTATTTTTGTTTTGGAATTAGGGCTTAATATCTCATTAAAATGGGCTGCTTTGGCAATGTTTAAAAAGACCTAGCTTCTGGGAATATTATGACAAGTGTCCCATTTGCTGTCTGTTAATTTTGCCTGGAGAGTGCTAAATGTTCCAATACTGCCATCTATCAAAACTGTCATGGAAATATAGGCATGGAACAAAGGAAAATGTGTCAGTATGCAAATCAGACAAATTCTGTTTATGTTTTTGTTCCCTCATACTTTATTAAAGTAACCATAATCAAATAGGGAAAAAATCAATGTAAGCAGAATTATTTTAATTAAATGAGTCATAACAAGAGGATTTTTACCTTCTGACACATGACTGTGTGGCCCTGCTGTGAAGACAAAGTGCAGCGTGCACAAGAACACATTTATGTCTTTGAGGACCGTAAATACACTACAACCCCTTTATAACACTATTGTTGGGGTCCATAGCATAAACCGTGTTAGTTAAACAACCGTGTTATATCCAAACAAAACATGTATAGATTATATTGAAAAATGATCATTTATGGTCATTTTTCAATATAATCTAAACATTTGTTGGGATCCATCTTTGAACCTTGTTATAATCAAAACCGTGTTATAATGAGCCGTGTTATAAAGAGGCTGCAGTGTAATGTTGAGAGAACTTGTGGAGTAACCTGTTTGCTTCATATTTTGGAAATAAAGTATGATTTGGGGAAATGGATACACTTTTAGGGGACTGAGGGGAGGCAATTCTGTCAAAATAGTTTTTGCCTCCATTATGAATAGAGGTCTACTCTAAAAGAAAAGAATTTGCTCCTCTTGGGAGCAAATTCTTTCCTTTTAGAGCAGACCCCTTTTCAGAAGGGAACTGTTGTGCAGGAAAGTGAACAGAAAGCCACAAAAAATGTCTCCCTTGTAAATACTGATGGAATATATAAGTGTATCCTCTTAAATTAAACTGTTTGGATGAGGAGACTTGCAGTAATAACCCTAAGTATTAGAACTGATCAGCCTTTGCAAACTGTGTAGACCCAGATCAGATGCCGCAGAAAGCGGCATCTGGTCTACACTGTTTGCTATACAGACAGCAGTATTTTTGACATATGAAGAGGTAGCAGAATGTACTATTTCAAATTTTAGGTCAAGTATGGTAAGTAGATAAGCTGTCCCAATACACAGGGTAAATATGGTAGATCCTTTGCTGTTCAGAGTATCCAGTAATGTTTCTGATCAGACTGTGTTGATGCCCTGGCTACGTGTGCCACTGTCCTAAATAAGGCAATTCTTGCAGTTGCCAGCATGCGCTAGCTTGTGGAGAAATAAGGAAATGTAGAGGCTTATAATTCTACTCTATAAGCCTCCGGAAAATGCCAACACCTCATTACTGGTAGAAATGTCTTGCATGCAAAACTGAACCAAATGACATTCTAACTTTTTTGTTAGTGTTCAGAAAAAATGTCTGACATTTCATATGAATGATCTGCCTAGCTCAGTACATGAGTTAGAGTTAGCTTGTGTGTTCTTTGCTTTTCCTGTACCATTCATCACTGTATATCATCAAGTGTCTCCCTCTATACTTTATATACAATTAGTCAAATACTAGCCCTTGTCCTGCTGAACCCAGATATGCCCTCCCTTTGCAAACAGTGTAGATCCAGATCAGTTGGCTTCTGAAGAAGCCAACTGATCTGGATCTGCACTGTTTACTATTAAGTATAAGAATTTATATCAACAATCTGAATCAAGTAATCTCATTGGCTGAAAATTAGATGTGGATGTGGCATCTTAATTTATTCAGCATGGCAAGGGCTAATGATCAGGAAAAAACTCCTAATACCACCCAGCTGGCATGCAACGCTGAAACAATATCACATCAATGCCGATGCTACATTATAACATTGTGATGTTGATGCGACTTTGTATAAATGTCATGTGCCTGCTGGGCAGAGCCGTAACATGAACCAACCCTTCTGATTCCCTCTTAATTTTACTATATAAAGTGTTGAACTATGTAGCTTGTCCAAATGCCAAATAAATGAAGTATTTCTTTTTATTCTAACATGTTTACAAACCTCAGCAATAGTTACATGTTTGTTTCCTAAACCACTCACTATAAAAACACAGTCTCACTTTGGTCATGCACATTTCAAAGGGTCCAAAGTTGAAATCTTAACCTCTAACTCGCTGATTAAAAAGTAAACGGCATTTAAAATTATTTTTTCTTATTTTTCACAGTAACACAAAATTTGAATGAAATGTCAATATCTTATATTCTATGATAATGTGAAAAATATCACTAATTTTCATCTAGTGATTTAGTCTACAGAATGCAAAAGCTTAACCTTTGCCATGCTGATTAAATTAAGATGCCAAGCCCACTTCTAATTTTCAGCCAATCTAATAACTTAATCCAGGTTGTTGATATAAATTCACATACTTAATGACAAACAGTGCTGATCCAGATCAGTTGGCTTCTGAAGAAGCCAACTGATCTGGATCTACATCGTTTGCAAAGACAGGGTATATCTGGGTTCAGCAGGACTAGAGTTAAAATGTATATGAAACTGAACATGCAATGTGGCAGGGTTTGAACCCAGCTTAAAAGTCAAACCCACTAGCCACTAGGTCACCTAGCACACTACAGGGAAACAATTTCAAAACCTTTTTTGATATGTTTTCTGCTTACAGTTAAATTCAGCAAGCCAATATTTTAAATGGGAAGCAATTGCCTAAAACAAGTATAAGCCACTACAGCAGAAACAACATCAAACATGCCAATTATTCTTAATGTTTTGCATGCTGGATAAAAAAAAAAAATCAGCAGACAACATTCTGAATATTGTTTTTATCTTCTTCACAGAAAACAAGGCTTGACAGGGCACAAAAGGAGATAATTTGAATAAAATGTCAAATCCTATTTTCTTGTATGGGGGATAAGAAAAATGTCATCCATTTGCCGTCTGGTGAATTTGCCCACAGGGAGCTTAAGATTAAGAAACAATATTTAAGTGCAGAACAATATGAATATTGCTGGGAAAACCCTTTTAACCCTTAAACTATCATTCAAACTGAAGCAGACAACGTCCTGAGATACCTTATATTAATACTTCAGAGAATGTAAGGCTTGACATTTTATGTGAATGATCTAACTGGCCAACTATCCACAAGAAATGTCAAGCCTTACGTTCTCAGAAAATAAAAAATAAAATGTCATCTGCTACAAATCTGTTTGGCAAATTAAGGGCTAACTTTTTGCATGCTAAATAAGTGTATCAGCAAGTAAATGTAAATGTTGAAATATTTTTCAATTTCCAGAAATTTCAGCAGACGACATTTTGGAATATTTTTCTTATTTTTCCCAGAAAATAAGCTTTCACACTGGCAAAATGGTAAAGCCTAGCTTCTGAAATAAATAAGAAAAACTAGAAAAGTGTTTTCAGAGGAAAAGCTATTCATTTAGGAGATAGATTGCAGACAGGAGGCTACACTGACCCTGACACAGACAGTAACGCCGACAGGATCTGCACCAAAAACAAGATGTCCCCTGCCCATGTTGGGAGAAATAAAAGTATCATTAAACTGCTATCAAGTGAATTAGCCCAGAGAGTGGCATCACGAAAACATGCCTATATAATTTTAACCCCCTTAAACCCCACTTTTATACAGTAGAACTGGGGTTTACAGGGGTATACATTATTTTGCTTATTTCTGTTCAAAAACATAGATTGTGGGTATTCATTAGAACTGCCTCGGTGAGGTGGTTCTCGTAGATTGTAGGAACTCATTAGAACTGCCTCAGTGAGGCAGTTCTAATGTGTACCCACAATCTATGTTTTTGAGCAGAAATATAAAAAGTATCAGATTTTTTATCTGAAAACGTTCAGTTTTTGGTGGTGAAATTTTCAATATATTTGAATAGGCGGGTTTTCTTAATGGTAAAGTTAACATTAAGGTAAAATGCAGATTTTCTCATGGAAAGGCTTGTACAAAAAATTCAGTGAGTAATTCCTGAATGAAGATGAAGTTGTTGCTTTCATGTTTTCAAGTGGAAACTCCATTAGTGAAGATGCTGCTTTAGAGCTAAATGCTAATAAATGAATAAATTACATATTAAGCAGAAGTGGAAACAACAAAATGGCAACAGCTTCAGAGAAGGTACCTTTTTCAGCCAAAAAGGTATTCACAGGGTGTCATCTAAACCCAGGCTTTCCAAACATATGAAATTATTTAAGTCTGTGACCTTGAACCCAAGGTCATTGAGGGGTACAAGGAGCATGCACAGAACAAAACTTTGAACTAGAATCTAGTTTTTTTTTTAACATGTACACATATCAACTTAATCCATCCATAGATTCAGCAGAAATGCACAGCTTAAAACTTTAAGATAAACCTTAAAGCAGGTTATTGACATCAATGCCAAATAACAATTTATAGCTCAAGATACATAGGTCTTGATAAGAGGGGGTATCAGGTAAATATTTTTCTTACTTCTTGGCAAAAACATATGTTGTGGGTATTCATTAGAAGCGCCTCAGTGAGGCGCTTCTAATGATAGAAGCGCCTCAGTGAGGCGCTTCTAATGAGTACCCACAACCTATGTTTTCGTCAAGAAAAAAGAAAAATATAGATACTTTTTGGTTGAAAAAAGCGCCTTATCAAGAGCTAAGCTAGATAAGGCACTTGTTCGACCAAAAGTACTGAGATGTTCCTTATTTTTCCATGAAAACATATGTTGTGATACTCTTTAGAAGCACCTCACTGAGGCACTTCTAATGAGTACCAACAATACATGTTTTCTTGGATAAATAAGAAACTTATCATGTGGATACCCCAGCTTATACAGTCAAACCTGTCTTAAAGGCCACCTGTATTAAGCACTCACCTCTAATAAGAGACCATATTTTCAAATCCCTTGAAAGTCAAATAATGGTAAATTTACCTGTATTAAGCAAGCACCTGTCTTAAGCAACCACTTTTTTGTTTTTCTTTTGATGCTTGCTAAACACAGGTTTTACTGTATTATGGAGACCAATGCCAAATGTTAACCCTTGTCCTGCTGAATAAATTAGGATGCCACACCCATTTCCAACTTTCAGCCAATCAGATTACTTGATCCAGATTGTTGATATAAATTCACATACTTGATGGCAAACAGTGCAGATCCAGATCAGTTGGCTTCTGAAGAAGCCAACTGATCTGGATCTACACTGTTTGCAATGGCAGGGTATATCCGGATTCAGCAGGACAAGGGTTAACATTGATGCTAATGCTGGAAGAAGTCAATAATGCTTCCTGTATTTATATTTTGTACAAGTGAACTAAGCATCAGTTCACCAAAGACAACAATTACATTTCTACTGTAGTTTAATTTATAACTGCATGTCTCATCCTCAGACAGATGTTTTGTGTTGCCTTGATTTTTACACTCTAGACTCATCAGAAACAAAAAACAAAACAACAACTCGATGAAAACATATGATTGTTGCTGCATTTTTTGTTGTTGTTGTGTTTTTTGTTGTTGTTTTTTTTTCAATAGAACTTGAAGCATAATCTAAGTGCAAAACACTTCACTCTCTGTTTTATATTTTCTAAATGATTAAACCAAGATTCCAGATGAGAAGTTTCTATGACAAACAATATTGGAATTTCTCTTATTTCTCTAAAGAAAACAAAAAAAAAAAAAAAAAAAAAAAAAAAATGTGGCATGTTTTTGATTCATTTTATTTGAGACTACCTAACCTTTACAACACTTATTTTATTTTAATCTCTATCTCTTATTTATACACATGTAATACCAAATATTGTTAAGTTTGAGCTTGTGTGACCATGCCATCACAGGAGCCTATACAATCCACCAGTACTAAGAGGAGCCTATACAATCCACCAGTACTAAGAGACACAAATAGTATAAATTCAGATCAGAAGCTGCATTCTGTGGTTTCTGATCATAGTCTATGCTGTTTGCCACTCATCCAATGATTTTAGGACATTTTGCTATATACATGTAGCTAAATAGACATGTTCGAAATTTTAAGAACTTGTCTAGTCCTAATATTAAGGGTACAGTAAATGTCCTTTGTACATCAAAGTCTCTAACAAAAATACATATGCAAGCAGTGCAGACCCAGATCAGTCTGATCAGTATCTACACTGTTTGCCATTCTACATAACATTGTAAGAAACAAATGCATGAAAAGCAAAATTTAATCTGAAAAAGTATGAAATAAAGTGGTCAAAAGTTTTGGACATTTACCATAGATATGAATTGTTATTATTATTATTTTTTTATATTATTACTTTCTATGATCACTTCACCTGGACAAACAGGGTTACAGAATGATCTCTGGACACCATCTCCATCACAATCCTCACCCCCTCCTGAAGGCGATGGATTTGTGCATGTTCTTTGTCGACGCTGAAAACCTTTGCCACATGATACCGAACAGGCTGTCCACTTGGACCAGGATGACCAACCACCATTAACTGAAAGAAAATAAACAAATAGATGGTAATCAGGTTTTCTTAAATTTAAGACCCTTAAGAATCTTATCAGCTTCAAGCTCTTTTTATAAACTCTTTTATAAAGATTTCAAACCAATTTTAGACTGAATAATCTCTCCCCCCCCCCCCCCTCACCCCACTACACCCCCCACACACACTATATATATTAGAAGAGTCCAATTTCAACTTTAGATATGTCAGGTTATGTGATTTAGATATTCCTAGAGAAAAATGGCTAAACTATTTGCAAACAGTGCAGACCCTGATCAGATGCTGCATTCTACAGCATCTGATCTGGGTCTGCGCTGCTTTTAGGGTCTCCAGACTAAAATAGTTAAGAATAAGCTCTTGTTTATAAAGATTGCTAAATATGCTTCAGAGAACACAAACCTTAACCCTTAAAGCCCCGCTTAAAGTGCCAAGCAAAATTTGTAGCAGATGATATTCTAGCATTTTTTTTTTATTTTTCAGAGAAAATGAGTCTTGACATTTAATGTGAATCATTTGCTTGGCAGATGATTCACATAAAACGTCAAGAACTATTTTCCTTGAAAAATAACAAAAAAGAATATTTTAAGATTTCATCTGCTGCAGTTACGATTGGCATGTACTTTAAGTTTTACCACTCTCTGGCAAATTCAGCTAATTTAGTAGATGACAAATTGATGATAATTTTCTCATTTTTCCACAGAAAACAGGACTTGACATTTCATGCAAACTGTCTCCAATGTCAATCCTGTTTCCTGGGGAAAATATTTCAATATGTGGTCTGCTGAAAAAGTTACCCAGAGTGCTATGGATGAAAGGTTACACAATTGACAGAATGAATAAATCAATCAAATCAATGAATTCTTCAGTGAGTCATCAATCAATGGGGGCTACTCTCTCTGGGAGCAAGTTCATTTCTTTAAGTGCAGCCCCATGCTGGAAGGTTACAAATACTAGATAGGAGACTACTGCCCACCTCCAAAGTTTGTTTCCCTTTGCTTGTCACAGTGCAAAATGTATTTGCCACCATTTGTGACTAGTAAAGTAGAAGCATAGCTCTAGACAAGACTGGGTATTAGATAAATATCTTTCTTATTTCTCCATAAAAACACATGTTGTGGATACTGATTAGAAGAGCCTTAGAAAATAAGTTCAATATTTTTTTCTTATTTCTCCACAATAAATGTATGTTGTGAGTTCTCATTAATATTACGAAAACACGCCTATTCAAATATATTGAACATTTCACCACCAAAAAATGAAAATTTTCAGATAAAAAATTCTGATAGGTTTTATATTTCTGCTGAAAACATAGCTTGTGGGTACTCATTAGAACTGCCTCAACAAGGCAGTTCTAATGAGTACCCACAATCTATGTTTTTGAGTAGAAATAAGAAAAATAATGTTTACCCCTGTAAACCCCAGTTTTACCATATAAAAGTGGGGTTTATGGGGGTCAAAATTATATAGGCATGCTTTCGTAATGAGTGTCTCCCAAGGCACTTCTAGTGAGTACCCACAGCATATGTTATATTGGAGAAATAAGAAAAAAGAGGACCATAATGCTCACCTGTGCTGAAAAGTAGGTCAAGGTCACTCAATGTCTACAACAGTCATTAATCTGGAGGACATAACTCGAAAAAATATCCATGTCCTCCACATCTGCAACTTTGGGGAAGATCCAATTAAAACTGATGGCGCTATGCAGAAACAAGGTTAATTATATGTGTCTTTAATAAAACCGATGGCGCTATGCAGAAACAAGGTTAATTATATGTGTCTTTAATAAAACTGATGGCGCTATGAAGAAACAAGGTTAATTATATGTGTCTTTAGTAAAACTGATGGCGCTATGCAGAAACAAGGTTAATTATATGTGTCTTTAATAAAACCGATGGCGCTATGCAGAAACAAGGTTAATTATATGTGTCTTTAATAAAACTGATGGCACTATGCAGAAACAAAGTTAATTATATGTGTCTTTAATAAAACTGATGGCGCTATGCAGAAACAAGGTTAATTATATGCATCTTTAACAATCAAGGGACATAACTTTGTCTATCAGATTGTGTAGAATTCCAAACTTTTTCAAATTCATCCAAGACTTCATCCATGTCCACCTTATCTGCAAGTTTCAGGATGATCTGATCAAACAAAATGAGTTATGCTGATGATTAAGTCAAATAAAGGCTTTTTCAACAATCAGGGGGATGTAACTCAAAGACAAATGATCTGATCAGGACAGGTTTTAAACTCATCTGAGATTTCATCCATGTCCACCTTATCTGCAAGTTTCAGGAAGAATACATCAAAACTGAACAAGTTATGCTTATGACCGAGTCAAATGGAGGCTTTTTCAGCAATCAAGAGGATGTAACTCTAAGACTAATAACCCGTTCTGGCCAGTTTTCCAACTTGTTCAAGATTTTAACTATGTCCACTTTTTCAGCAATCAAGGGGACGTAATTCTGAGATTAATGAGCTGATCTTGCCAGGTTTAAAACTCATCTGAGATTTCATACATGTCACCTAATCTGCAAGCTTCAGGAAGATCTGATCAAAACTGAATGAGTTATACTGATGACAAAATAAAACAGAGGCTTTTTCAGCAATCAAGGGGACGTAACTCTAAGACAAATTATCCGATCTGACCAGTTTTCAAACTCCTTTGAGATTTTATCCATGTCCACCTTATCTGCAAGTTTCAGGAACATTCAAATAAAAGAGAAGGAGCTATGGTGATGACAAGCATATTCCCATTGAAAGTCTATGGGACATTGTGGTTGCCATAGCAATCAGATTTTTCATTGGATTTGCAGACCAGAGGCATGCTATAGATGAGAAATGATTAAGATCAGCCTGCAGACTGTGGAGATATAACTGGTCAAAGGTGTGGACCAACGATGGACAACAGACTGACAACGGATGGCCTATCATCCTATAAGCTCCCCTGGAGCCTTCAGCCCAGGTGAGCTAAAAATGTCAGTATTATTTTTGTTGAAAACAAATGCCTTATCTGGAGGTATGTAGAAGATGCCTATTCCTGGGACACCTGTAATTCCCATAACCTATCTTAGGTGTTTTTTTTTGTCATCATACAGATATATTCAAAGGGTACAGATAAGGTTTCAGGGAGGCAGTGTCAAAACTGTCAGAAGAAAAGGGGTTTACCATAAAAGGAAAGAATTGGAGCAAATTCTTTCCTTTCATAATAGAGCCAATTTCAGAAAAGTGATGTCCAGAAAAGCAAAAAGGAGGTCAAACTAATTGTTTACCTTGTGAAAAATGAGGGTTTACCCTTGTAATGCTGAACCCAGATATACTCTGTCTTTGCAAACTGTGTAGTTCCAGATCAGTTGGCTTCTGAAGAAGCCAAATGATCTGGATCTGCCCTGTTTGCCATTAAGTATGTGAATTTATAGCAAGAATCTGGATCAAGCTATCTGATTGGCTGAAAGTTAGAAGTTGGCATGGCACCTTAATTTATTTGGCATGACAAGGCTTGAATCTCCAGACATATATGTTTTCTTATATACCAATACTGGTACTTTGCCTTTCTCTCAAGAAGCTTATCATTTCTTTCCACAAAAACATATGTTGTGGCACTTTACAGTTGAACCTCAATGGCTCGAACATCTTTGGGACCATGGAAATTCGTTTGAGACATGGGTAGTTTGAGCCACTGAGGGTTAATCATGGCACCAGTTTAGGAAGCAAATAGTGATAATTTAGGGAAATCTTTTCGATTTTCTACACAGTGATTGTATGTTGAGTGTACTCATTAGAATCTCCTCATTGAGGTGATTCTAATGAGTACACACAACATACAATTTCACGATAAAATAAGAAAATTTCCTTAAATATTTGTTTTCTTGGGCTATCGGAAGAATTTCGTAGGGACTCAAAAACGAGTTCGAATTAGCCATGGTAAACGAGCCATCGGTATTCGAGCCATCGAGGTTCAACTGTATTAGGCTTGTTGGAAATATTTCTAATGAGATAACAAAACATATTTTCATTGACTAGTAAAAAGTTTCTGAATACATGTACAGTGTTTATCAACAGCCCTGGAGAGACTATACTAAATCTTCTGCCCAGCTGTGCAAGCAGTGTTACATGACAGAACACATTTGCTGCACATTCCTGTCCATTGAGCCAACTGACATAACAGATACATTATGGTAAATAACCCAAAATTTTGTACACCAAAGTTTCAGATAAAAATGGCATATGCAAATAGTGCACAGCCAGAGTAGACTGCTCCTGAAAGATCTGTCTGATCAAGGTCTACACTGTTTGCCATTCCACTAAGTGTCTTAAGAAATAACTGCAAAAAAGCAAATTTTAGGCGAAAAAGTATGGAATAAAGTGTTCCATATTTTAGGACATTTACCAAAGTCAAATTTTTTCAGAGCCTTATGTAAGTGGAGTATCACAATTTTTTTTATTTCTCAAAAAAAAAATGTCATATGTTGTGGGTACTCATTAGAAGTGCCTCACCAAGGCACTTCTAATGAGTACCCATAACATATGTTTTCTTGGAGAAATAAGAAAAAAAAAGATATGTTTGGTTGAAAGAAGCCCATTGTCTAGATTTATGATTTCCTAGGATTCCTCTTCAATTTTATCAACACTGATAAGCAATGGAACCCAACAACTATCAGAACACTGAATAAAAACATCAATCTAACTCACCCTGAGTATTTGTACCACACATAACACTCTAATCTATAATCAGTACTCATACCATAAATATCACCCTGAATTTGTACTCCTACTACAATTAGTACTCTAACAAAGCTTCAAATAAGGTGCCTCTCGTAACTGAAAAGTACTGACATTTTTCTTAATTTTCCAAGAAAAAAAACAACAATGTTATGGGTACTAATTTCCTTGCCAAGACAACTCATTAGAATCATGTCATTGAGGCAATTCTAATGAGTATACTCAACATACCATTTTTATATAGAAGATTGAAAAAGGTTCCTAAATTATTGCCATTTGCATCCTGACCTAGCACTATGATTAACCCTCAGTGGCTCAAACTACCCATGTCTCAAAACAATTTTCCATGGTCCCAAAGATGTTCGAGCCATTGAAGTTCAAGGCACTTCTAAATAAGTACCCACAACATATGTTTTCATGAAAAAATAAGAAACATAATAACCTTAGTCTTGCTGAACCTGGATATGCCACTTTTGCAAACAGTGAAGATCCAGATCAGCTGGCTTCAGAAGAAGCCAACTGATCTGGATCTGCACTGTTTGTCATAAAGTATGTGAATTTATATCAAAAATCTAAACTAAGTAATCTGATTGGCTGACAATTAGAAGTAGGCATGGTATCTTAATTTATTCAGCATACCGAGGGTTAACCTGATGCTCCCTCTTACCTGGAGCTATGATTCATAGAAAATAGCAGACTGATGACACCAAGAGAAAGAGTAAATAAACTACCATGGACAGCATTCTCTTTGCAGACCATCAAAAAGCAACCAGCTCACATAATGAATAATAATACAGCCAAAGAATGTCAAATGATAATGCTTATGAGATGTTTTTTGTGTTGTTGTTTTTTCTGAGTTTCTTTATAAAAGCATATGTTGTGGGTACTCATTTGAACAAGTCTATGCAATTAAAATGGGTACCCACAATATAAGCCTTTATAAAGAAGTAGACAAAAAGTGCACTGGCTGTAACCTGAAAACTACACAATTGTTTGACTGTGCACTTATAGGGGTACATGCTGTAATTAGGTTGAATACAGTACATACAAAGGTCATTGATGAGGACTGAATGGACAAAAACTGGACTTGCCCAAAAAACATAGACGCTTCAGGTGTGTGTGTGTGTGTGTGTGTGTGTGTGTGTGTGTGTGTGTGTGTGTGTGTGTTGTATGCATGTGTATGTGCATGCATGTGTGTGTCTGTGCATGTGTGTGTGTGTTTAAATGCACTCAAAGGTCACTTGTTCAAATTTAAGGACAAGTATGGTTAGGAGCCAAGGTGTCCCAAACAAAGCCACTTCCATCATTTCGTTTTTGTTTTTAAGACCAAAAAATTTAATGCGTAATGTTGCTTCTTAACAAAAAGCGTGAAAGTTATTAAGTATATAATATTAAAACACTTTCAAGAAATAAAAAAGATATAATACATACACTATCACTGTTCTTTTTTACAAGATTTCAAAACATGGCTTTTATTTTTTATTTGTTTAGTCAAGGTTTTATGGCCCAGTCAACCCATTAGAGTACTGTTGAGTGTGGTCAGTTAACCTTCTCGCATTCCTCATGGGCCAGCTTAGTCCTCTAAGCAGTTAACCAGTACGTGCACATACTTTCGCCATTAACCCTTCTCTTGCTGAGCATGACATGCCCTATCTTAGCAAACAGTGTAGATCTGAAGAAGTCAACTGATCTGGATCTGCACTGTTTGTCATTAAATATATGAATTTCTATCAAAAACCCGGATCAAGTAATCTGATTGGCTGGAAATTAGATGCAGGCATGACTTCTTAATTTATTCAGCATGAGAAGGGTTAACTGACAATTGCCATTCTTGAATCAGTGGAAGGGGCTCCATTAAAGTTATGTGGCAGAGCTGGGGTTCGAAATTGCGACCCCTGGATCTGCAGTCAGACATGCTACCAGTTACTAAACTATGGAGCCCATCTAAAACATGTTTTCACATACCAATAATGTGCTTCTATTTTGAACTACGCATTTACAAGCCTCCTGACATGATAAAAGTGAGGTTATTTTAAATTCTTATTGCTCTACAAAAGTAGTTTATCTTCTACAATCAAATTAGCAGTCCACAATGAGACAATTCTGTTGAGATCACAGAATACGATATCAGGGAGAAAAAAAAGTAACTTATTCATGTGCATGACCTGTTTATATGGAGCTGATTTATGCAGTACCATGACAGTGACATGAAAATTAAATAGTTGTGGCAATCATTATAAAACACTGAGAACAGCTTAGGTCCATCACAATTTTATAAGGAAACAAGAGCTCCGCCAAGCGGGGCATTATATGCCCGTGGCAAGTAATAAGATGTAGAACATAAACTGGCTCCTGTATAATTCAGTGCTCAAGAAATAAACTGTAAGTGGAATTACAAAAAAAAAATTTAAAAAAATTTCATTGGGGCATAGCTCTGCTGATATATGGTGAACTGTAACCTAAGGGTCCAAGCTGGCCCAGAAATTAAGGGAGAAGTGACTTCTCCCTCCTGGGAAAATAGGGAGAAGTTTGCTGCATCTAGGGAGAAGTGCAATCTGACGGAGGACACACCACAGAAGCACGGCTATATTATAAGCGCATATAAGCCTTTGGCTGATTTTTTTTTTCCTATACTTCAATATCGAACCAAACAATAACAAAACAAAAATAAACAACCAAAAAAAAAAAAAAAAACTCTGCAAATATTTGGTGCACTGTAACCTCTAAATAATATGTGCTGCTCCACATCATCGTGTATTTATTTATGAAATTTCAGCTTGATCAGATGTAAACTGTAGGAGGATTTAGCCGGAAACAAAAAATTAATAGAAATTTTCTAAGGGGTTTAACTCTGCTAATATTTGGTGGACTGTTACCTTGAAATAATATGCGCTGCTCCACATCATGGTCTAACTACAAATCAAGTTTCAGCTTGATCGGATGTAAACTGTAGGAGGAGTTAGCTGGAAACAAAAGGTCTACCGAAATTTTCAAAGGGGCATAACTCTGCTTATATTTGGTGGACTGTAACCTTGAAACAATACGCTCTGCTCCATATCATGGTCTAACTATACATGAAGTTTCAGCTTGATTGGATGTAAACCGTAGGAGGATTTAGCCAGAAATGAAAAATTAAATAGAAATTTTCAAAGGGGTATAACTCTGCTAATATTTGGTGGACTGTAACCTTGAAATACATGTGCTGCTCCACATCATGGTCTAACTACGAATCAAGTTTCAGCTTGATGGGATGTAAACTGTAGGAGGAGTTAGCCGGAAACGAAAAGTCTACCAAAATTTTCAAAGGGGCATAACTCTGCTAATATTTGGTGGACTGTAACCTCGAAACAACATGCGCTGCTCCATATCATGACCTAAGTATACATGAAGTTTCAGCTTGATCAGATGTAAAATGTAGGAGTTAACCGGAAAAGAAAAGTTTACAGAAATTTTCTAAGGGGCATAACTCTGCAAACATTTAGTGGACTGTAACCCCAAAACAACATGCATTGTGCCACATCATGGTCTAACTATATACCAAGTTTCAGCTTGATTGGATGTAAACTGTAGGAGGAGTTAGCCGGAAACAAAAAAGTTTATGGATGGACGCCATACCCCGTAACATAATACATCCCGTTTTTCAAAGGGGCGTATAAAACTGTCAGAAGAATTATCCAAGATTTCTTGCATATCTCTATAGCTTTTCAGGATCCTATATCAAAATTCCAGATTAGAGGGGTGTCCAGATAAATATTTTCATTATCTCTCTGTGAAAACATATGTTGTGGGCACTTATTAGAAGTGCCTCATTGAGGCACTTCTAATGAGTGCCTACAACATATGTTTTTTGTGAAGAAATAAGAAAAATAATGCTGAAAATTATTATATAAATAGATTGATTTTTATTGGCTCAGAGACGCCTTCAGCCCAGTCTATAAATCACACCACTGGTAATCTCGCAAGGGATAGCCGGTGATTATGCACTCAAAATCTTTACGTGAACTTCTGGTCATGACTTAGGAGACATTCAAATATCAATAAACAGATTAGGTCTCTTAACTTACTGATTTTTAGTCTTTTTCATAGACATATTTTGAAAAATCGGACAATGCTATTCCCAACAACTTTCATTTCTGCATTGGAAAAGATAGGTGTGGGCTTGAAAAAACAAGCGGTGAAGTACAAGTTAAAATATGAATGTTTTCATTACACGAGATGAAAATTTTTATGGTATTCACTGAAAGAGCGTAATTTTTTTTTTTTTTTTTTATTTATTGGGTACACACCAATGCATGCTTCTGATGTCATAACTAACTCCATCAAACAAAACATGAACATCATGGCGTCGCATTCAGTGCTTAACATGTGAAGCACTGGAGAGACAAAAACAAAAAGTTTCGGCAAATCAAAATAATCTTTTTACTAAAATGAGGTGTTGAAAAAAACAAAGTGGGATTGACATCTGTTAGGGAAACAACGAAGACAACCAAAGTAATCCAAAATGAGTATTGAAAATAACATCAACTTGTTATTTTTCACTTGAGAAAATATCATATTCTTTCACTGTGTGAAAATATCATTTTTTTTTATTTCAGATATATACCCAGGAAAAGCTAGACTGGCTCCAGTCTCCAGTGACTATATACTCTTTTGTTATAACCCTTTTTATTAATCCACTAAAATAAAACCAAAGTATAAAGGCTGGTCACTGGTGACCAGCCTTTATAGTCATGATATTTTTTGGTTTTATTTTAGTGGATTATCAAGCAGGATTATGGGAAAAATATTAAGTCACTGGTGACTGGAGCCAGTCTAATGAAAAGCCACAATCATGAAACACAACCTTCCCACGGCATCGAAAGAAGAAAAGATGAGGAATGTACAATGAGAAAGCAAATGCACCATATGAAACCACCAACCACAAACAAAGAAGAAATGTAATATGCAAATGAGGAACAATCTATTGGATGAGGCCTTCCCAGGGGTTTTGGAGATCAAGGAAACATGGCCATTTATTTTGGGGGAACAAGGGAACATTAGCAAATATTTTAAGGGAACAAGGGAACAAAACCAATTTGGAGAACATGGAAATTTTCAAAATAACTTTTAGGGAACAAGGAGACAAGGCCAATTATTTTTAAGGAACAAGGGAACATGGACCCCCCTGGAAGGGCCACCTGGATGTAGGGCTTAAGTCTACAAGAACCTGTATGGTTTGGGTAAACAGCAAAATCTCCACTTAGAACATATAAATATGCAGGATCGTCAGGGTTTTCAATGTTTCAATCTTGGCAAATGTTGTTTCCCTTACAGAATGCCTAAGTTTACAACCAAGTGAGTGTGAGATCAATGTAATTATGTAAAAGCTTCTTCATGAGTAGCTTTATAATACTCAGCATGCTGGGTAAAAATTTCAGCAGACGACATTTCAATATTTTCCAATTTTTCCCAGAAAATAGGCTTTGATATTTCATGCAAATTGTCTCCTTAGAGACAATTTGCATGAAATGTCAAAGCCTATTTTCTAGGAAAAATAAGAAAAAAACACCATCAAGTTTTCATCTGCTGAATTTGCCCTGAGAGTGGCAAAGATGAAGCGTTTGTTTCTGAGTTCAGCGTTAATGGTACTTTAGCATGCAATCTCACATATTTTATTAAATATCAATAAAAGACAAGAGCAAAAAGCTTCAATAAATAAAAGAACATCTTTGGTGTTTGTATGATAGCAGAAGTACCTCCAAGTAACTGCCAAGTACTTAACACTTGAGCTGCATAATTTACATATTAGCAGACAAGTGAGACAACATATATAAAATTACTATTTTTCTTCTTTTTCCTTCAAAATAGGCTTGAGGTAGGTATGCAGACCAAAAATATATTTGTTAATTTGAGCTGTATCAGAATGGAGTATGAAGTTTCAAACTACCATATTCGATCAAAATTACCGCACATACCCTATAAATGCACAGTCAAGCAACTTTGTAGTCTTCAGGTTACAGCCCATGTATTTGTATCTGCTTTATAAAAGCATATGTTATGGGTACTTATTTGAATTGCCTCAACAAGTCAAGGCAATTCAAATGAGTACTCACAACATATGTTTTATAAAGACAATCAGAAATGAATCCTCTCATGAAGTCCTCTGCTAATCTTTCTTTAAAATGCGCGCTTATAAGGTACTTATTTTACTTAAAGGTTTTCCCAGTAACTTTGAAAAACCTAAGTGCAATGTGTGGTAATTAAATTGAATACAGTTGTTTAACCCATTGTAGTCTGGCGACCCCTAAAAGAACATTAAATTTTGGCAAACAGTGCAAACCCAGATCAGATGCTGCAAATAGCTTAATCAATTTTTTCTAGGAATATCTAGATCACATAGCCTGACAAACCTAAAATAGAAATTAGAATCTTCCAATATATAATGTGGGAGAGTTCATTCAATGGGTTAAAGGCTCCATATTCCTCAACAAAGGGGCATAACTCTGCTAATATTTGGTGGACTGTAACCTTGAAACAATATGCACTGCTCCACATCATGATCTAACTAAACATGAAGTTTCAGCTTGATCGGATGTAAAATGTAGAAGGACTTAACCGGAAATGAAAATTTTATAGAAATTTTCTAAGGGGCATAACTCTGCAAACATTTGGTGGACTGTAACTCCGAAACAATATGCTCTGCGCCACGTCATGGTCTAACTATATACCAAATTTCAGCTTGATCGGATGTAAACTGTAAGAGGAGTTAGCCCAAAATGAAAAAGTTTAAGGACAGATGGACGGACGCCATACCCCGTACGTCCCATTTTTCAAACAGGCATATAAAAATGGACATTTTTTATCCAAGAAAGTTAAAATGTGGCATCTGACAGCCTGTAAAATTCCAGTTACTCTCTCATTTTTGAACTGGATCAAAAATGAAATGGTTTTTATCGTATCTCTTAATGTTGGCAACATTAATTCAGAGATACAATAAAAAATCATTTCATTTCAAGAATGAGAGACTAACTGAAATTTAACAGGCTGTCAGGTGTAACATTTTATGATTGTATTAATACCATGTATCAATTTATTAGACCTTTCTTGGATAAATTGTTTATTTTTTAGGAATATGGAGCCTTTAAGCACCCGAGTAGTTAATTCTGCTAACTATTCCAAAGCAGTACTTCTTTATTTGTATGTCAAATATTGCAAATATTTCAGGTGTCTTGTCATTGTTTATTACTCATCTCTTCTTTTGAAGCTTCAGGAAGGCTGTGCTTCATGATTGTGGCTTTTCCTAATAACTACCTAACAAATAGTTCCCTGCTAATGCTGATAATGGCTTTTCCTAATAACTACCTAACAAATAGTTCCCTGCTAATGCTGATAATGGCTTTTCCTAATTACTAACTAACAAATAGTTCCCTGCTAATGCTGATAATGGCTTTCCTAATAATTACCTAACAAATAGTTCCCTGCTAATGCTGATAATGGCTTTTCCTAATAACTACCTAACAAATAGTTACCTGCTAATGCTGATAATGACTTTTCCTAATAACTACCTAACAAATAGTTCCCTGCTAATGCTGATAATGGCTTTCCTAATAATTACCTAACAAATAGTTCCCTGCTAATGCTGATAATGGCTTTTCCTAATAACTACCTAATAAATAGTTCCCTGCTAATGCTGATAATGGCTTTTCCTAATAACTACCTAACAAATAGTTCCCTGCTAATGCTGATAATGGCTTTCCTAATAATTACCTAACAAATAGTTCCCTGCTAATGCTGATAATGGCTTTTCCTAATAACTACCTAACAAATAGTTCCCTGCTAATGCTGATAATGACTTTTCCTAATAACTACCTAACAAATAGTTCCCTGCTAATGCTGAAAATGGCTTTTCCTAATAACTACCTAACAAATAGTTCTCTGTTAATGCTGATAATGACTTTTCCTAATAACTACCTAACAAATAGTTCCCTGCTAATGCTGATAATGACTTGTCCTAATAACTACCTAACAAATAGTTCCCTGCTAAAGCTGAGAATGCTAACTTCTGAATTCAAACATATAAGCTTTATAAACTCTGATGCATATAAATAGCGAATAAATTTACAAAACCAAAGAAAACTTCAAACTTTTGGAGAAATAAGAATTCAATCATATTGAGTACAATATCGGCAGATGAATATGAATACTCCAGTAAAACGCACCAAATCTTCCGCATCTGGTAAAAAGTGTAACCCGAGCTAAACACTGAAATGGAGTACAATATCTGCAGATGAATATGAATACTCCAGTAAAAAGCACCATATCTTCAGCATTTGATAACAAGAGGCCCACGGGCCACGATTCGCTCACCTGAGTGACATAGCCACTGCAGACATGCAGATGTTATGCAACATTTTTCCAATCCTATCATCGCAACTAATGAAAATATCATCAATTGAGCAGTTCTTAGTTTTGAAGAAGAATATATGGGCCTGACAGTCAATGGAGCATGATCATTTGAATAACTATCATTACACATTTTAGCAATCTTTCATTCTCCTACCCACGGAGGCTCCACATGAAATTTGAGCAACACTGGCCAGGAGGCTTCAGGGGAAAAGCCATTTGAAATTATCAACATTTTTTCCATACAAATGTATGGGGACCATACAAATGCATACAGAAGCAAACTTGACCTCGCCGTAAAAAAGTTAAATGTCAATCTATGACAATTATTTTAGCAACTTTGGTAGACCGCCCGTTCCAGATGATATATGCAAAGATTCAGCCACAAGCCATCCTCGGTTTTGGAGAATAAGATTTTTAAATGTTTTTTCCCATGCAAATGCATAAGGAAGCAACTTGACCTTGCCGTAAAAAAGTCAAATGTCAATGTATGACCATTATTTTAGCAACTTTGGTAGACCCCCTGTCCCCAATGATTTATGCAAACATTCAGCCCCAAAGCATCCTCGGTTCTAGAGAAGAAGATTTATAAAGGTTCTTACCATATATGGGCATGGCGCCCATCTTGGTCAACAAACCGTGACCATTTTAGCAATCTTTTGTTCCCCATACCTGAGGAGGCTCAATAAGAAATTTGAGCAAAATTGGCCCAGAGGCTCCAGAGGAGAAGTTGTTTGAAATTCTGAACATTTTTCCCATACAAATGCATAAGGAAGCAAAATCGACCGAAACGTAAAAAGGTCAAATGTCAATGTACGACCATTATTTTAGCAATTTTGGTAGCCCTCCTTTTCCCGAAGATATATGCAAAGATTCAGCCATATTAAAGGCATGCTCAGTTTTGGAGAAGAAGATTTTTAAAGGTTTTTCCCATACAAATGCACAGGGAAGCAAACGACCTTGCCGTAAAAAGACAAACGTCAATGTACAACAATTCTTTTAGCAATGTTGGTAGACCTCCTGTCCCCGATGATTCCTGCAAAGGTTCAGCCCAAAGGCATTCTCGGTTCTGAAGGAGAAGATTTTAAAGGTTTTTACCATATATGGGCGTGGCGGCCATCTTGGTCAACGGACCACGACCATTTTAGCAATTTTTCGTTCCCCACCCTAAGGAGGCTCCATATGAAATTTGAGCAAAATTGGCCCAGAGGCTCCAGAGGAGAAGTTGTTTGAAATTCTGAACATTTTTCCCGTACAAATGCATAAGGAAGCAAAATTGACCTTACAGTAAAAAGGTCAAATGTCAATGTACAACCATTACTTTAGCAATTTTGATAGCTCTCCTGTTCCCAAAGATATATGCAAAGATTCAGCCATAAGGCATGCTCGGTTTTGGAGAAGAAGATTTTTAAAGGTTTTTCCCATACAAATGCATAGGGAAGCAAACTTGACCTTGCCGTAAAAAGGTCAAACGTCAACGTATGATAATTCTTTTAGCAATTTTGGTAGACCTCCCGTCCCCGATGATTCCTGCAAAGGTTCAGCCCCAAGGCATTCTCGGTTCTGGAGAAGAAGATTTTTAAAGGTTTTTACTATATATGGGCGTGGCGGCCATCTTGGTCAACGGACCGCAACCATTTTAGCAATGTTTTGTTCCCCCACCCTTAGGAGGCTCCATATGAAATTTGAGCAAAATTGGCTCAGCGGTTTCAGAGGAGAAGTCATTTGAAAATGTTAACGGACGGACACATGGACGGACGGACGGACGCACGCACGCACGGACGCACGGATGGACTGACGACGGACGAAAAGTGATCACAATAGCTCATCCTGAGCAGAGCTCAGGTGAGCTAAAAAGTGTAACCCGAGTTAAACACTGAAATGGAGTACAATATCCGCAGATGAATATGAATACTCCAGTAAAAAGCACCAAATCTTCAGCATTTGGTATAAAAGTGTAACCCGAGCTAAACACTGAAATGGAGTACAATATCCGAAGATGAATATGAATACTCCTGTAGAAAGCACCAAATCTTCAGCATTTGGTAAAAAGTGTAACCCGAGCCAAACACTGAAATGGACCTTTTCCACCAAGAGGCCTATAGAATTTCAGGCAACTGCCCCAATCAGCACTCTCAGTGCTTTGATTCTACTTTGTGGCTGGTATAAGCTATAGGGATCAAACATGGTTTTTCATGCATTAACATTTGCCAGGTCCCTAGGGAGGTGTTGAAAACCCAGGCAGGAGGCCACAGTTTTCAACACCTCCCTAGGGACCTGGCGAATGTAATGGCATTGAACAACCATATTCAATCACTATTATTGCATAAAAAGTGAAAACATTTGCTACATTTCGGGTTATTTCTTGCATTATTTTGTTTCGCCTTCTCACCGACGTCTCGTAAATGCCATTTCCTGGGACTATGCTCATTCTAGGGTGAGGCACTACACATCTCATGATGGCAGCAATTCTGTGGCCCCAGTTCAGGCATATTGAAAGTTGCGTAGCCATTCATTAACAGCACGTGAATTGCCTTGTTAATACACAGCTTTCTGCCGGTTAATGCACGGCTGTTAATAACGTGCGGCACTGCTTTTTATGCAATAATATTTATTAAAAAAAAACTGGAACAAATACCCACTTCTTATCATCACCAAGAAACACAAATGCAAGCCCAAAGAACTACATCATATCATCCACTGTCAAACAGGCAATATGAAGGATATTATGGAACAAAACCTAAATACGGAGATACCCAGGACAGACCAGTCAGGGTAACACAGCCTTCCCAAGACAACACTATACAATTCACTATACAACAGCGGAGTTGTTAACCCTTAAGATACCAAACACAACAATTGTCGACTGCTTTGTCTTCTGCTGCTTACTTTAAAAGTCACTGTTGCAAACAGTGTGGATCCAGATCAGACTGCTCCTCTAGGAGCAGTCTGATCTGGGTCCACACTGTTTGCTATATGCAAAAAGTATGTTTGAAAAGTTTGCAAGAAGATGCAGCAGACGCCACAAACAGACAACATTTTCAGATACAGGTTTTCTTGGCATTTTAAGGGTTAAGGAAAATCATTTGGTGATAATTCTTTTGCTAATTATTTTTCTTATTTCTCCATTTAAAAACATATGTTGGTGGTATTCATTAGAAGTGCCTTGGCAAGGCCTTCTAATGTGTACCCCCAACAAACCTTTTTATGGAGACCCTGAGAAAATTATCCCAGAATAAAATCATCAAATACTCCTCCTTAACAATTCCTCTGATACAGTATGATTAAGCCAGTTCTGTAAAAGGGCCAATCACCGCTGCAACAGACAACATTTTAAAATATCTTCTAATTTTTTAAAGAAACTAAGGCTTGACATTTCATGTGAATCATCTGCCTGACAAAAGATTCACATGAAATGTCAAGCATTATTTTCCCTGAAAATAATTGTGATCTGCTACAATTTTGCATGGCACTTTAGGGGTTAACACATAACTTTGACAGGACAAAGGACAACTTTTTCTTTAACCCCCCAAAACAAGTGTCTCATTAAAATTTCTAAGTAAAGGCAAATCAAAATCAGGTACCATAAACAGTCAGAGAGACTGCATTGCTCAGTCTTCTAGTGACAATGTTCTGAGCTCCACAGGTGTAGTTCCCGATGTCAATCAAGTGTGCCTGGTTGATGATCAAACTGCCTTCACTGGAAATGATGAAGTTGATATCTCCCTTCACATCTATCTGCTGTCCATCTTTCAACCAGAACACCTGCAATAGAAAAAGTGTACCGTATTTACCCTAAGATTTTAGACAGAAAGGATTAAGCAAACAGTGTCGACCCTGATCAGATGCCATTCACTGAACTGCTTTCTTGAGACAATTCCAGTGAGCACCCACAAGATATTTATCCTCTGAATACTCTCCATTACGAAAACATGCCTATTCAAATATATAGAAAATTTCGCTTCCAAAAACTGAAAATTTTCAGATAAAAAAAAATCTGATATTATTCATATTTCTGCTCAAAATATAGATTGTGAGTACTCATTAGAACTGCCTTGATGAGGCAGTTCTAACAAGTACCCACAATCTATGTTTTTGAGCAAAAATAAGAAAAATAATGTATACCTCTGTAAACCCCAGTTTTACTATATAAAAGTGGGGTTTCAGAATCAAAATTATATAGGCATGTTTTCATGTTGCTTTATTTGGACCTGTGTATGTATCTAGGATGACATAAAAATATTCTGATTATCATTTATTTAAACTTGAGTATTATTCTCTGCTCTTATGCTTTTACCGCATAGCATTCTGGGTAAAAATTTCACCAAATGACATTTTGGAACATGTTCTTTTTTCCCCAGAGCAATGACTTGGACATTTCATGCAAATGGTCTCCTACGGAAACCATTTGCAAAAATGCCAAAGCCTATTTCCTGGGTAAAATAAGAAAAATATCGTCAATTTTGTTGTCTGCTGAATTTGCCTATAGAGTGGTAAAGATTAACATTATTCATAACTTTTTTCATAAAGTAAATATGAACTTGGGCATCCAATGAGATCAAATAAAGTGATAAAAAGAAGCTCTAAAACATCACGAAAATATACCTATATAAGGTTGACCCCCTTTTACCCCACTTTTATATAGCAAAACTGGGGTTTACAGGGGTATACATTATTTTTCTTATTTCTGCTATAAACATAGATTTTGGGTACTCGTTAGAACCGCCTCGACGAGGCGGTTCTAACGAGTACCCAAAATCTATGTTTTGATCAGAAATATGTAAAATACAGGATTTTTTTTTCTGAAAATTTTCATTTTTTTGGTGGTAAAATTCTCAATATATTTGAATAGGCTTGTTTTCGTAATGATTTTTTAATACTTAGCATGCTGGGTAAAAACTTCAGCAGATGGCATTTTGAAATATTTTTCTTATTTTTTTTCATAAAATAGGCTTTGTCATTTCATGCAAATTGTCTCCTAGGGAGACAATTTGCATGAAATGTCAAAGCCTATTTTCTGGGAAAAATAAAAAAAATATCATCAATATATCATCTGCTGAATTTGCCATAAATGGTAAGTGTTTAATTTCACAAAAAGTAATGACTTTAGTAAACCATAAGCCATCCTGTTGATTTAACATAGCTCAAGATACAAGTTGTATACACATAAATATTTTTCTTACTTCTCCGCAAAAAAACACACATTGTGGGTACTCATTAGAAGTGCCTCACTGAGGTGCTTCTAATGAGTACCCACAACATACGTTTTCATGAAAAATAAAAAAATAGCCATTCTTTGGGGATGAAAAAAAAAGAAGATTTTAGGTGTAAAAAAAAATTGCTGTGTTTCCACTAACATGTTGAAAAAAAATTTGGTCAGTAGGTAGGAGAAACTTTTTTTTAATTTTCTATTTTTTCTCCAGAAAAGAACAGAGTTGGGCCTGTAATTTATACGAGTATTTTGTTGAGGATCGGTGCTTTACTTTTTTATTTTGCATTTTTACTGATAAAAAATAGCAGAGTTGGCTGTATGAAACAGGGTCGGTCGGGTTAGTCGAAACACAGCTGTTTTTTTTTACACCTTATCTGGTGCTATGCTAAACACAATTTTTAACACTTAGCTGGGTAAAAATTTCAGCAGACAACATTTTGAAATATTTTTCTTATTTTTCCTAAAAGATAAGATCTGACACTTCATGCTAATTGTCTCCCAAGAAATGTCAAATCCTGTTTTCTGGGAAAAATCAGAAAAACTTCACCAATGTGTCATCTGCTGAATTAGCCTATAAAGAAATCCATTAGCCTGAATGCACTCAATTTTAATATTAGTATTATATATATATAAAACAAGTTAAAATATTTTTTCTTACTTTTGCAGGAAAACAGTCCTTGACATGTCATGTAATTTTTTCACTTATCAAAGTTTACACTGTTAACCACTCATTCTGAAGTTTTTGGACTCCTCAGCAATTCAGCTATTTTCAGGAAAATGGATTTTTATGTGTGTGTTTGTTAATTGCTCTCAATGGGCATACCTTTTAGAATCTATATAAAATGTTAAGGCATCTGACTACTTATGGTAAATTTGATACTTTATGTTTGCATTATTTGTCTTGATCAGTAATAAAATGAAATATAAACAAAAAACTTGTTTGCAGAGAAAATAGATGTTCCCCCACCTCCAACATTCTAAGTTACATGCCAGTCAATGTCACCAAAATTAATCAACTTGAGGGTCCCAATGATATATCCATACATGTTTGATGAAAATCCACCAGTATATTAAGAGATATCTTGCACACAGGAAACCAACATGTTAATGCTGATGCCAACATTGGTGCCAATGCCGATGCTAACTGAATCAGCACCAAAAACAGTATGTCCCCTGCACTCACCTTCTAGGGGGACACAATAATTCTGATGGCTTCACTTGAACTGATACACCTCCAAGAGAGATCATTCTGACCAGAAAGCATTTGCCTCCCTTTTCAAAGGGTGGCTACTTTCAAAGAAATGGAGGAGGGGGCTACTCTTGAAGGAAAGAATCTGCTCCCCACCAGGAAACAAGAGCCATGATTCGCTGACCTGATAAAAACAGTTATTGCATATCTGCAAATGCCATGCAACTTCTTCCAGTATTACCACAGCAACTAGGACACATATCATAAAAAGGTCAAAAGTTATCTTATATCATCAGTTCAACAATAGATTTTGAGTCCCTGATGCTGTATACCAAGATTCAGCCTCAGAGCTTTCTTAGTTCTGGAGAAGAAGATTTTTAAGTGGGCATGGGCATGGCAGCCAGCTTGTTCAATGGCACAGAACCATTTGAACAAATTTTCAACATCCTTTTGACAGAACACCCCATGTGAAATCTAGTGAAAACTGTTAAAGCTGTTTCAGAGAAGAAGTCATTTAAAGATTTCACAATTCTATACATGTATATAGCCCAAGGGCAAGGGCAGATAGTCCCCTAGATTTTAACAGAAGCTAAACAGTTTTACTACTTTAATCATATGTTGTAAGTTTCAGCCATTAGTCTTTATTATCCATTGAGAAAATGATTTTTCAATATTTTCCCCATACAAATATATGGGGCGCAAATTTGACCTTGCTAATAATTAGTTTCTATATTTTTTTGTGTATTATATTATACTAATGAACTATTTCCAAGTACAGTGTACATATAATTGAATAAACACCACTTTCCACTTATGGCACCAGTTTTAGGCTTACGTGATGTTATTCGAAAATAACAAACTGGAGCCCAGCAATACTACAGTCTTAACCCATTTTAGTCTGGAGAGCCCTAAAATGGTAATTGGCAAACAGTGCAGACTCAGATCAGATGCCACAGAATGCGTCATCTGATTAAGGTCTCCACTGTTTGCAAATAGTTTAGCCATTTTTCTTTAGGAATATCTAAATCACTAAACCTGACATACCTAAAATCTAAATTAGAATTGTCCAATATATAGTGTGGGGGAGTCCATTCAGTCTACAATGGGTTAAACATGCCATAGTTATTTTCTGACTGTTGCCAAGTATTTTAAAGTTTGGAAAAATAAAACTTAATTCCAAATATTATTGTACCACACTGTTTCACATTGTCTGTCTGTATGTCTATATTGTATCTAATAAGCACTGCTTATTGGCAAAGGAAAACCGCATATTTTTGTACAAGAACTTGAAATAATGTCCACCAAGTAGCATATAAGACAGATCTGTCTAATAAGCTCTTGTGTCCACATAATGGTGAACTGGACTATGGATAAGGTACTTTTTTTTTTTTGCGATTAAGCATTTGAATATTTCTTATTTCTCCAATCATTCACTTATGAACAAAACTATTGTCTGATTTTAATGTTCTCTGTGTTTTATTTTTTAACCCTTGTCCTGCTGAACCCGGATATACCCTGCATTTGCAAACAGTGTAGATCCAGATCAGTTGGCTTCTGAAGAAGCCAACTGATCTGAATCTGCACTGTTTGCCATTGAGTATGTGAATTTTTAGCAACAATGCGGATCAAGTAATCTGATTGGCTGAAATTAGAAGTGGGCGTGGCATCTTAGTTTATTCAGCAGGACAAGGGTTAACAAATAAAAATCAATATTTGTGTAATATACTGGTTGATACATGTACTTGGTTAAGGTACTGTTGAGCAAACAAGCATGGGTTTCAATTTATGTCACTTCTGACTGAATACCCACAAAATATATTGTTAGTAATTTAACCCTTGTCCTGTTGAACCCGGATATGCCCTACCTTTGCAAACAGTATAGATCTGCACTGTTTGTCATTCAGTATGAGAATTTTATTAAAATTGGGATTTAACCCTTCTCTTGCTGAACAGACATGCCCTGTCTTAGCAAACAGTGTAGATACAGATCAGTTGGCTTCTGAAGAAATCAGTTGGCTTCTGATCTGCATCTGCACTGTTTGTCATTAAAATGTGAATTTCTATCAAAAACCCAGATCAAGTAATCTGATTGGCTGGAAACTAGAAGTGGGTGTGGCATCTTAATTTATTCAACATGACAAGGGTTAAGAAAAATATTTATCTGGAGCCCTCTCCTTATATCTAGCCCTGTGTCAGAATATTTTAGGATAATTACAGTGAGGATGATCTGGGCAGAATTAGCTGAAGACAAATGAGTGATATTTTTCTTCTTTATCTCTGAAGATAAGGCTTGACATTTCATTCACATCTTCTTAGTCAATCTCTAGTCTCAGTGTCAAGAAAATATTTTTGAAACATCTGCTAATCTTGAAATTTAGCATACAGTAAATGTCCTAAAATTTCGTACACCAAAGTTTCTGACAAAATGACAAATGCAAACAGTGCAGATCCAGAGCAGACTGCTCCTGAAGGAGCAGTCTGATCAGGGTCTACACTGTTTGCCATTCCACTAACAACTGCATAAAAAACAAAATTTCAGCCAAAAAGGTCTGTATGGAATGAAGTGTTCATAATTTTAGAAAATTTACAATACAAAAGCATACTGTACCCCTAAATAAGAGGGTATCAGAATTTATATTTTTCTTATTTCTGCATGAAAATCTGTGTTGTGAGTACTCATTAGAAGCACTTTGCTAAAGTGCTTCTAATGAGTACCCACAACATGTTTTCATAGACAAATAAGAAAAATATCAGTATATTTCAGTTGAAAAAACACCTTATCTGTTGCTATGAATTTATTGACTGTCCGAAAGGGAAGATTTTGAGTAAACCTGGTACACACAGAGGCTGGGAAATTGGTTTTACACCTGTTCAGCCTGTACCCAATATATACATCACTCTCTATTAATGAAACATCAGGGTTATTTAGGTTAATTCATAACATGGGAAGTATCATAAGAAAAGGTGTCTTATGTCATATCAATTTATTACATACATCACGAAAACATGCCTTTATAACTTTGACCCCCTTAAACCCCACTTTTATATAGTAAAACTGGGGTTTACAGGGGTATACATTATTTTTCTTATTTCTGCTCAAAACATAGACTGTGGGTACTCATTAGAACCGCCTGGTCGAGGCAGTTCTAATGAGTACCCACAATCTATGTTTTGTGCAGAAATATGAAAAATATCAGAATTTTTTATCTGAAAATTTTCATTTTTTGGCGGTAAAATTTTCAATATAATTGAATAGGCGTGTTTTCTTAATGGCTCAAGATATACATATTTTTTCTTATTTCTCCATGTAAACATGTTGTGGCTACAAATTAGAAGTGTCATAGCCAGGTTTTAAAGCACAAACTGAAGCAGTAAAAAATTTGATTGAAAGTAACAAACAAATTGAAAGGAGGGTTTAAAATAGCCAACTTCTGACAGTTCCCCTAACAAAGTATAACCCTGCATATCCTTGTTTTTTTACTATACATAATGGGGAAATGTGAGTTTGTGTTGGGGGATGTATACATTTGTTAGATGGGCTGTTTAGGTTATGACCCCTTTTTGTGTGATGTGGCCTGTATATGAGTGACACATATACCCTCAGCTGTTCAAAGACATGCCAGTGTCAACAATCTGTTACTTAGTAGGGTCTTACCCACTCAAAAACAACAGATGTGTTGCATAACAAAACAGTGTTACTACCCTCGGAATGACAGAAAACATAAACATAACTTTTGCTGTCTTACAAAAACATCTGCTTAGCTAAAGATAAAGAAAATAAATGTTGGGGACTCCAGCAAGGGGAAATGTGAGTGCCATTTCATAAAAAAAGGTGTCTTCCTCCAAGTAAAACAGCAAAGACCCAGTGCAGGCCGGTACATAGTACTTTTTTGCTCTACCTAAGAAAAGTATAGGTGACGCAACTTCAGTGAGGTCTTCAATCTATTTTGTCAGGAAAACTAAAAAAATTTCTTTAACCTTTACCTTTCTCTTGGCTAATTCAGCAGATGACAAATTAATGATATTTTTCTTATTTTTTCTAGGAGACAATTAGGATGAAATGTCAAAGCCTTTTTTCTGGGAAAAAGAAGAAAAAAGACTTTAAAATATTAACTGCTGAATTTTTTACCCAGCATGCTAAGCATTAAAACTCTTTATTTTCAACCAAAAAGTATTGATATACTGTATTTGACCTAATTACTGCACTGTGGGCTTAGGTTTTTCAAAAGCTGGGAAAATTTGTGTTAAAATATGTACCTACCTATACTTGGGGGTACACTTTAAAAAATAAAAAAAAAAAAAAACAAAGGACTTATCAAATGATTCTTGTGTCATGTTTTTGTGTTATTTTTTTCTGATTTTCTTTATAAAAGCATATGTTGTGTGTACTCATTCGAATTGCACTGACAAGTCAATGCAATTCACAACATATGCCTTTAGACAAAAAGAACACTGGCTGTACTCTGAAGACTACAGAATTGCTTGACTGTGTGCTTATAGGGGTATGAGCATGCGGCAATTAGGTCAAATACTGTAATTAAAACATATGTTGTCATATCTAGCTCTACCTAGTAGTAAATTCAATCTTGATTTTTTTTTTTTTCAGAGAAAATAAGGCTTGACATTTCATGTGAATCATCTGCCTAGCATATGATTCACATGAAATGTCAAGAATCATCTGCCAAGCAGATGATTCACATGAAATGTTGTCTTATGTTTTTTTTCAGAAAAATAACAAAATCAAATTTAAAATGTTGTCTGCTAGAAATTTGCTTAGCCTTTTAAGGGTTAACAGTAAACAAAGCCTAAACAAAATTCTGAAGAAATTCTGCTTACTCAAAATAAATTTTTGACTTAATAACCTCTGGCATCTTGATGGTGGTAGCAGATTGCAGCTGTGAACAGTTTATCATGTTTTTGTTTTTAATCTCTTCTTCACTTAGTATTTTATGAGGTACATCTTGAGAATGTGTGTGTGTCTTATGGTTTGACTTAATTCAACAATGTTTCAGTTTTAACAATGGCAGGGTGTAGCTGAGAACTCAGTGCTCATTTTATTATGAGTGCTGCCTTGTTGAAATATCAGCCTACAAACACATGGCATGACATTCCAACCAAACTGTAGCTCCAGATAAGAGTCCCACATTATTCAAACGCTTTAAGCACTCTGGGTATAAATTCAGCAGATGACATTTTAAAATATTTTTCTGATTTTTTCCAGAAAACAGGATTTGAAATTTCATGCAAATTGTCTCCACTGGAGACAATTTGCATAAAATGTCAAATCCTGATTTCTGAGAAAAAAATAAGAAAAATGTCATCAATTTACTGTCTGTTGAATTAGCCCAACAAGTGGTAAAGGTTAAAAAAAAACATTAAGGAACAGTGTGATGATTCAAAAGAGACCCAATAACAGGTTTTCATGAAGAAATATGAAAAATATCAACGTTTTTATCCCAAATTATCTGACAATATTTACCCTAAGTTTTGGGACAGACAGGACAGACTCAGCTCAGATGCTGCAAAATGTAAGCTTCTGATCATGTTCTATACTGTTTGCCATTCATCCAGCAGATTTTAATCACATCAACAGGTAGAAAAATGGACTTATTTATATTTTAGGAAAAGTATGGTAAGGACCTAATTTGACCATGTATTTAGTGTAAATATGATGCGCAAAGCATGAAAAGGGCTCTTATGTATTTTGCGGATAATGCAGAGCCAGATCAGCATGCACATCTCTGCAGTCTAATCTAGGCATTTTCTGTTTGCCAACATATCATTTTGAAAACACGCCTATTCAAATATATTGAAATTTTCACCACAAAAAAACTGAAAGTTTTTGGATAAAAATTCTGATATTTTTCATATTTCTGCTCAAATCATAGATTGTGGATACTCGTTAGAACTGCCTCTTGAAGGCAGTTCTAATGAATACTCACAATCTATGTTTTTAATAAGAAATATGAAACATGTATACCCTTGAAACCCCAGTTTTACTATACAAAAGTGGGGTTTAAGGGGGTCAAAATTATATAGGTATGTTTTCATGATGACTACAGTATCCACTGATTCTGTAAAAAGACAATAAAGGCCCAGATCTGCCTGCGCTTATGCGCCGGCTGATCAGGGCCTGCGTTGTCTGCGAATTCCATAAAGGCCCTTTTCTTGTGTTTCGCATCATATGGCAATTGTTACCTCTGGGAGGGGCTTTCCATCTGGGGGTAAACACTGCAAAAGAGTCTGCTTCTCTAGTTCAACTCTGACCCCAACCGGTTCCCGCTCAAAACGCTTTTTCAAATCTGAAAAAAAAAATACTTTGTAATGTTTATATATTCTGACAAATCTATCATTACAAGTAGTATCATTTCTGAAAAGTTCAATGTTAATTTGTTATATCATAAAACATTGTAATAATATGTTCTTTTAAGTTGATGTAGGGGGTAAAGTCTGACAACCTCATTTAAACACATCAGCAAACTTTATGATGTCATACTGTAATACATTCCTAACTTTAGTTTCAACCCAAAAGAAACAACATGACTGTAAGTCATAACTAATAAGATGGATTGCATTATGTTTCCCTTATAAGTAAGGTTAATTATTTCTGCAATTTGAATGAAAGTTGTTGCAATCATGCTTTGTTTCTATGGCAAATGAATCTGGGTTTACCAGTAATATGGTTGCCATGGCAACAATCATATCACTTTTGAACAAAGTGTCTCCAAATTTAGATAGGATGTACTACTATGTATAGCTCATAAACAAATAATCAAAAAATGATGATTTTTAACAGTTTAAAAACATACATGTATATTTTTCAAAACACTGCAGAAAGTAGTAAGGTCCTTTTGTCAGCCAGGTGCCCATATGATCTGCCATTTTGGTCATGTCACTGGGTATAGGTATATAACACACTTGTACTGCTTTGCGGTATAAGCCGGCTTTTATAGCAATGTGGCAGAGTGCTGGCCTGTCACACAGACGGCCAGGGTTCGATCCCTGGTCACAGCATTGGTGATTAGAATTTTTTCACCTGTTAAAATCCCTATTCTGTCTCAAAACATTCTATAAATAAATAAAAAACAACAACAAAATTTAATGCTAGACTAAAAAGTTTAAATGATATTCAGCGTCCATTATAAACCAATACAAAATTAGGATTTTTATTGTGTCACATTTTGGAGTGTTTCAATGCTGTGTACAGTATCAGTTTGTAAGGAGTCAGAGCTCTGGATGACAGCAGGAATAACTAAAACTTCTTTCAAGAGATAAACTGTAGTTTTATTTTCACAACAATGGAAATTTCAGACACAGAAGCATTTTAATCAATGTGATGGAAGGTCACAAAGCAGATACACCACAACCTCTTTATAACACAGTTTGTTATAACACGGTTTTGTATATAACACAGTTCAAACCCTTAATAAATTAGGATGCCACGCCCACTTGGAATTGTCAGCCAATCAGATTGCTTCATCTGGGTTGTTGATATAAATTCACATACTGAATGACACAGTGCAGGTCCAGATCAGTTTGCTTCTTTAGAAGCCAACTGATCTGGATCTACAATATTTGCAAAGGCAGGGCATATCTGAGATCAGCAGGACCAGGGTTAATGGGTCAAGTCCATTGTTTTCATTCTTTAGTCATTTCAGAAAAATAAGTACCTCACGTAAAAGTAGCATGATATGAACATTACATGACTGCATGTAGCTTAGAATATCAGGTGTTTTGGTTCATGGGAGAAAGAACTAAAACCTCGCTGAAGCTGAATAAACTAAGATGCCACTCCCACTTCTAATTTTCAGCCAATCAGATTATTTGATCCGGATTGTTGGTATTAATTCACATACCTAATGGCAAACAGTGCAGATCCAGATCAGTTGGCTTCTTCAGAAGCCAACTGATCTGGATCTACACTGTTTGCAAAGGCAGGGTATATCTGGGTTCAGCAGGAGAAGGGTTAATTATAAACCACTGCCCCTCCCCACACCCACAGGAAAATGGTGGGGGATGTCTGGGCTAATGGTTTGGTCTATGACTTTTTGAATGCCCCCGCAGTGCCGGGAAAGTACCAGTTTGTGATTTCACACCAAAATAGCGGGAACTACTAAGATTTTATATTTATCCAATTCTTAATTTTCATTGTCCCCTTGGGGTGGGGGAAAAAGAGCTGGGCTTTTACTATCCAGTTGTCCCCACAGTGTAGAGTATTTAGAAGGTCTGTGATGTAGGGAAAGTCACTGTCCTAGCTAATCCCCATGGGTGAGAGGGCAGTGATACAAATGACAGGTGCATTCATGTACAAGCAAATCCTGCAAAAGGTGTAAAAATTGTCAGGATTCAAACTATACATCATAGCTCTTGATAAGGCACTTTTTTCAACCAAAAAGTATCTATATTTTTCTTATTTCTCAACGAAAACGTATGTTGTGGGTACTCAATAGAAGCCCCTCGGTAAAATTAATTACCTGATACCCACTCTTATCTAGACCTATGTATTATACTTACATGCTAATTCTATAAATCCTTTTTTACTTTTGACAATATTAGCACCAGGAGTTTCAGATTTATGATCCGAGGCATAACACTCACACCAATAGCCATCAGACCCATAATAATCCTCTACATCTTCACGTGACACAAATATACTTGTGTGTAGTGTTTCCTTCTGGGTTATCGGATCTATGAACAAATTATTTGTGTGGTCATGCTGTTTAACCCAAGATCCAGCACATTTAAACGATATATGAACAGCGCCCTGTGCAATACATTCTACCACAGAAGGCTGACTTTTCACTACGTAATACCGATCCTTGGGCTCCTTAGTGAAGACTGGTCCCTGTTGAAACCCTCTGTCAAACAAATCAGAGATACTGTTCAAGTCACCTGAAATATACAATAAAAATAATCAGTGATTCCTACAAAATACTTCAATACAGTATTCACCTCTCTAACCCTTGTCCTGCTGAATAAATTAGGATGCCATGCCCATTTCTAATTTTCAACCAATTAGATTACTTGATCCAAACTGTTGCTATAAAATTCACATACTTAATGGCAAACAGTGCAGATCCAGTTCAGAAGCCAGCTAAGCTCCCAGGGCATTAAGAAAAGTCCTGAAGGGATGCTTACCGGTATTAAAGCATTGTGTGACAGTGGTGGCTGGATTGCTGGAACAGTAACCTCAGGGTTTGAGCCCCTGTACAGCTGTACATTTTTTCTACTCTGACATTTGGTGTCCAGTGTGGTTCCAGGACCAAGTCTAGTAGTAAGAGTATAAAGATGTCTCTCAGCTAGCCTGGAGAGGACTTTAGGGAAGAAACTCAATTAAGCATAGGGACAATGTGACAGTGGCGTCAGCATAGCTCAGTCAGTAGAGCATCAGAACTGTAATCCAAGGGTCCCAGGTTCGAGCCCCGGTACAGCTGTACAATTTTCTCACCCTGTGACATTAGCATACTGAATAAAAATTTCTGCAGACAACATTTTGAATTATTTTTCTTATTTTTGACAGAAAATGGACTTTGACATTTCATGCAAATTGTCTCCTGAATTTGCATGAAATGTAAAAGCCTAATTTTTTAGGAAGATAAAAAAAATATTAACGGTTTGTCATTTGCTGAATCTGCCTATAGAGGGGTAAAGGTAAGAGCTAGCAATGTTACCAGGCATAAAATAGCTATCGCTGGCATAAAGCTTCAACACTGTGAAATCATTTGACAGATGCTGAGGCCAAATAAAAAAATATGTATGTTTAGGATTTCATATCAGAAAAAAAATAGGTAGGGTAGGTATGGAATTCCTTTTTTATTCTAATTATTTTATTTATTTATTTATCTATTATATTTATTATTATTATTATTATTATTTCTTATTTATTTATTTGTTTGTTTATTTTTTTATTTATTTATTTTTTTTTGTTTGATTATTTTTCTAGAAACAGTGCTCACAGTTTTGATGGAGAAATAAGGAAAAAAAAATCCTGAAAGTAATCAAGCCTTATTTGAAGCTATGTAGAAATATAAAAAATAAAAAATTCAGTGCAAAAAGCCTAAATGTACCACAAAAAAAACATAATTCAAACTTTTTTCCAGAAAAATTTAACCCTTAAAGTGCCAAGAAAATCTGCATCAGAAAAATGTCGTCTGCGTATGTCATCTGCTGCATCTTCTTGCAAACTTTTCAAACTTACATTTTGAATATTGGCAAACAGTGTGGACCCAGATCAGACTGCTCCTAAAGGAGCAGTCTGATCTGGGTCCACACTGTTTGCAACAATGACTTTTAAAGTAACCGGCAGAAGACAAAGCAGACGACAATTGTTGTGATTGGCGAAAATAGGTGTTGATTCGTGCTATAAGGGTTAAAAACTTTATAAGTTTCACTAAAAGAATTAGGTAGGATAAGGAAACTCTTTTTTTTCTGCCTCATATGTTAGTGTGGATTAATAATAGTGCAAGCCATTTTTCTTATTTCTTCATGAAAACATATTTTGTGGGTATCCAGCTGATGCACCTTGGTGACCTGCTTCCAGTGAGTATCCACAATATAGCTTTTTTTTTGTGGAGAAATAAAGTACTTCCAATGGGTGCACATAACATATGCTTTTGTGTATTGATTGATTGAGTTGTCTTAGTGAGGCCCACTCAACCCATTAGGGTCATGCCAAGCCAGTCAGTTTATCTAACCACACTTTTCCTGGGCAGGCTTAACCAGTATTTGTGCACATTCTTTCACCAAAAATTGAAAACTACCCTTCTTGAATCTGTGGAATGGGACAGAATGACCATAGAAAATATTTCATGATCAATGTCCACGGAAAAATGTTGCCGGACTCGGAGGGGATCTAACCAGCGACCTCCTGATCACCAGTTGGATGTGCATCTGATTGAGCTACTGACGGGGGGGGGGGGGGGGGGGGGGAGGGGGGGGGGGGGGGGGGGGGGGGCGGGGGGGTGCATGTTATTGTGGACAAGTATATTGAATATCCCTCTTATCTAGTGCTACAGAGAACAGCTATCCTCAATATTTCTTTTAACCCATGCTAAATTTGCCTATAGCGTAAGACTCAGGTATAAGTGTCAATGAGTTAAATGTATGGGAAAACTGCTTCAATGATTCATACAAAAACACAGTTTTCCTTCTCTTAAATTAAGTAATTGTTAGTCCATATTTCAGAAGAAAATGTTTGTTACTTTTGCAATAAAATATATGGTGGGTACTCATATGAATCTTCTGAATGAGTTGAGTCATGCGAGTACCCAAAGATATGTTTTGGTGTGAAAATCCCAAAAATTATCACCTCAATAATCAGCTCATCTGGAGCTATGGTTACACAATTTGTTAATTATTGCGCCATGTCTTTTGAATTCCACTTTGAGATACATTTCCTGTGGGAAACAAAAAGCAAGGGTGTCCACTCTGTTCTTGCAGCTTTGATGCAATTAAGAATTCAATTAATATTGATTTTGCCCAAGTTAATTTAATTACACAGAAACAAGCTCATCAATTTAACCCTTGTCCTGCTGAATAAATTAAGATGCCACGCCCACTTCTAATTTTCAGTCAATCGGATTACTTGATCCGGATTGTTGCTATAAATTCACATACTTAATGACAAACAGTGCAGATCCAGATCAGTTGGCTTCTTCAGAAGCCAGCTGATGTGGATCTGCACTGTTTGCAAAAGCAGGGTATAACTGGGCTCAGCAGGACACGGGTTAACACAGCTCCTGATACTGCAATAACCATGGCGATCATTTTGAATACCGTAACAAACCTAAGTATATATTTGGACAGAAAGGCCTTTGCAAACAGTGTAGACCCAGATCAGATGCTGCAGAATGTGGGGTCTCATCAGGGTCTACACTGTTTGCCATACATACAGCAATATTTTAAATGCATCAAGAGGTAGTGGAATGGACTATTTCAAATTTTCGGACAAGTATGGTAAGTAGATAAGTGTCCCAATACTTACGGTTATTATGGTAATGGCAACCATTCCAGTGACTATATAAAGATCTGCTTTGGTGTGAAAATAGCAAGTACAGTCAAACCTGTCTTAACGGCCACCTGTATTAAGCAATCACTTCTATTAAGGGGCCATATGTTTGGCTCCCTTAAAAGACCAGTAAGTGTATATTTACTTGTATTAAGCAGCAGTCTGTCTTGAGCAACCACTTTTTGGCTTTCCTGTTCTGAAGAAGCCAACTGAATTTCTATCAGAAACCCGGATCAAGTAATCTGATTGGCTGGAAATTAGAAGTAGGCGTGGCATCTTAATTTATTCAGCATGACAGGGTTAAAATACTCCCATTATTTGGAGACCTGCTTTAACACTTTTGATATATTGCTTAAAAAAATTGTCAACAAAATTTTCCAATTTATTTTATATTTTTTTCCAGAATTGAGGCTTATCATCTTGTTAAGATAAAAATGAATGTTTATTTCCTTCAATGTACTAATAAATAAGCCCTCTCATGTTTGTCAAAAAAAAAAAAAAAAAAATGAAACTGAGACTACCACAGCTCTAGATCAGAAGAGTTTTCAGATACCATATTCGACCTAATTACCGCACTGTGCGCTTAGGTTTTTTTTCAAACTTACAGGACACACCCATTTGTGGTCAAATATGTATACATCTACACGTACTAAGGTAACAATATAAAAAAGATCAGAAAAGGACATTTAATGATGACTATGCGATTTTTTCTGACTTGACTTTACAAAGGCATATGTTGTGGGTACTCATTTGAATTGCATCAACTTGTCGATGCAATTCAAATGAGTACCCACAACATATGCCTTTGTAAAGAAATAAAGAAAAAAAGTACACTGGTTGTAATCTGAAGACTACGGAATTTCTTGACTGTGCGCTTATAGGGGTATGTGCAGTAATTAGGTCGAATACGGTAAATATTTTTTTGGGTCTCCACGAAAACATATTATGTCATGAGTACCACAAGGTATGTAAGGCAGGTGTTGCTAAAACATAAATAAATGTATGTCATTTCTGGAGAAGTGAGAAAATATATCAATCTAAACTTTCTGTCCAAGGTTAGAAACGATGTCCTTACGCAAATGCCAACGGTAGGGAGGCTAAGGTAGTGCTTTTCATTTCTAGTCCAAGGTAAGCTCTAGAAATGAAAATCACTACCTTAGCCTCCCTACCATTGGCATTTGCGTAAGGACATCGTTTCTAACCTTGGACAGAAAGTTTAGATTGATATATTTTCTCAAGGACTAGAAATGAAAAGCACTACCTTAGCCTCCCTACCATTGGCATTTGCGTAAGGACATCATTTCTAACCTTGGACAGAAAGTTTAGATTGATATATTTTCTCACTTCTCCAGAAATGACATACATTTATTTATGTTTTAGCAACACCTGCCTTACATACCTTGTGGTACTCATGACGTAAACGTGTGGTTAGGTAAACTGACCGCGCTGGACATGACCCCATTGGGTTGACTGGGCCGTAAAACCTCAACACAGACAAACCAAGGTAAGCTCTACTTCCAGATTTGTTTTCTTTTTTGAAGAGATATTTCAGTTAATGTATCAGGCCAAAGAAGGAAGATTGGGTAGATGATGATGAAGATAACACAATCACAAGAAAAGAGGAACCTCTGCCAGCCAGTAGGGTTTGAATGATTAACCCATTAAAGACTGAATAAACTCTCCCACACTATATATTGAAAGAGTCCATTTTTGATTTTAGGTATGTCAGGCTATATAATGTAGAGATACCTAAAGAATAATGGTTAACTATTTGCAAACAGTGGAGACCCGATCAGACGCCGCATTCTGTGGCATCTGATCTGGGTCTGCACTGTTTGCCAGTAATACCTGTTTAGGGGTCTTCAATGGGTTAATAGGCCAGAGCATTCATTTAACCTTCAGCCAACAAAACTTCATATTTAAACATGAATTGCACATATCAGGTCTCTATTTCAATATTTTTTACATGTAAATTACACCCAAGTGAAAAAGAAAACATAATACAAGTGCTAAAAGCTAATATAAGCCCTGGTTGAACTGAATCCACAGAAACACTCTGGATCCAGTCCTGCTTTTGTTGTAAGCAGTGAGATGACTTTAGTGAGATGTAACAACATACTACATTTTGTGCAAAAGAGTAAACTCTTCAAAATAATAACTTACATAATACAAGCCAGAGCTCTATGGCTCCAAAGGGAGTATTCAGTGTAAACGTTTTGCTTCAAAATGTTCTCTTATTTTAATCACAAGTTACCCCATATACCTATCATATTTTGACATGTAACCCTAAACACATTCTTTTTTCACTTTGCCTCAACATGCTGAGGCTTACCTGGGGGTATATTTGACTGGCTCCAGTCTAGGGGTATAGGTATAAGAGTGCGGGCTGTTTGGGGCTTTTATGGCTGGCATGTGCATTCAGTTCCCCATATGTGTGATGTGGCTCAACTACTTAAACTGTGGAAGCCAGCCCTCAAAAAATTATTCTCTCAGTCACACCAATGAAAAAACAGAAAAGTACTTTTGAAGTGATTTATTACTCAATTTTGTTACAACTGTAATAGAGAAGCTGAACTAAATGGGATAATGGTAAAATTATGGCCGACTCAAATTGCTATTTCCTGATTTAGTTACAACAATCAGTGATTACTTTGATAATAGCTTCACTGGTATCATAGAGGAATGACTAAAATAGCTATGTCAATTCCCAGCTATTAAATAGAATAAAATATGGTATATAGTGGTCAGGCCAGAACTGAATGATACTAGGTATCAGTAGAGCATATATGGTCCCAATTTGATGTCTTGCTTTTTCTATCCTCTTAATTTTGCATTGTTTATATAACTGAACAACATAAAAATCAGACTATGTTTTTACTCCCCTCCCACCCCACCTCATGTAAAAATGCTTAATTTTGAAAAATGGATATTCTATGTATACACCTTTCCAGCCAATATCAGATTGTTTGTTTTTTCTGGTTTATTTTTTTTTTTTTTTTTTCAAAGCATTTTTAATGGTGAAAAATCAGTCTGACTGTATTACATTGTTCAATAATATAAAAATTGCAAAACAGAGGATAAAAAAAATGTAAAAGAACAAATGGACTATAAAAACTCTAATGACCCCAAGTGTTTGTGTTTTAACCCTCATCCAAGTAAATTCTAGCAAAAAAAACTATAGTATCCCTTTCAAAATTGGGAGCTACTCTAAGATGAAAGAGGAGGGAGCAAATTCTTTAAGAGCAGCCCCTATAATAAAGCAGGAGAATATATTTTATGTTAGTCATCTCTCTTTATGCTCTTTATTGCAACTACTTTTCTTCTTCTTAATCCTAATCCTGCTGAACCCAGATATGCTTTGCCTTTCCAAACAGTGCAGATCCAGATCAGTTGGCTTCTTAGAAGCCAACTGATCTGGATCTGCACTGTTTGCCATTAAATAAATATCAACAACCTGGATCAAGTAATCTGATTGGCTAAAAATTAGAAGTGGGCATGGTATTTTCATTTATATTCAGCATGAGTAGGGTTCAAAAACATGCGGGGAATGCATGTAATGAGAGTTACCCCTATGGTAGAGTTATCTAGGAAGAGCCACAATCACAGAATGTAGGCAACCAAAGAGGGTCTGGATGGTCTTTATTGACTACTGATTAACCCTTAAATCGCCAATCACAACTGCAGCAGACAACATTTTGAAATATCTTTTTTTTTAATTTTTTCAAAAAAAAAAACAAGTCTTGATATTTCATGTGAATTGTCTGCATGGCAGATGATTCACATGAAATATCAAGACTTGTTTTCTTTGAAAAATTAAAAAAAATAAAAATAAATGTCGTCTGTTACAAATTTTGCTTGGCACTTTAAGGGTTAATGGCCTTATTTTTTATTGACCACTGATTTTTGGCCTAAAATTTTACTGACCACTGATTTTTGTGATGTAGAATTTGATTATTAAGCCCAAAAATCTAAAATACACTCATTTTTGTGAAAATAGCTTTATCGATTACTGATTAAAGGGCTAAAATTTTAATGATTATATAGCGGTTTTTGGTATCCCCCCACCCCGACCCTCACCAATGACACCAAGAGGAAGAGTACACAGCACACATTACAAACCAACAAAAAGCAGAGCAACCAGCTCCTTCTTCCCTAGATTGGCTCCAGTCTCCAGTGACTAAATTTTTTTTTTTATAATTAATAATCCACTAAAATAAAACCAAAGTAATATCATGACTATACAGGCTGGTCACTAGTGACCAGCCTTTATAGTCATGATATTTTTTTGGTTTTATTTTATGGATTATCAAACAGGATTATGAGAGAAATATTTTGTCACTGGAGATTGGAGCCAGTCTAACTGCCAGACAGAACCCATCAAACACAATAAGACAACAATCAGGATAAAAACATGACAAAAGCCCCACAACAAGCAGACACAAGGCCCCACAAAGAAAAAAAAAAACTACCTGAGCAAGAGGGTTTTTTTCTGGCATTAAATCTTCACCCTAGGTTCAAATGTTGTTTACAAAATAAAAAAAAAATAAAATAAAGAAACCCCCCCAAAAAAAATTTTGGCTTATGTACAGGCAAACATTTAACTCTTGTCCTGCTGAACTCATATATACCCTGCATTTGCAAACAGTGTAGATCAGGATCAGTTGGCATCTGAAGAAGCCAACTGATCTTGATCTGCACTGTTTGCCATTTAATATGTGAATTTGTATCAACAACTTAGGTCAAGTAATCTAATTGGCTGACAATTAGAAGTGGGCATGACATCTTAATTTATTCAGCATGACAAGGGTTAAGCACAAACAGAAAGGTACAGAAGCAAAGTAGGCAGCTGTAACTGAAGGTGAGATGACTGCAATGTCAGCATCCAGCATCCAGAATAAGATAACATGATAAGAAAACAGGAAGCTTTCAGTGTGCAGCCAAAGAGCTGGGGACCAGAATGCTAAAACTATAAACAGAACTTAACATGCAGCAAAGGGGCCACAAAGCCTAACAAAGAATGATCATGGTTTAATTACAGGAAATGACAACACACAACTGCACATCAAACAAACATTATAAAAACAAAAAGAGGAACAGCAAAAGAAATACTGTCTTGGAACAGTCAAAAATAAAACCATGGGCAGAAGGGGGTGGGGGTATATGTCTTAACCCTTATAAAGCCCTAATCACAACTGCAGCAGATGACATTCTGATTTTTCTTTGTATTTTTTTAGAATAAATAAGACATTTCATGTGAATTGTCTGCTAGGCAGACAATTCTTATAAAATGTCAAGTCTTATTCTCTAAGAAAAATATATAAAAAAATGAAAGTCGTCTGCTGCAAATTTGCTTAGCGCTTTAAGGATTAACCCATGTCCTGCTGAACCCGGATATACCCTGCCTTTGCAAACAGTGTAGATCCAGATCAGGTGGCTTCTGAAGAAGCCAACTGATCTGGATCTGCACTGTTCATCAGTTAGTATATGAATTTGTATTAACAAGCTGGATCATGTAATCTCATTGGCTGACAGAAGTGGGCGTGGCAGCTTAAACTATTCAGCATGACAAAGGTTAAAACAGAGTGCCAGGCTGGGATCACAGATGCTTGAGGTCAGATGAGTGTTCAGGCCCAAACTGGTCTCTTGCATAAATATTTTATTTTGCATAAATATTTTTTCCAAAAAAAAAACACAAAAAAATGCATTTTGCTATACTTGGAACCTGAAAGTGACTGACGATGTATACTTTATAGAGAAAAAGACGTTTTTTAAAACTTTATCTAGAAGTTTCTAAACATGGTCGGTCACTTTCAGGCATGTTCCAATTATAGCAAAATGCTTCTTTTTTTTTCTAAAACAAATATTTATGCAAAAAAATATTCATGCAAGAGATCAGTTTGGGCCTGAACACTCACCTGACCCCAAGCATCTGTGGCTTGTTAGGTCACATGAAAATCTTTCCAATATGGCAGGTTTGATAATGTAATAAATCCTAGGTAATTTTTTTTCAGCTTATAAATTATACAGTATTTACCCTAAGTATTTCAACAGACAGGCCAAAGCAAGAAGTGTAGATGCAGATCAGTTCTGCAGAGCATGATTTTCTGATCAAGGTCTACACTATTTGCTACCTATCCATTGATTTAGACACATGGTCAGATAGACTTCTACATTTTAGGACAAGTATTGTAAACGTAGCATGACTGAATACTTTGGGAAAATATGGTAAAAGTGTATGGACTTCTCATGTTATGGTACTAAAATGTCCCTGTATTTGCACCCACTTTTCTTAAAACTCTTTTCATGAGAGGAAACAAGTTATCAAAGTTTTTCTTCTTACCTTCTTGTACTTTAACAGCACTGGCTAATCCAAAATATGCTAATATCAATATGGTTAAATACTGACTTAAATTAAATAATCCAAACATTGTTCTAGCTATATCCCAACTTGGCACAAAATGTGAATAATAAATCCTTCATGCTCCAAAAATTAGATGAATTTAAATGACACTCCATATTTCACTAAATTTGAAGTCACTTCAATGCACACTTACAATTAAACAGCATTTTAACCTAGTTTGCCACCATCATCTCTAAGATACATACCACGTTTACCCTAAATATTTGGACACCTTAAAGGTTGATACTGGAACTAATTTTGATATAACCTTACTTTTTTGTTGTCTGGAAATACCATCTCCAAATGAAATTGAGCTGCCCCTATATAGTTTGCTATATAAAATGCTTCTGAAGACTGTGCAATAAAAATATTGTATAAATACAAAGTTTTCTAACTAGGCTATGTAGCCAAGTTAGGTCAAAGGAGGTAATAATGTTATTAATGAAATAGTGATTATAATCCAATTTCTTTAAAAAGTTGTTTGGTTTATTTGTATTTTCATGCAATTTTATGATAAGCATGTATATTTCTTTCACAATGAGTGTGCAGATCAGTGAGAGCATAAATTATTTTCGTGAACTTAGCCTATCAGAACATTATTCAAATTAATTTCACCCACAATATTATTATCAAAACAACAGAAAATCAGTTTGAAACAAAAGTGAAACTTTGTTACATCTAAAATAGCTCCGGTATCAACCTTTAACCCATTGAAGACCGGAGACCCCTAAACGGGTAACTGGCAAACAGTGCAGACCCAGATCAGATGCTGCAGAATGCAGTGTCTGATTAAGGTCTCCACTGTTTGCAGATAGTTCAACCATTTTTCTTTAAGAATATCCATATCATATAGCCTGACATACCTAAAATCCAAAATGGACTCTTCCAATATATAATGTGGGAGATTTTATTCAGTCTTTAATGGGTTAACTCCTTAAAATGCCCATAGCTGCAGATAAGGCACTTTTTTCAACCAAAAAGTGCAATAAGAAAAATATCATGTGGTTACCCCTTCTTATCTGGAGCTATGAATGCTTATCCTATAAGATAAAAAAATCTATATGTCTGAAATAGAGGAGTTTGATCTGGGTCTGCACTGTTTGCTAAGGTATAGATCTGTCCAAATATTTAGAGTAAATATTCAGTTCACAAATTTTGGGCCAGATGTCGTAAAAAAATAAAAGCAAACTATGAAGACACAGGTTAGCTTGCACATGCACTCATTCTGATGTTTTCATACTGAGTGCATACAATATCTGTCTTCATAGATATTGTACAGGGCACAGCATTGACCCTGTCCAGACAATTCCCATACACGGTTGTTTTTTGTGACCCCCCTCTCATACAAATATCGCAAATAATTTTGTACAGAACACACTGCCACAAGAAATGAACAGCAACTCTCTTTGTTTTAATTCCTTTCTGACATAATGACACAAACATCAGCGAAAAATAAATAAAACTATTCTAGATCACATTTTTTCCAGCACTTTTAAGCACCAAATTTGCACCTTAAGTTTCAAAGTTATTTTGTGTTTTTATTCCAATAACTTAATAACAATATTACTGAAAGCATCTGTTTATTCCCTTCCAGCTTCTATAATACTCTGCAGTATTTTCTTTAATCCATTCAGCATTGCTTACATTGTTGTTATAGCTGAAGCTAGGATCAGCTCTCATTGGTCCAGCTGTTTTGATCAATTTGTCAATGAAATACTACCAGATGGCACAGCTCCAGATAAGGCAAGTAATGCTAAAAACTCGGAATAATTTTTTTGCTAATTTTGCACCAAAACATATCTTGTGGGTACTCATTGGAATTGCCTCGTTGAGGCAATTCCAATGAGCACCCAAAAGATATGTTTCGGTGCAAAAAAATTAGACATTAGTTTCAGACTTTTCTGCTTACCTGAAGCTATGTTAAGGAGCTATATTATATCTTCCAATTTATTTAACATTTTGTGACTCAGTTTGCATACTGCAAATTGTTTAATGTAAAGTCAGCTGACCTTTAACCTTGCATTATTTACTTTGAAAATTGAGCTGTACAAATGAAACTGGAGAGTTAAACTGCTTAATGTATCCCAGCAAATACACCACGCCCATTGATCCGCCTATTGACAGATATGTATTTACCTTCTTAAAGGTTGAAAGAAGACTATTAATTACAATTTGTTTGATTCTGGTATGGGTGTGTACTTTTTTATTTTACAAAGTTTGGTCAAGAGAAAATGTGCCACTGAATCTTATAATTATGTTGTTGTTTTTTTTTGTTGTTGTTTTTTGTTGTTTTTTTTTGTTTGTTTTTTTTCAGCCACTGATATGTATTTGTTTTTCATTGTACTGATACATTCTCTGTGGGTCCACCATAACAGTAAAATGCAATCTCCGCAAAAATTTCCTCCAGGTAGAGGGGGATTTCTGATACTTTAGCAAAGTGGTTAGAGCACTGGAGGTTGGTGCTAAAGGTTACAGGTTTGAATCTAGCTCAGACCAATGACTGAAATAAATTTCATCCAAAGGTTTGTTGATACTGTTACTTTTTTAAAAGGCTATGAAAAGAGAAGATTCATTTTACCCTAAACTAAACAACTGGATAGATATGCCTGAGCAAACAGTGTAGATGCAGATCAAACTAGTCACATCAGAGATTTCACTATTCTGCCATTCTGTCATATCACTCTCTCGGCTGATTCAGTAGATGATACATTGATGATAGCTTTCTTATTTTTCCCAGAAAACAGGTTTGACATTTCATGCAAATTGTCTCCACTGGTTAATGTTTCATATAAAAACCTGTTTTCAGGGAAAAATAATAAGATATTTCAATATGTCCTCTGCTGAAAATTTTACCCAGAGTGCTAAGCATTATTAAGACACCTCACCTGGTTGTCAAATGAATTTTTTTTTCAAAGTTTAGGTTAAGTATGGTGTGGTATAACATTAAAACTAATAACAGTATTCAGATACTGCATCTACTTACTGTATATACAGTGAATGTCCTAAAATTTTGAAAACTTCCTTACTATTTGCCATTCTATTCAGCCAGCTTCTTTCAGACATTGCCTCAGGTGTAAGGAGTTACAGTGTCCCAAAATTTTAATTACAATAAATTGTGTTTTTGTCCCTCATAATGACATATCAACCTGCACAGGGATATATCACTATAACCAATACAAGCAAATATTTGCTGAAATGTAGACTGGCTCCAGTCCCTAGTGATAAAATTTATTATAATTCTCTTTGACATAAACACTATTAAAAAAAAAAAAACCAAGACAATATTAACATGCTCAGATATATGAAGCACTGGTCACTAGTGACCGGTACTTCATATATCTTAGCTTGTTAATATTCACTAGTGACCAGTGCTTCATATAGCTTAGCTTGTAAAATATTCACTAGTGACCAGCACTAGTGACCAGTGCTTCAGATGTCTTACCTTGTTAATATTCACTGGTGACAAGTGCTTCATATAGCTTAGCTTGTTAATATTCACTAGTGACCAGTGCTTCATATATCTTAGCTTGTTAATATTCAATAGTGACCAGTGCTTCATATAGCTTAGCTTGTTAATATTCACTAATGACCAGTGCTTCATATAACTTAGCTTGTTAATTTTCACTGGTGACCATTGCTTTAGATATCTTACCTTGATAATATTCACTAGTGACCAGTGCTTCATATAGCTTAGCTTGTTAATATTCACTAGTGACCAGTGCTTCATATATCTTAGCTTGTTAATATTCAATAGTGACCAGTGCTTCATATAGCTTAGCTTGTTAATATTCACTAATGACCAGTGCTTCATATAACTTAGCTTGTTAATTTTCACTGGTGACCATTGCTTTAGATATCTTACCTTGATAATATTCACTAGTGACCAGTGCTTCATATAGCTTAGCTTGTTAATATTCACTAGTGACCAGAGCTTCATATAACTTAGCTTGTTAATTTTCACTAGTGACCAGTGCATCATATATCTTACCTTGTTAATATTCACTAGTAGCCAGTGCTACATATATCTTACCTTGTTAATATTCACTAGTGATTAATGTTTCATATATTTTAGCTTGTTAATATTCACTAGTGACCAATGCTTCATATGTCTTACCTTGTTAATATTCACTAGTGACCAGTGCTTCATATATCTTACCTGAATATTCACTAGTGACCAGTGCTACATATATCTTACCTTGTTAACAATTACTAGTGACCAATGCTTCATATATCTTAGCTTGTTAATATTCAATAGTGACATGTGCTTCATATATCTTACCTTGTTAATATTCACTAGTGACCAGTGCTTCATATATCTTACCTTGTTAATCTTCACTTGTGACCAATGTTTCATATATCTTACCTTGTTAATATGCACTGGTGACAAGTGTTTCATATGCCTTAGCTTGTTGATACTGTCTTGGTTTTATTTTAGTGTCTATATGAAAGAAAATGATATGAAATAATATATTAAGTCACTAAGGACTGGAGCCAGTCTAGATGAAATGTGGCTGTAAAGTGTTAAAGAGATTCCATTCTTTACAAAGCTATATTCCTATATTCTAGGAGATAAGACAATGAGTTATTCTCTGAGGAGTTATTCCATTCTTTACAAAGCTAAATTCTTATATTCTTGGAGATAAGACAATAAGTTATCTGACTTGCAACCCTGCATTACATCATTCACTTGAAATGAACATTAGGAACCCACTCAAAATAGTATCAAAACATCAAAGTTATCTAAATTAATAAATTGAAAATGATTTACCTATCTTATACAAAAAAACATAAAATGAATGAAAGTCTGATTTGTAACTCAGCTGCATCTAAATCATTCTAAAAGCTTATCAAGCCTGATAAATGTCAATAAATTTCCATACGGTAAATGTCCTAAAATTTAGAACATATTATTCCATACTTGTTTGCTTAAATTTTGCTTATTATGCAGTTATTTCTTAAAATGCTTAGTGGAATGGCAAACAGTGTAGACCCTGATCAGACTGCTCCTGAAGGAGCAGTCTGATGTGGGTCTGCATTGTTTGCACATGCCATTTTGTCAGAAATTTTAGAATATTTACTGTAAGGTGATTAATTGGGAAGACATACATCTTTAGGCCAAATAAAAAAAAATATGTGTATTTAGGATAACATGACAGAAAAATTTAAATAGGGTAAGCAGGGATTGTTTAAAAAACATTCTCTTTGTATAGAAAATTACCATAGCTATTCATTGTAATCAGACTTAGCATTATACATGTTAAAATCTGTTTGACTACCCTGTGATATGTATAAAAAGCAAACACACACAGTGTAGACCCTGATGAAACTGCTCTCAGAGGAGCAGTTTGATCTGGGTCTACACTGTCCATGCAGGGCCATCTGTCCAAATAATTATGGAAAATATGGTAGAATTAATGTTTTATCCCAAAAAGGTCTATTTTTTTTATTTATTTATTTTATCTTTTATTTATTTATCTATTCATTTTTTTTGTTGGAGGGGTTGGGGGCTTTTTTTGTTATTTGTTTTATTTTATTGTCTGTTTGTTTGCTTTGGTGTTGTTGTTGTGTTTTTTTTTTTGTTGTTGTTTTTTTTGTTTGTTTGTTATTTGTTTTTCAGTTGTTGTTTTGTTTTTTTTTTTTGAGAAAACATAAAAAAAATAAAACTAGGTTTCACCAGAAAAATTAGGTAAGGTCAGGTTACCCGACACAGACATGGTTGTTTATTTGGCCTTTAATTAAGGACAAAAAATAAGCCACCAGGTAGGTAACAAGGTAAGTAATACAGGTAACATTATGAGGACATTAACATCAGAGTAATTATATGCTACTCTTGAGTCAATGACATTTCTGAAACAGGCTTCTGTGGCTGAGTGGTCCAAAGCATAGCTTCGGATCAGGCGCTTTTTTTCAACCAAAAAGTACCGACATTTTTTTCTTATTTTTGCATGAAAACATATGTTGTGGTACTCATTAGAAGTGCCTCAAAGAGGCACTTCTAATGAATACCATAACAAATGTTTTTGTGGAGAAATGAGAAAAATAAACTGAGGCTCTTCTAATGAGTACCACAACATATGTTTTCATAGAGAAATAAGAAAAATATTTAGTTGATACGCCATCTTATCAAGAGCTATGACAAAGCATTGGCTTTTAGATCATCAGCCTCTTACTTATTTTACTCACAATGACTGCAAATTATCAGTTATGTGTGAGAAAGCTGCCAGTTACCATATTTACCCTTTATATTACACCTTACCATACTTGTCCTAAAATTTGAACAATCCTTGCAGGTCATCTTGTCTTGTCTCCAAGAGAAAGGGAGAAAAGGTCAGAAGAGCTAATCAGAACATTATTAAGGAGGAATATTTGGTGATAATTTTGGGATAATTTTTCTTATTTCTCCATAAAAACATATGTTATGGTACTCATTAGAAATGCCTTGCTGAGGAGCTTCTAATGAGTACCCACAACATATATTTTAATGGAGAACTGGAGAAAATTATCCCATAATTATCACCAAATACTCCTTACCAATTCCTCTGGAGCCTATAGATGAAAAGAAAGAGGGCAACAGAGAATGAATAACAGTGCAAGAACAGAAGAAATACTAACATCCCCCCACCACTTCCTCTACCAGCTCCAAGTGCAGCAGGCTCCCACAACCCTAACACCCATACAGATGGACAGTTTGGGGATAAGAACACAGAAATCTGCCCAACCTCTATAATACTAATGCACACAGATCATTTGAGCTGAATCATGGGGAAAGAGCACTTATAGCATGTGCAAACAGCAAAGGTTCTTGTGAGACTGCGTAGTTGCTCATTCTCGTCAGAACCTATACTGTTCACTTACTTGAGTGGTAGGCCAAGGGAAAACTTCAGCCAAAAAACTAGACATGTGGCCTTGTTAACATTTGCTACTCTCTGGGCTTATTCAACAGATGACAAACTGGTAAAATTTTTCTTATTTTTTTCCAGAAAACAAGATTTGACATTTCATGCAAATTGTCTCCATTGGAGACAATTTGCATGAAATATCAAATTCTGTTTTCTGGGAAAAATAAGAAAAATATTTCAAAACGTTGTCTGCTAAGATTTTACCCTGAATACTAAGTATTAAGGGGCCCCTTTCTCATGACACAGCACATTTGTTTTATCATGCTGATTTTGATATGCACACAAGCATACAAGGTTACAAAATATAAGCCAAGTAAAAGACTCTCTGATATATTTAACATCTTCTCTTTGGCATGGATTCCAAAGGATATGAAATATTGACTGAAAGATCAGTGAATGTTACAAAATCATTCAAGTATTAAAATGATGAAGAGAACAGACATTTTAACACTTAGCACGTTGGGTAAAATTTTCAGCAGACAACATATTGAAATATTTTTCTTATTTTTCCCAGAAAACATATTTTGACATGCAAATTGTCTAATGGAAACAATTTACATGAAATGTCAAATCCTGTTTTCTGGGAAAAAATAAGAAAAATGTCATCAATGTGTTGTCTGCTGAATTAGCCCCATCACGAAAACATACCTATATAATTTTGACTCCCTTAAACCCCACTTTTATACAGTAAAACTGGGGTTTACAGGGGTATACATTATTTTTCTTATTTCTGCTCAAAATCATAGATTGTGGGTACTCTTTAGAACTGCCTCGCCAAGGCGGTTCTGACAAGTACCCAAATCTATGTTTTGAGCAGACATATGAAAAATATCAGAATTTTTTATTTGAAAATTTTCATTTTTGGTGGTAAAATTTTCAGTATATTTGAATAGGCATGTTTTCGTAATGAGAGAGAGGTAAAGGTTAAGTAAAACTTCTGTTCTGATAGTTCAGTTATTCAACTGTACAGTGAAACACAGGAAAAATTAAAGTTGTTTTTAACCAATATTAAGTCATAGTTTCAGATAAGTTTTTTTTTTGGCAACAAAAAAGTATTAATGTTATCTTATTTCTCTACGAAAACATGGTCATGGTACTAATTATATTTTTGCATCTCACTGAGGCACTTCTAATGAGTACCAATTATATATGTTTTCATGGAGAAGTAAGAAAAATAATTCTTAGGATACACCTCTAATAGCTCTGACTATCACTAAAACTGTCTGGGAACATACCTATATGTACCCTGCCCCACCCCAACTCCCCCTGCTGTATATAAAGTTATAATGGAATGACAAAGTGATGGAATATGATGGAATCTGGTGCAATGCTTAACTTATATACACTGCAGTCTTTCAAAGCATGGGTACTTTAAATAAGCAACTATTTCAAGCACATAAAAACTATTGAAGACAAGAAATATCTTTAAAAAAGATTACCATTGCAGATTAAATGGGAGTTTTTTTTTAAATTTGTGTCACAGATCTTATGTTACAATGTTGTCTCTTTTACTTTAGCCATTTCCATAGGCTTAAACAAGGCATTGAAATTACTTGTAACTGTATTACTATATTTAAATTATTATTCTGTGTTACCAGTGTCTCAACACATAACTGATATTGTACACATCTTCAGAAATGTTGAAATGTTAAAAACTGGAAAGACAAGTTATAACTATTATGATTATTATTACACACTTTGTTAAATACATGTATAGTCGGCATTGTAAAAAGATTATTGCCCTGTCTGCGGAATGATCTAATAAACTTTTTTATCAGTTTTGAGCCTGGCTCTTACCCAAAATAACTATAATGAAAATTTACCTATGACTTCACTTCACTTCACAGTAGATTTTTAAGACTGCCAGGCATCAGAAGCACATAGGCCAATGGCAGAATAGCCAGACTGTTATTTTATGCAAAATACTAATTTAGATTTTGATATGCATCATGAAAACACGCCTATATAATTTTGACACCCTTAAACCACTTGTATATAGAAAAACTGGGGTTTACAGGGGTATACATTATTTTTCTTATTTCTGTTCAAAACACAGATTGTGGGTACTCATTAGAACTGCTTTGGTGAGGCAGTTCTAATGAGTACCCACAATCTATGTTTTGAGCAGAAATATGAAAAATATCAGAGTTTTTCATCTGAAAATTTTCAGTTTTTGGAGGTGAAATTTTCAATATATTTGAATAGGCGTGTTTTCGTAATGATACATTTGACCAATTGAAATGTGTCTTATATAGGTTACTATTCCAGACCAGCATTTATTGACCAATAGAACACTGGAAAAAAATATAGGATTTTAAAAACCAAAACCATTACCAATGACACTCAAAAAATTATCTTTATTCTGAACAGGTGTTGACACACCATCTCAAATCTTAACTGCCCTGCCCCAGCATAAAAACTTCCTGTAACACTTGCTTATATGCTTTCCATCCATTCAATATGATATTCCACATGACTAGGAGGGATGTTCGAAATGAATTGCTTATTTCTATCTGGAGACTTCAAATTTCAAGTTAGCCCAAAAGTACTCATTTCATGCCCTCGAAGTACTCCCCATGGCTGGAAATGCAAAGTTTCAGCCGATGTTTCCACTTCTTGAAGGCGTCAGTGTACGCTGATTTGGGCACAGTAATAAGGTACTGATGAATGGCAGATCCAAGTGCCTGTCAGGACTGGTATTTCCACCCAGCAAGGAATGCTTTCAATTTCAGAAACAAAAAGAAATCACATGGGGCAAGGTCTGGGGAAGGTGGTGGGGGGGTGGGGGGGGTGGGGTGTGAGGCAAAACAGTTACTTTTTCTTTCTTCAAAAACGCCTTAACTATTGCAGAGGTATGAGCTGGGGCATTGTCATGTAGAAGATGGACATGTTTAAAACCAGTGGCAGGGCGTCGTTTCTGATAATACTTTTTCAGTTTCTTCAGTATTACATCTTTGTAGTACTTTCCGGTGATGCTTTTGCCCTTTTTCACTGGCACTTTTATTGCGACTCCTTCACCAGAGAAGAAGATTGCATACAAAACCTTCTTTGTACTCAAAGAACATTTGGCAATTATTGGGCGTTTGCTGTGTTTAGTGGCCCAGAGCTTATTGCTAACCTTTCTGACGGGCTCAAAATAATGGACCCAGGTTTCATCACCTGTGACGACATTTGCAAACTGCTTTTTGTCATATTTTGGAAACATTTGAAGCAGCTTTTTGGCCACTTTAACCCGTTGCCTCTTTTGCTCATCAGTCAACAGATGTGGCACCCATATAGCAGAAATCTTTCTGACTTTCAAATGCTTCTTCAAAATAAGGTGAACCGTTGAAAGTGATATGCCTACCTTTGGTGCAATATCACGAACTGTAAATCTGGCATCTCCTTCAATGATTTCCTTTATTTTGCAAACGATTTCTTTACGAGATGCAGATTTTGGCCTACCTGATTTCGGTGCATTTTTGATGGACTCTACACCAGACTCAAATTTCTTTTTCCATGGCCGAACTGTGTCATAAGACACACAAGAAGGTCCAAAAGCAGTAGAAATTTCAGTCATCAGCTTCTTCAAAGAACAACCAAGTTTTGAGCGAGCTTTCATGTAAGCCTGTATTTCATCTTTTTTGTCGACGCTTCTACCAACCATTTTTACTGCAGTGGTCAATGACTGCGTGTATTCAAATGGCAAATTTTATGTCTTACACTTAGTCTAACATGTACATTTATACATCATTGTGTAGATATTGAATAACCCTATACAGGTATGTATTGGTTTTTATCATGCCCCACATGGATATCGAGCCAGAGGACAATAAGCAATTCATTTCGAACATCCCTCGTATATACATATCAAACCAAACTTTAGCCCATCACATATTTACCCTAAGTATCTGGGCAGACAGGCTGAGTAAACAGTGCAGACCCAGCTCTGATAACCCAGAATGCCACATCTTATCAGTGTTTACACTGTTTGCCATTCATTGGATTGTTAGGTACATCTACTGGTAGCAAAAAGAATGGGTTCCCTTTTTAGGACACGCCTGGTTAGGAGATGAGGTCATAACTTCAGGTAAGGCACTTTTTCAACAGAAAGTATTGATGATTTTCTTATTTCTCCATGAAAACATTCCTTAGAAGAGCCTTCATGACATATATTTTTGTGTAGAAATAAGAAAAAAAATTTGCCTGCTACCCCTCTTATCTGGAGTTATGGTATTTGCACTTAATACCATATTTGACTATTTGTACTTGCGAACCCTGTTCATGTCAATTTTTCACCCTGAAACCACAACAGGCCAGGTGTAGATTGTATCAGTTACAAATGCAATGCAGGGATGGACAGGCATGAACCAATGTGCATCCAGGATGACATGATCCCAAACTATTTCCAAAACATTCTATCTAATGGGTACTCCCATGTTCCCCAATACAATAGTTAATTATGAAATGGGAGACATTCCAAATTTTGCAGTTTTTAACCCTTAGCATGTTGAGTAAACTTTTCAGCATATGACATACAGAAATACTTTTCTTATTTTTCCAGAAAATAGGCTATGACGTTTTATGCCAATTGTCTCCCAGGGTTCCTCTTATCTGGACCTACTTTATTAAAAATTGTCATCTGATTAACCTTTAACCCTTGCCATGCTGAATAAATTAAGATGCCACACCCACTTCTAATTTTCAGCCAATCAGATTACTCACCAGGTTGGTGATACAAATCACATACTTAATAGCAAACAATGTAGATCCAGATCAGAAGCCACTTGATCTGGATCTACACTGTTTGGAAAGGCAGGGCATATCCGTGTTCAGCAGAACCAGGGTTAAAGTGCTAAGCAAAATTGTAGTAGACAACATTCTGATACTTGTTTATTTTTCAGAGAAAAAAGGATTTGGCATTTCATATGCATCATCTGCAGACAATTCATATGAAATGCCAAATCTTATTTTCTCTGCAAAATATGAACTAATTAGAGCAAGTTGATGGTGCGCCATCACATATCCCCGCGCCAGCGCCATTGCATATATCTGTGCACATCAAAATTCAAAATGCGTTTCTCGTCCTCATCCAGAGGACTATTAGCTGTGACAGTTTCAAGGTTCTAGCTCAAAAAGCCTAGGAGGAGTTGTGTGACAATCAAAAACAAGGACCCAAAATCCTAGTTTTTGATCTCTGGTGACCTTGACATGCCCCGGGGGGCAAATGTTTTGCACCACTGTATTCTACTCTTCATTACCTTTGATTTGATAAGCAACACAGCTATGTTTGTACAATTTTGTTTGGACATCGGGGTCACACTCCCCTGGCCCTGCCCCAGGGATTACATCAAATTCCGAATGTGTTCCTCCAGTCCTCATCTATTGGGCTATGGCCTGTGAAAGTTTCGAGATTCTCGGAGCAATGGTGTGACATTACAGATGGACGTACAGACAGTCTGATGGGGGTATCACAATATCCCCGCTTTTTCTTTGAAAAGCGTGGAGATAACAAAACATAAATCTAAATGTGGTCTGCTGCAATACTGATTAGTACTTTAGGGGTTAATTCTTCTAATTGCTGCTGGAGTTATTGAACTGGTAATTGTTTTGACAATTATAGCTTAGCATGCTGGATAAAAACTTCAGCAGACAACATTTCGAAATATTTTTCCAGACAATAGGCTTTGATATATCATGGAAATTGACTCCATAGGAGGCACTTTGCATGTTATGTCAAAGCCTATTTGCTGGGAAAGAAATATAAATTTATTGTCAGTTTGTTGTCTGCTGAATTAGCCCAGAGAGTGGTAAACATTAAAGTGTTGGATAAAAGGATTGATCTTTTTTTTCTTTTTTTTTTTTTTTCATTTTTCCTTGAAGACTTGTTCCATGATGATCCAGCAGTCCTGCAGCAAAGTTTATCCTTCTGGTTACATACCATATTTACAGTAAATGTTGATATAACAAAAACATACCAATATAATTTTGACCCCCTTAAACCCCACTTTTTATACTTTACAGGGGTATACATTATTTTTCTTATTTCTGCTCAAAAACACAGATTGTGGGTACTCGTTTGAATCACCTGAGGCAGTTCTAACGAGTACTAACAATCAATATTTTGAGCAGAATTATGAAAAATATCAGAACTTTTTATCTGAAAATTTTCATCTTTTTGTGGTAAAATTTTCAGTTTTTCTAATGGATGTTTTGCAATTAACCCTTAAAACGCCAATCACAGACACAGAGCTGCACTTATTGAAATATTTTTCCCAGAAAACAGGATTTGAAATTTCATGCAAATTAATTTGCATGAAATTTCAAATCCTGTTTTCTGGGAAAAATAAGAAAAATCTAATCAATTTGTCATCTGCTGAATTAACCTAGAGAGAGTGGTAATGGTGAAAGAATCTTGCTTACCTACAACAAGTACTGGTAAAATCTTATGTTCCTAATTTGTCTAAGTTGCCAGAACAGAATAAGTAAAATTTAGCAAAAAACAGCTGTTTAATCAATTTCTTGCTCCGGATTTAGTAGAGAGAAAAAATAATGTTCAGAAAAAATAAATAACAATAAAACAAATGATAACTAGAGGCACAAATGGGCCAGAAATCCCTCACTTGGATTAAGCTGATCATGTTACATCATGCCATGGTGGCCATCTTGGCTATCAGATCAGATTGCCTTTAGCAATCCAGAATCTGATGTTGTTTGAAGAGGTTCAAGATTGCCACTATGGCCACCTTCTTGGATGCTGGAACTGAATGATTTAGCAATTCTGAATCTTCATGTCACCCCAATGCCTCCCATCATTTCAGCTCAATCTGACTTACTATTTAGGAGGAGATGTGGTTTGAAGAATTTCAGGATGGCGGACATCTTGGATATTGGAACAGAAGGATTTTAACAATTCTGAATTTCCATAACACCCCAATGCCTCCCATCAAGTTTAAGCTCAATCAGACTTACCATTCGGGAGCAGATGTAATTTGAAGATCTTCAAGATGGCTGCCATGGTCACCATCTTGGATATCAGAACAGAACCATTTTAGCAATTCTAAATCTCCATGCTGTCCGGATGCCTTCCACCATGTTTCAGCTCCATCTGACTTGCTGTTAGGGAGCAGATAATAATTAAAGACTTTCAAAATGGCTGCCATGGTGGCCATCATGAATACGTTTCTAATGGAGATGTCGAAAATGTGAAAAGGTACTGACGGACATACAGATGAGGGACTGACCATGGACAACAGACCATGGCATAAGCTGACCTTGATCAAAGTTCCAGGTGAGTTAACAATTGAAGATCTTCAACAAAATATTGTAACAAAATGGTTTTTGCAATTCTGAATCTCCATGTCACCCCAATGCCTCCCACCAAGTTTTGGCTCAATCTGCCTTACCACTGGGAGCAGATGAGGTTTGAAGATTTTCATCTCAGATATCGGACCAGAATGATTTTAGCAATTCTGAATCTCTATGTTGCTCCGATGCCTTCCATCAAGTCTGGGCTCAATCCGCATTACAGTTTTGGAGGAATGTCGTTTGAAGAAATTCAAAATGGCCGCAGTGGCACCCATCTTGGCTGTTTGAATGGAACAAACTTAGCAGTTCTGAATCTCCATGTCTCCCCAATGCCTCCCACCAAGTTTCAGCTTAATCCGACACAGTTCAAGAGCAGATGTTGTTTCAAGATTTTCAAGCTGGCCACCATGGCGACCATCTTGGATATTGGAACAGAAATTAGCAATTCTTAATCTCCATGTCACCCCAATGCCTCCCATCAAGGTTGGGATCAATCCCACTTACCGTTCTGGAGCAGACATGGTTTGAAGATTTTCAAGAAAGCCATCTTGGGTATCAGACTGGAACCATTTTAGCAAATTTTGAATCTCTATGTTGCTACAATGAAGATGGCTGCCATGGCGGCTATCTTGGATAGTGGAGATGTTGTTCTGAATCTCTTATAATGTCACTAAAATGCCTCCCATTAAGTTTCAGCTCAATCTGACTTACAGTTTGGCAGATGTTGATTGAAGAATTTCAAGATGGCCGCCAGCTGCCATGGTGGCCATCTTGGATATCTGAAGGGAAAGATTTTAGCAATTCTGAATCTTTATGTTGCTTCAATGCCTCCCATCAAATTTTGGCTCAGTCTGACTTATGGTTTGGGAGATGTTGTTTGAAAAATTTCAAGATGGCTGCAGTGGCAGCTATCTTGGATATTGGAACGGAACGATTTTAGCAATTCTGAATCTCTGTGTCGCTGTGATGCCTCCCAGCCTCCCATGAAGTTTTCGCTCAATCCAACAAGGTTTGGGAGGAGATGTCATTTGAAGGATTTTAAGATGGCCACCATGCCGGCAATCTTGGATATCGGAACCGAAGGATTTTAGCCATTCTGAATCTCCATGTTGCCACAATGCCCTCCACTAAGTTTTAGCTCAATCCAATTTAGATGTTGAAAATGTGAAAAGCTAAAGATGGACAGATGAGGGATGGGCAAGGGATGAACTACAGACAACAGGCCATGGGATAAGGTGAGCTAATAATAAAACAGGAACAACGAGCCAATCTAGCCCCAGATAATATTTCCAATGTTCTCTTGTTCTCTTTGAGTATCCAACCTACCTGGACTGATTCTTGTAATGACTGATAACAAGGGTATGATTGGTCTTCTGATGGATGGAGATGTAAAACTAATGGACTGAACCTCTCAAAAAGGTATCTTATATGTATACTTGGTTTACTGTGGTTTGCTTTTGATAATTTTGTGCCAAACATATGTGAACATTCATTGCTGTTGCCTCTCAAGACAATTACAATAATATAATTCTTGATTAGAGGGGTATTAGATATTTTTTTTTCTTATTTCTCTATGAAAACATATATGTTGTGGATACTCATTAGAAGCACCTTAGCAAGGTGCTTCTAATGAGTAGCATAACATATTAATTAACCTTTGTCATGCTGAATAGATTAAGATGCCACACCCACTTCTAATTTTCAGCCAATCAGATCACTTGATCCAGGTTGTTGATTGTTGATACAAATTCACACTTAATGGCAAACAGTGCAGAGCCAGATCAGTTGGCTTCTTAGGAAGCCAACTGATCTGGATCTACACTGTTTGTAAAGGAAGGGCATATTGACCAGGCTCAGTAGGACAAGGGTTAAGATAACATTTTTTGGTTTTAAAAAGGACCTTACCTGGAGCTGTGATAATAAGTAGCTATAACTCTTTAGAACTCTCTCACAGAGGCAATTCTAATGAGTACCAAACATACATGTTATGGCATGAAAATAACAAAATTTCACATTCCTCAATGATTACTGTGTTTTACCTAAATATTCAGACAGACAGGCCTGAGCCAAACACTTGTACACAAAGATCAAACTGCTCTCAAAAGGCAGTTTGATAAGGGGTTGCTCTGTTTGCCATTCAGCTGGCAACCTTTGAACTAATACTCCTGAAGTCAAATAGACTTTTTAATTTTTTAGGACAAATATGGTAAGGGGTTAGGGTGTCTGAACATTAAAGGTAATTGGGGTAATTATAGCATCACAAAATGGATCAGTTAGAGCTCAGTACAATCTCTCTACAACAGCCACCCTTCAGAAGGTACTACTGTATTTACACTAAGTATTGCGACACATTATCTACCTACCATACTTGTAAATTTGAAATAGTCCATTCTACTACCTGTTGATGTATCTAAAATATTGCTGTATGTATGGCAAACAGTTAAGACCCAATTAGATGCCACGTTCTGCGGAATCTGATCTGAGTCTACAATGTTTGCAAAGGCCTATTTGTCCCAATACTTAGGGTTATTACGGTAAGTTGACTATTAGATATAGAGTGCTGGCTGTTGTAGAGAGGTGAAATACATTGTAAAATAGTATTCTTGGAAATCAGGAAAGTGGCTGCAATAGGAAATTGGCTGTTGAGAGGTGACTGAGCTCATTCTTGGAAGTTCCAATGGAAATACAAGCTACCTGGAAATGGCCAGCTGCAACTGTGAAAAAAGGTACTTTTTGGCATGCTTGCAGCTGCTCAATTATTGATCATTATCACAACATAGATATAGATAAGAAGATTATCTAGATAAATATGTTTTCTTAATTCTCCGTAAATATATGTTGTGGGTACTCATTAGAAGCATCTTGCTGAGGTCCTTCTAATGAGTACCCACAACATATATTTTCGTAGAGAAATAAGAAAAATACTGGAACATGTTGACTGAAAAAATGACCTTATCGGGTGCTATGATTACAAGACTTACATTCCTAGGCCAGATGCTTATCCTTGTATACAAATGAACTATTAATGAGTAATGATAGCACTAATATTTACTTTTAGAGGTCTAGCTTTCACCAATAATAAATCTGGTTAGTGGTCTATAACTGCTTGCCAAAAAGCAAACCACTTGATACCTAGAACCATGATGCACACCTACAGGTCATTTTTTTTTTTGGTCAATATAAATGTTTCCATATTTTTCTTATTTCTGCAGATAAACATATGTTGTGGGTACTCATTAGAAGCGCCTCAGCAAGGCACTTCTAATGAATACCCTCAACATATGTTTATCTGCAGAAATAAGAAAAATATTAATCTGATACTCTCTCTTATCTGGAGCTGTGCCTGATGGCTGATTTACCTTTGCTAACTGAAACAAATGTGGGTATCCCTATTGGATATTTTGTGCCCAGACCAATGACCCTGGATGGCTGAAACTCCCTCTGGCAAGAACTAATTTTCATGGTCCCAAGCCTGTTTGAGCCACTGGTCTTCTGCTGTATAGGCCAAGTCTCACTATCAAAGTAAATATAACTATATTTCCCAAAATATTCAGACACTTTGACTCCTTACCATACTTGTCCTAAACTTTGAACAAGTCTATTTTACTACCCGTTGATGTGTCAAAATTTGTTGGATGAGCAGAAAACAACATATGCCCTGATTATTCTACTGTTTGTTGATATAGCAGGCAACTGCTTGATGAGTGCCACAAAGCACAGATCCTGATCAGGCCCCGAGGTTATAAAACATTTTTCATGCTCAACTCAGCTGAGCATGAAATTTGTCCTGCTAATAAATCTCAAATTACTAACAATAGCAAATTCTTTCTTGCTAAACATAGCTGAGCATGAAAATTTCTCTGCTAATAAATATGAAAATGCCAACTTTGTTGGCATTTTCATATTTATTAGCAGAGAAAATGTCATGCTCAGCTGAGACGAGCATGAGAAAAGTTTTTTAAGCTCAGGGCCAGATGCCTCGTTCTGCAAATGCCATGTTCTGCAGTGTCTGAACTGGGTTTTCATTGTTTGCTCAGACCTATTTTTCCCGACAATTATGTTAAATCTGGTGCTTTTCAATTTCTTCAATGATTAAATTGTCATTGTATAAGAATTTGAAATAGCAATTTAAGATTTTAACCTTCAAAGTGCTTATCAAAATTTTTTTCAAATGATTTTTCATAGAAAATAAGATTTGGCAATTGATGTGAAACTGTTGTCTGCTGCATTTGTGATTAGAACTCTAAGGGTTAAACAGCAAAACGCTTACTCGTGGAAACGTGCCTATTTTGGATACCCTGTAAACCAGAACCAGAGAGGCTGCATGCTAACAAGCAGCAACAACACAGCCTTTTCTCAGAAAACTTCTATGGACTAATGATATAAAACTATAGTTCTAGGAACCCAAAGTTCCTAATGATTAGCATGCAAGTAAAAGATTCAGCTGACAACAATTGGAAATGTTTGTACTTTTCACAAAAATTAGGGTTTGACATTTGATGCAAATTGCATGAAATGTTGAACCCTATTTTCTTGGAAATATACTAAAATTATCACCAATTTGTCATCTGCTGAATTTGCCCAGAGAGTGCTAAAGCTTAATCTAATCAAAGCAAATGACATTAGTGTTGGCAATAACAAGGTCTAAGACACCAAGTACAGTCTGACCTGCTCATTCTGGACATACCAACTCTAGGAACAATGCACTCCAGACAAGGCATATTTGCTTTACTATTTCTGGTAGTTTTATTTTTATCTATTTCTCCAAAACATATAATGTCCAAAGCAAAAAAAGACCCTTATGCCATATGCAGCCAATAGGAGAAAGCAGTCAGTTAACTCCCTTGATTACTTTCTGTAAATAACCAGGTCCAATTAATTGGATTCCTCTGCTTTTATCATTAGTGTTTCCATTAAGTATCACTTCCTTTTCCTTAATAAATCTAATTTTAACAAGGTCATATGCCAATACAGCTTCCAAAATATTTAGAAGAAATATTTTCTGTGCAATGAAATATATAATATTAATTAATCTTCCATGTGGATATGGAGAAATGTAAAGTTAAGAATTTGTTTAATTCCACTGATGACCTATGATAAAAGCAGAGGATTCCAATTAGAAGGACCTGGTTAGTATTTGATCTACCTTGGACTTTACCTGTCAAGGGAGATTATAGAAATACTCGCTGGGCCAATTCAGCAAAGGATAAGTTGATGATATTTTTCTAATTTTTTCTAGAAAACAGGATTTGACATTTCATGCAAATTGTCTCCACTGGAGACAATTTGCATGAAATGTCAAATCCTGTTTCCTATGAAAAAGTAAGAAAACTATTTCAAAATGTTGTCTGCTGAAAATTTTATCCAGAGTGCTAAGTGCTTAAGACCAAGATCAGCATCTGTAGGCTTGTCACCACATCCACTATTCAACCCATTTTAAAATGTCTAACCACCCAGAAAAACATCAGCTGAACTTTTTCATTATTTCCTTACGGGCTGAGGTTGCCTGAATTCTGAATAAATGAAGCATTTCTTAACAATGAAAGAAAAGGAATCTTATGTCATATGCAAACAGCAAAGACCTAGATCAGCATGCATATCTGAAATGGATTTATAGAACAATCTTGATGTTCCCTATTCAAATAACCAGCCAGTCTGGTTTTTCACTATTCACACACCCAACCAGTGTTGATGCTCACTGTTCAAATAACCAACCAGTCTGGATGGTCACTATTTACATATCCAACCAGTCTTTATTCACACATCCAGACAGGCAGGATATTCAGTGCCATACATCCAGCCAATCTAGATGCTAACTTCATATACTCAAGCAGTGTGACCACTCCCTGTTCAAACAACCAACTAGCCCGGATACACACTAATCATACATCCAAGCAGTCTGGATACTCACTTCACATACCCAACCAGTCTTAGATAAAATGCAATGTTTTCATACCCGACCAGTCTGGATGCACAAGTTTACATACCAATCCAGTCTGGATGCTCAACTTTACATACCCAACCAGTCAGGATGCTCAATTTTACATACCCAATCAATCAGGATGCTCAACTTTACATGCCCAACCAGTCTGAATGCACAAGTTCACATACCCAACCAGTCTGGATCCTTTTTGTTCACACATTCAACCAGTCAGGATGCTCACTGTTTATATACCCAAGCAATGAGCATACTCATTGTTCAAAATATTCAACCAGTTTGCATACTCACTGTTAATCCTTAAAGTGCCAATCACAACTAAAGAACATGACAATTTTGATTTTTTTTATTTTCAGAAGAAAACAAGTCTTGGCATTTCATGTGAACCATCTGCCAAGCAGACGATTCAAATGAAATATCAAGACTTGTTTTCTCTGAAAAATAAAAAATACAAATTTGAGAATGTCATCTGCTACTTTCGCTTGGCGCTATAAGGGTTAAAATTTTAGGACAAGTATGTTAAGAAGGTCAGGTGTCTGAAAACATAGGTTAACCCTTTCATCCCTGAGTTTCTGAAGTCGACTCTTCCATTCTTGGGTTTGGAATTGTCCATTGATGCAAATAACAGTTTCAGTCTAAACTTAAAACCAGAATGGAAAAGAGTGTAGAGCCTGATGAGCCAGATGGGATGGCTTGATACGAGCCATCTCATCTGAATCTACACTATTTGCACAGGTACTGGTTTTGGTCAGCCACTGGCTGAAATGGTTTAATATGGTAAGTTTGTGTGATCAAAGGACAATCTTTTTTTTAATTTATGAATATTAAGAGACGAAATCTGTCACTTCATTGCAATGTGAAATTGCATGACCTGCAGAAAATTTGACAGATTCAACCGACTGAAAGATTGACTTTTGAAGAGTGCCCTATAATCACCTGGTGAGTCTGTCTGTCTGTCTGTCTATCTGTCCCTCTGTCTGTCCATTCATGGTCAGTTAGGGAAAATGTCCATAATGCTTAAACTGTCGGGAATAACTGATAATTTTTTGCATACTGATAGATACCGACAAAATCTAGCCAATGAACTTGCCAAATGTGAGTTTTCTTTGACAAAGGCTAAGCCGAGGCAAAAATGTGAAAATATGAAAATGGCCATAACCCTTGAACTACTGTGTGAAATATTGTGATAATTTTTCACATACTGATTGATATCAACAAGATCTAGCCAATGGACTTAAAATGTTTGATTTTCTTAACCTGAGGCTGAGCCGAGGCAAAAAGAAAAAAAAAGTTCTTTGATAAATGTTTACCATTTTTCACAACTTCCACATGTTCAGTGCTGCTGTACAGTTATAGCAGAACATATGGATTTTATACTAAAACGACATGCCATATATATATCATCACAAAAACATGCCTATATAATTTTGACCCCCTTAAACCCCACTTCCCCTTAAACCCCACTTTTATATAGTAAAACTGGGGTTTACAAGGGTATATATTATTTTTCTTATTTCTGCTCAAAACATAGATTGTGGGTACTCGTTAGAACCACCTCAGCGAGGCGGTTCTAACGAGTATCCACAATCTATGTTTTGAGCAGAAATATGAAAAATATCAGAGTTTTTTAGCTGAAAAGTTTCCGTTTTTGGAGGTAAAATTTTATATATATTTGAATAGGCGTGTTTTCGTAATGTAAAGCATGTCTTGCACCTCTGCTGAAAGCTGATTATTTATCATTGTATCAGCTCCAAAATCATAATTGTCAATCACAACTATAGCAGATGCAACTTTTTTTCTTTTTGCTTTTTTCAATTTTTTTCAGAGAAAACAAGTCTTGCTATTTCATGTGAACCATCTGCTTGGCAGACAATTCTTATAAAATGTCAAGACTTATTTTCTCTGTAAAATGAAAATTCTAGAATATTATCTATTACAAATTTTGCTTGATGCTTTAAGAGTTCTGGCAATCTAAAGCCATTTTTGTTTGTTTTTTGAGCAATTTGGAAATTGCTGACTTTACCAATAATAGCACCTTTTCAGCTAACTACATTATGGGGATACATTTTCAGGGGAGACTACTCTGTCAAAAGTACTTTGTGTCCCTCTGAAAAGGGGCTTACTCTAAAAGGAAAGAGTTTGCTCCCCTTGGGGGCAAATTCTTTCCTTTTAGAGTAGACCTCTTTTCTGAAGGAACTTGGTGTGCAGAAAAGCAACTAAAAAGTCACAAAAGTTGTCTCCCTTGTGAAAAAAATGTGGAAAATCCACCAAATCTATCCAGTCCTCTTAATGTTAGTGGTTCTGTCCAGTAGAACAAAAGATATCGAAACAATAATTTATAGACTCCTAGGAGACAATCTGCTAAAAGCTTGTTATTTTTTTATTTTCAAAATTTAACATCAGAAATCTGTGCTTAATGCATAGCCCTTTATCAAGTGATTTCACACTGCTTTAACAAAATCTGCTCTTTATTAACCCTTAAAGCGCTAAATACAACTGCAAATGACTTTTTTTTATTATTATATTTTTCAGAGAAAAAAGTATTGACATTTCATGTGAATTGTCTGCTTGGCAGATGATTCACATGAAATGTCAAGACTTGTTTTCCCTCAAAAATTAAATAAAAAAAAATAATAAAAAACTTACAGTGTCAGCTGCTACAATTTTTGCTTGGCACTTTAAGGGTTAATTATCTAATGCATGCCAAGCTAACATTTCATAGACAGGAAAATGTTAATCTGTTCCTGTAATATCAGGATTTACTTAATAATCCCAAGAGCTTATCCCTTCAAATTAATTCCATGATGTAAACACTTACAATGCTATGGGCAAATTCAGCAGACAGCATTTTGAATATTTTTCTTATTTTTCTTAGAAAACAGGATTGGACATTTCATGCAAATTGTCTCCTTAGTGTCAAATCCTATTTTCTAGGAAAAACAAAAAGTCAAAATGTCGTCTGCTGAAAATTTTACCCAGAGTGCTAAGTGTCAACATTACCTGCACAGTTTCAGATAGCTTCACAGCTCTAACATAGATCTAGATAAGGTGTTTTTTTTTTTTCTTTTTTTTTTTCTTTTTCAACCAAACGGTATAGATATTTTTCTTATTTCTCCATGGATACATATGTTAATTGTGGGTAATCATGCTGCCAATGAGTACCCACAACATACATATATGTTTTAATTCAGAAATGAGGAAACTATTTATCTGATACCGACTCTTATCCAGAGTTGTGTCAAGATGATGTGCTTTTTTAACTAAATATTATATTGACATCCAATGTAATATATGTTGTGGGTACTCAAAAGAATACCTCAACTGTGGCTGCTTATTGAAGCTAGCTCACTGAGGTGCTTCTCATGAGTATCCACAACATATATTTAAATGAAGAAATAAGAAAAATATTTACTGGTATATGGATATCCTGCTTACACAGAGTTATGTTTGGAGATATTTGCATAAATTCAGATTTATGAACAATTAACCCTAGTCCTGCTGAACCCAGATATGCCCGGACTTTGCAAACAGTGTAGATCCAGATCAGTTGGCTTCTTCAGAAGCCAACTGATCTGGCTCTGCACTGTTTCCCATCAAATATGTGAATTTGCATCAACAACCTGAATCAAGTAATCTGATTGGCTAAAAATTAGAAGTGGGCGTGGTAACTTAATTTATTCAGCATGGCAAGGGTTAATGCTTAGCATGCTGGATAACTTTGCAAAACTTCAGATTAACCCTTAACTCTTAGCATGCTGGGTGAAAATTTCACCAGAGGATCTAATGAATATTTTTCTTATTTTTTTTCCCCAGAAAATAAGCTTTGAAATTTCATGCCAGTTGTCTCCTAATGAAAGCATTTGTGTGAAATGTCAAGGCCTATTTTCTGAGAAAAAAAATAAGAAAATATTAAAATGTTATCTGTTTGTCATCTGGTAAATTTGCCCATAGAATGGTAAAGCTTAAACTGCTTATTGCAAACTGCACTCCCCACTCCCACCCCATCCCCCAACCCTGACACCCCAACACTTATCCACTTACCTCCTGCCTCCTAAAAAATTGTATCAATACATTTGGATAAAAAAAACTTATCTCATAGCTCCAGATAATAAGATAACTGGGGCAATAATTTGGAATACTTTTTTTTTTATTTTCACCAACTGCAATTGCCTCCATGAGGTGATTCCACTGAGTGCCCATAAGATATGTTTTGGTGCAAAAACAACAAAAACACATTCTTCTGAAAACTCCCTTTATTTGAACCAATATTATATGGAGCTTAGATGACATTTGTTTTATTTTTCATGAAAACACCTGTTCCCTGTTGTGGGAAATTAAACATTTTTTCCAGATGCAAATAACAAAGACACAGGCCAGCTGGAATCCACTCAGTCCAACTGCTTATCAATGTTACACTTGTAGAAGGTCCAGATATCCCAAAGTAAATGCAAAGTAAAGACTGGTTACGGTAGTTTATGCAGAAAGTCAGGTTCTCAGAAGTTCAACCTGTCCTGAGTCTTCACTCCATGGTTATGGGAAACTATTTTTAACCTAATGGCATGTATGTCTACTATATTCAGGCATAAATCCAGTAGTAGATATTAATGATGATAACATAGGATATTTTTGTTATTTTTGCATCAAAACATGTCTTGTTGCTCCTCAAAAGAAGTGTTTAATGTTTGTACTGAAACATATCTTGTGGGTAGCATGTTATTTTTGCACAGGAACATATATTGTGGGCAATCAACAGAACTGTTTAATTTTTGCACCAAATCATATCTTGTGGGCAATCAATTGAAGCATGCTATTTTTGCACCAAGACAATGAAAGTATACTTTTGCACAAAAACTTATCTTGTGGGTACTCAATGAAAATATGTTATTTTTACACCAAAACATATGTTGTGGGTTCTCAATAGTAGTATGTTATTTTTACACCAAAACATATCTTGTGGGTACTCAATGAAAGTATGGTTTTTTTTGCACCAAAACATATCTTGTGGGTTCTCAATGGAACTATGTTATTTTTTCACCAAAAGATATCTTGTGGATACTCAATGGCCATGTATTATTTTTGCACCAAAATATATCTAGTGTGTACTCAATGGAAGTTGTTATTTTTGCACCAAAATATATCTAACCCCAAAACATAAATTGTGGATACTCAATGGAAGTGTGTTATTTTTCCACCATAATATATCTTGTGGGTACTCAATGGAAGTGTGCTATTAGCGCATAAAACATATCTTGTGGATACTCTATGGAAGTGTTTTAGTTTTATGCAAAAATATTTCTTGTGGGTACCCAATGGACGTGTGTTATTTTTTGCAACAAAACATATTCTGTGGTTACTCAATGGAAGTGTTTTGTTTTCTGGAAGTGTTTTATTTTTGCACTAAAGCATATCTTGTGGGTATTCAATGAAAGTGTTTCATTTTACACCAGAGCATATATTGTGGGTACTCAATGGCATGTTTTGTTTTTACACCAAACATACGTATCTTGTGGGTGAGTTGGAGTGTTTTGTTTTTACACCAAACAAGATATGTGGGTACTCAGTGGAAGCGTTTTGTTTTTACACCAAATATATCTTGTGGGTACTCAATGGTGGCACATTATTTTTGCACCAAAACATATCTTGTGGGTGCTTAGTGGAGGCACATTATTTTTGCACAAAAACATATCTTGTATGTACTCAATGGAAGTGTTTAATTTTTGCACCAAAAAATATCTTATGGGTATTCAATGGAAATGTTTTATATTTGCATCAAAAACATATCTTGTGGTTTCTCAATGGAGGCATGTTATTTTTGCACCAAACGATATCTTCTGAGTACTCAATGGAAGCTCTTTAGTTTTGGCACCAAGACATATCTTGTGGGTACTGAAAGGAAATGCCTTGCTCTGTAAAAATAACAATCTTCTAAATACTCACTTTATCTGGAGTTATGATCAGTTCTGTTTAAGTCATTAGATATTAAATAAAAATAATAATCATCATTTCTGGATATGGTTCACCTCCCTATTTACCCAAAGGTCTCCATAGTATATTAACAGCTTTACATCATCTATGGGGTTCTTCCTTTGTAAACCTTTGATCCCTTGAATTTATTATAATTCAGTTCTTTTCTCCACACTTTGAATGCCCCAATGTCAATAGAGCAAAAAAATTGTTTTCAATTTATCATAAATTATGTCAAAACACAAAATGTTTCAGATATTCTTAATATCTAGCATACTGGGTAAACATTTCAACTGACAACATTTTACAATATTTTTAGGAAAAGGATTTGTCTGTTCATGCAAATGGCCTCCTTTGGAATTCTATGAACAATTTGTCATCTACTGATCAAATCATCATAAAGTGTGCAATAGATTAAGGAAAATGAGCAAACTTTCAGGACAGGCAACTGTCAAAATTGTATTGCCCCTCCCTCACCTCCACCCCACCCCCCCTCCCCCCCCCCTCCAGTATCCCCCATTACCTTTCTGAAAAGTGGTCTACTCAAAAAGGAAATACTTTGCTCCCCTTGAAGAGGACTTCAAGGGGAGCACATTTTTTTAGAATACATTCTTTTCAATAAAGGGTTTTGTGTGCAGGAAAGCAAACAAAAATTCACAAAATTTGTCTCCCTTGTAAAATGGTGTAAACTCTATCAAATGTATCCAATCTTCTTAAGCAACAAAGCAAGTCCTTCCGGAACTGGATCTTAACAGGCCCTGAGGTTATAAAACTTTTTTTCCAGCTTAACTCAGCTGAGCATGAAATTTTCTCTGCTTATAAATATGAAAATGCCAACACTAGTTTGCATTTTCATATTTATTAGCAGAGAAATTTTCATGCTCAGCTATGTTCAGCAAAAAAGAATTTGCAGTTGTTAGTAATTTGAGATTTATTAGTGTACAAATTTCATGCTCAATTTCATGCTCAGCTCAGCTGAGCATGAAAAAACTTTTATAACCTAGGGGCCAGGCATGGATCATTCACCTATCTTCACCTGGCAAAGAATAGAATATTCCACACAACATTTTACAGTCAAACCACCTACCTCTTTTAGACAACTGTAACCCAAATGATTATTTAAGATATATGAATATTAATTAGTCAATAATTAATAACTATTTAATATTCATATCTTAAATAATAATTTGGTTTAATCAAAATGATTATTTAAGATATGATTATTAATTAAGTTATTAATATTCATATCTTAAACAATCACCACTTCAAAAAACAACCATTTTCAAATAGTCCTGTTTCAGAGACTATAAAATACTGGCCTCTGTAAAGACAGCCAACACTATTATGAAAGCAGACATATAAAAAGCCCCACTGATGAATACCTCTAACTTCTATTTCAATGGAGAAGAAAGAAAAAAAACAAAAAACAAAAGATTTTGTTTTGAGTGACTGCAAGCATTATATACTATCTTATTTTCTAAGCATTCCTACCAACAAACATATTTATGCTTAATACTGTCACATTTGATGATTATAGGTCTTATGGTTAATCAGAAACGGACAAAATGCTAGCCATTACGAGAACACGCCTATTCAAATATATTGAAAATTTTACAACCAAAGACGGGAAAATTTCCAGATAAAAAATTCAAAACATAGATTGTGGGTACTCATTAGAACTGCCTCAATGAGGCAGTTCTAACGAGTACCCACAATCTATGTTTTGAGCAGAAATAAGAAAAATAATATATACCCCTATAAACCCCAGTTTTACTATATAAAAGTCGGGTTTCAGGGGGTCAAAATTATATTAGGCGTGTTTTCGTGATGGTAGATGCAAATGCTGAACAAATGGATGGGAAATTGGATCCCTACATTTCTCCTGCTTGCTAAAACAGGTGTAGCAAAAGTATTACCATAATAGTCCTAAGCATTGGGACAGACAGGCCTGAGCAAACAGTGCAGACCCAGATCAGATGCCACAGAATGCAGCATCTGATCAGGGCCTACACTGTTTGCTACTCATCCAGCAATATTTTGGAAATATTAACAGGTAAGAAAATGGACTTTTACAAATTCTAGGACAAGCATGGTAAGGAACAGATGTCCCCATTCTCGGGGTATATACTGTAACCCTGATAATCATGTTATCATTTTTCAGGGATGCCATGTATCAACTAAACTGTCCAGCAGCCTCTGCAAAACTCTGTTTTTGTAATTCATAAGTCCTGTTGAATTATAGACTTTCCAAACATGATATATGGCAAGCAAAAGCCACCTTCAGATATGAAACGCATATGTGAACAGTCCTGAAAAGAGCAAAGGCTTAACCCTTGTCCTGCTGAATAAATTAAGATGCCACACCCACTTCTAACTTTCAGCCAATCAGATAACTTGATCCAGATTGTTGCTATGAATTCACGTACTTAATGGCAAACAGTGCAGATCCAGATCAGTTGTCTTCTAACTGATCTGGATCTACACTGTTTGCAAAGGCAGGACCTATCCGGCTTCAGAAGGACTAGGGTTAAGGGGGCACAGCTGATCAGGACAAATGCAATTTCAGTAGCATGCACTCACCTCAGAATTTCTTCAAGTTTTATCTCTAGATAAGACGGGTAATGAAGTAATTTTTCTTTTGTCTCCAAGAAAGCATATGTTGTGTGTACTCATTAGAAGTGACTCAATATCTGGTATTTCTAATGAGAAACAACAACATAATGTTTTTATGGAGAAAAACATCAATACAGTATTTACAGTAAGTTATTGAACAGACAAGCATAAGCAGACAAAATAGCCCCAGACTGGATGCCATAGAATTTGGTGTCTGATCAGGGTCAACACTGTCTGCCACCCATCAAGATTTATTAAGATACAGCACGGTCTTGTAAAATGGACTTGTTTACCATTTAGGACAAGTATGGTAAGTGGTTAAGGGGTCCCAATGTTAAGGATAAATACTGTATGCTTGACAGTGACCATACCAGATCATTCTGGGAGATCTTGGCATAGACAAACACAATTTCTTGTGGAATCAATAACATTTTCTTGTTGCTGAATGAACTGGTTCTAGGCTTTGGAAATAGAGAGAAAACAAATTTAATTTAGACAGAAGTAACAAGTAGTATCAATTACTGAGATCAATGATTCCTAGAATAATCAACAGAATTAACATACCGTAATTACCCCAAATAACCAGACATCTTATCTGAGGCTCCAGATGGGAGGAGGTGTCAGGTAAATATTTTTCTTATTTCTTCCTGAAAGCATATGTTGTGGGTACTCATTAGAAGTGCCCCAGTGAGGATATTCTAATAAGTACCCTCAACATATGTTTTAGGGAGAAAAAAGAAAAATATCAATACTTTTTTTTTGTTGTTGTTGAAAAAATGACTATCTGGAGCTATGCCTTGTTTCTTGCTATACATTCTAAATTTTTAACCCTTGTCATACTGAATAAATTAAGATGCAACGCCCACATCTACTTTTCAGCCAATCAGATGGCTTATTCACATACTTAATGGCAAACAGTGCAGATCCAGATCAGTTGGCTTCTGAAGAAGCCAACTGATCTAGATCTATACTGTTTGCAAAGGTAGGGTATATCCAGGTTCAGCACGATAAGGGTTAACAAATTATAATGAATGTCAGATGATGTATCACAAAAGTGTTGGCACAACACATTAGTGCAGACCCTTACCAGGCTGATATGTGTTTGATTCTGATCTAACAATCAGAAAATTCTGTCCAGAAACTTAAGGTAATTATGGTATGCTGAACTCTAGAACTAACAAAGTTATCCCATTATCCAAAACAATCATCTTATAGCTTCATGAAAATATCAAGCCTCATTTTCTATAAAAATTAATAGAAATTTTACCCATTTGTCATCTACTTCTCCTTTCAGTGTGCTAACCCTTAAAATTTACTTAAAGGGAACAACTACACATTAAGGGGCAGGGGTAGAGGTGGGGTGGGGGACTCTAACAAACTGGTATTGCCTTCCTTCTTAAAGGGAGGAGCAAATTCATTTGTTGTAGAGTAAACCTATTTTCAGAAAGGGTTTGATGTGCAAGAAAGGATGTAGATAGAGGCAATTTAAATGAGTGCCCATAACATATGTTTTCGTGGAGAAATAAGAAAAGTATGAGTATTTTTTGCCATTTGTCAAAAAGGGTCTTACTGAGACTCCTGTTTTTATGAACAGTCCTAATACGAGTACCAATAATGAGGCTATATATGTAATGACTAGAAACCACAACATTTTAACCCTTCTCTTGTTAAACATGACATGCCCTGTCTTAGAAAATAGTGTAGATCCAGATCAGTTGGCTTCTGAAGAAGCCAACTGATCTGGATCTGCACTGTTTGTCATTAAATATGTGAATTTCTATCAAAAACCCAGATCAAGTAATCTAATTGGCTGGAAATTAGAAGTGGGCGTGGCATCTTAGTTTATTCAGCAAGGCAAGGGTTAACAAAAATATTATCATTTGTTGGTCAGACCACTGTCTTCTCTGAAATGCTGAGTATCATAAGGGCCGCACCATGTAAAAACCTGTCTTCAGTTATATGCCGGAAGCAAAGGCCTAGATCAGCCTGCGCCCTGATCAGGGCCTTTGCTGTCTGCAAACATAATTATTGGATACTATAGAATGTTTCAATAGAGAGTAAATGACTGGATGAGACTGGATGAGATTTTAACCCTTGTCCTGCTGAACCCGGATATGCACTGCCTTTGCAAATAGTGTAGAGCCACTGCCAATGCAAATAGTGTAGATCCAGATCAGTTAGCTTCTTCAGAAGCCAACTGATCTGGACCTACACTGTTTGCCATTAAGTATGTGAATTTGTAACAACAACCTGGATCAAGTAATCTGAATGGCTGAAATTTAGAAGTGGGTGTGGCATCTTAATTTATTCAGCATGACAAGGGTTAAGCATGTGCAGGATGATGATGAGAATCCACACATTTTGCACATCAAAGGTACTTTTTCGCTTGATGCAGCCCATAAACTAACTGGAGTGGGTCAAGACCCCTGGCAGCATAACAATGCATCAATGCCCATTTCCAAGATGGATCATGTCTATATTATAAAACAGATTTTTCACCAGCAAGATCTCCAGGGAATATTTGTTCCACACTATATCAAAAGTTTATTCCATTATAGATAGACTGTATGGCAAGTGTAGACATTAAACACATTTGACCCTTCAAGTGCCAATCAGAACTACAGCAGACAACTTTTTTATCCCCACTCTTTTTAAAGAAAGCATTGGGGATATTGTCCATCTGTCTATCCATTACACTATCTCCTCCTAAACTGCTGTGCAGAATTTTAACCAAACTTGCCACATGACTTCCCCACATGGTAAGGGTGTGCATGACCAACATTAGCATGGAGCGTGGGGATTTTGCGGTGGTGTGTCATCGACTACATGATATTGTTTTGTTTGTTTTTTTACTTTTATCTTTCATAGACAATAAGTCTTGACATTTTACATTTTATGTGACATTTTAAAGACAGACTGTATGGCAAGTACAGATAGGAAACACATTTAACCTTAAAGTGCCTATCAGAACTGCAGCAGACAACATCTTTAAAAAAAAAATAAAGAAAATAAAATATTATGTATAGAAAATAAGCAGACCATTCACATGAAATTTCAAGACTTATTTTCTACAAAAAATAAAAGAAAAAAGAAAAAAAAAAATAGTTAGAATGTGCTCTGCTACAATTTTTGCTTAAGAGTTAATTTTTGGGAAATCAGTGACACCCCAAAAGTGTGAATCAGATGCTGGAACAATTGTACAAATTTATTTCATTGAAAATAAATTCAGCAGTGCCAACTGAATATTACAAACACTGCTTTTCATTGTTTTATATCTTTGTGTCTACTTAAAATGGCCACGGTGTACCAAGTTTGTATTCCAAGCAATTAACTTACCAAACTGCATGAAGCTACTACATGTGACAACACTGACTACCCCTTTTTATTTACATAAAGTGGTGCTTTGAGTGGGTGGGGTGCCTGAATTTGGAATACATGAGGCATTCCTTCTAATCAATAGTGTTTAAAACCTCAGAAATAATTCATAAAACTTTTTTTAGTTTATTCAACCCACTGAAAAGGAGCAGATACTAACTTTGTGCAAACACATTAGAGAGGTTCCCAAGTTGAAAGCTTGAACTTTAACCTGTAGACCATAAATAAAAGCAGACAACATTTGCTAATATTTTTCTTATTTTTCACAGATCAGGCTTTTTGGATAAGACTGTAAGTTACTCAACTGTCTGAAAGTGAATCTTAACCCTTGTCATGCTGAACCTGGATATACTCTGCCTTTGCAAACAGTGTAGATCCAGATCAGTTGGCTTCTAAATAAGCCAACTGATCTGGATCAGCACTGATTGCCATTAAGAATGTGAACTTATAGCAACAATCCCGATCAAGCAATTTGACTGGCTGAAAATTAGGTGTGGCATCTTAATTTATTCAGCATGACAAGGGTTAATAGGGGTATCCAGATAAATATTTTCTTATTTCTCCAAAATTATACATGATAAGGGTACCCATATGACCCTGGATAGTGACAGTTTTGATGGCTGGGTAAATTGTAATAAGTATGGTAAATGTCCTAAAATTTTGAACACTTATTCCATATTTTTTGGCCAAAATTTTACTTTTTATGCAGTTATTTCTTAAAATACTTTGTGAAATGGCAAACAAGGTGGACCCTGAGTCTGATCTGGGTCTGCACTGTTTGCATATCCCAACAAGACGGACATTTTGGTGACATTTATGGTACCCATCACTTATACAATCAAACCAAGTCAGCTATTTTCTATATTTTGTTTTGTTCTGTGTACTGCCAAAGGATCCCCATCTATGCTATTCTTGTGTACAAATAACAAAATTTTTGGTCCAAATCACCTGGTCTGAATATCCTTTCTGTCTGCAGCTTTGTACTCTTTTCTCCATGGTTATTCTGAAAAGTACCAAAACATATGTTTTCAATAAGAAATAAAATACCAACGTTTTGAGTCCAGCTATTCATTTTAAGTGAATAATTTGTGTTCATTGAACCCTGACTAATACAATATTCAGCTGGACCATTTTTCTTCTAGGTATAAACATTCAGCATGCTGGGTATATTTTCAGCAGACAACTACTTAAATATTTTTCCCAGAAAATAATATTTGGCAATCTGCATGAAACGTCACATCCAGTTTTCTGAAAAAAAAAAGAGAAAATAATACCATCAATTTGTCATTTGCTGAATTTGCCCTGACCATGCTAAGTGTTAAACATAGGGATAAGGAGAAAATATTATTTTTCCTTTTGGCTTGTTATTTTATATCCCACTAGAAATGTTTCCACAAAAAAAAAACCTACTGTACCCTGCATCACTTTACACTTCAACCCCTGCCAGTGATACATCCATACAAGATTGTAAAGAATTAACCAACCCAGCTAGCATTCTTTATAAATCTATAGCAGGCCGTTAGCGGCCCGTCAGTTACCCTGACGGGCTGCTAACGGCCCGCTATAGATTTATAAAGAATGCTTACTGGGAATTAATTTGACTTTGAAAAGTTTTACACAACAGACATGTGGCATTACTAAGGTCACCTAATTAGGGCTAAAGCTTGTCCCAGTGATGTATTCCTACAAGTTTGAGGAAAATCTGACAACCCTTTTTCTACATATCCTGCCAACAAACTTAAGTTGACTAAAATCTGACACTATTTGTCCTGTATTGACCTTGAAAATGAAGTCATGATCACCAAAATCTAAACAGCTCTTAGGCTTGTCCAAACAATGTATGCTTGCAAGTTTGATAAAAATCTGACAACCCATTCAAGAAAAGTCATGCACACAAGAAACTGTCATGCTGACACCAATATAAATGCTAACAGGATCTGGATTGAAACAATATGCCCATCTCAGTCCCCCTACTTTCTACAGTCACTCTCTTCACTTCATCTGGTACAAGAAGGGCAGTTTTCAGTTTCTTGCAAAAGAATATGCACTGTACTGGTTTACCATTTAGAAGACAAAGCCTGCCCAGAAAAAAAAAATGTGTGGTGAGGTAAATTGACTAGCTCAACATGACCCTAATAGTGTTGACTGGGCCATTAAACTCCAAACAAAACTCACCCTCTTCATCTCTTTTGGGGGGACACCAATACCATGCTTATCTGGAAAGCCAGAAGTGACAGAAAACATTCCCAAATGGATTGAATGGTCTGAAATCAAACTATCAAGCCGATCCATTACATTATCACAGTACATGTATTCTGATTCAGCTAACTAGAAATTGCCTTCACTTGACTAGGCACACCATTTTAATTTGCTGGCATCTCTGAAAGGAATATCAAAAGGCTATGCCCTTGTGGACAGAGAGATAATTACCTGACCTTACCACCTCTGCAAGGGTGACCACTGTCAGATATTATATCTTATTCTCCAATTAATCAATATATGTGCAAAGCTCCAGATATGCTGGGTATATATATATACATATATATATTTTTATTTCTCCATAAAAACAAGTTGTGGGTACTTATTAGAAGTGCCTCAGTGAGTCATGTTTTTGGCTATCCAAAGAGTGCCCAGCAAAGACTCTGATCAGATTGAGTGAATAAAACATATGAGTCACTATGTGAGATAATGTACCAAAGTACATGTCTGCCTACTGAAGACTGGGATCAGCCTGCACATTCACTCAGTCTGATCCGAGTCTTTGCTGGGCACTCTAAGGATAGCCAAGTTTCATTAGGTAGACCAAAGACTGATCAGACTTTGGCTGTGCAGGCTTGTCTTTCACTTAGTGCGCATGTTGGAAGGTACACTTTCTCATGTTGTATGGCTCATATCGAGGTTGATCGCAAGACTGTAGCAAGTCAGATGTTTTTTTTTTCCCCAATACTTAATCTCCTCACCATGAAGGTGTTATGAAGATTACAACATATCTTTCTTTAAACAATGGAAATTTAGGTGCCATTGCTCGTATGAGCAATGGCACCTAAATTTGCATTGTTTACAAAGGGGTCAAAGTTACCCCTAAACAAGGGTTTCAAAAATATGTTTGAGTTACTACAGTCTTGCGCTCAACCCTCCATATGCAAACAGCAAAGGTGCAGATCAGCCTTCACATCTATGCAGACTGGATCAGTGTATTTACTGTTTACCACTGGGTTCTACAATATCCAGTTATGCTTATTTTTTGTTTTTCTGTTTTTTGTTTCTTTCTGTAGGCAAATGGCAGGCTGCCATGACCAGACAGTGTGGATACACAGGCTGATCTGGGCTTTCACTGTTGGGAAATTCATTTAGCATCATTTTCATAGCTTGAGATAAGGTGCTTATTTTCACCCCAAGGTACTGAAATTTTTCTCTTTTCTCCATAAACATGTCATGGGTACTCATCAGAACTGTCTTGCTGAAGCACTTCTAATAAATACCCACTTCCTATGTTTTGGTAGGTTAAAACATATTATTTCAAGTTTTACTGGCATGCAACCAACATTGTACACAAGAACAAAGTTTAAGGGACTGGAATGAAAGCTTTCTGCTTATGTGTTCATGGCATTACGAAAACACGCCTATTCAAATATACTGAAAATTTTACAACCAAAAGATGTAAATTTTCAGATAAACAATTCTGATATTTTTCATAATTCTGTTCAAAACATAGATTGTGAGTACTCATTAGAACCACCTCAATGAGACAGTTCTAACCTGAGTATCCACAATCTATGTTTTTGAGCAGAAATAAGAAAAATACTGTATACCCCTTCAAACCTCAGTTTTACTATATAAAAGTGGGGTTTAAGGGTCAAAATTATATAGCCATGTTTTCTGATGGGAATCAAGAAAATTATTTGACTGGATGCCCATCTTATCTAGATTTATGCAGTTTTGCCAGATGGACCTCATATGAATATGATTCACCAGTCTATATAGAATTATCAGAGCAATGTAACTCAATAGCTGAATAATTGCTCACATCAAATACTCGATCCCTATCCCTAGAAAAGTTACCTTATACATTATGTGCTCAGCAACCTGCATTTTCTGTACAGCTCTCAGAGCTCTTAATAAGAAGGGTATCCAAATATTGTTTTCTTAATTTTCCATGAAAACATATGTTATGGGTATTCATTAGAAGTTCCTCTATGAGGCACTTCTAAAGAGTACCACACCAAATGATCTGAAGGAAAAATAAGACAAATATCAATACTTTTGGCTTGAAAAAAATACCGTATTTGGCATTTGCTATATGATGACAGAATCTGTTAGTCTTGCAGAATATATCAGTGCACACTGCAGGCTCAAACCCGACTACAAAGCCATATGTGTTCTTACGACATGAAAGCCGTAACAAAGGAATGAAGCAAAACTGAAAAAATATTCCGTCTTTCCTGGGAATCGAACCCGGTCCTCCCGGTTAAAAATCCAGTGCTCTAACCACTGAGCCAAAGAGTCGACTCCCTGACGCAGTTGTCAGAGATTGAATATATACTTAGATGCTATGCGTAATCTGCCAAGGCAGATAATCGAAGGTAGGAATGCTCGGTCGTAACACTCCCCCTCTTCAAGGAAGTCATCATTTATGATGACGTGAAGCCATTTTCGGCATATAAAGTCCAATTTTGGACGAGCCCCCATCTTACGACATGAAAGTTGTAACAAAGGAATGAAGCATAGCTGAAAAAATATTCCGTCTTTCCTGTGAATCGAACCCAGTCCTCCCGGTTAAAAATCCAATGCTCTAACCACTGAGCCAAAGAGTTGACTCCCTGACGCAGTTGTCAGAGATTGAATATATACTTAGATGCTATGCGTAATCTGCCAAGGCAGATAATCGAAGGTAGGAGTGCTCTGTCGTAACAGTGTCAATCTAGGTATCTTCTGTCTCCATAAGTCATAAGGGATGGTTTATTCTGGTGGGATGGAAATTAATCAAAAATCTTGATCTGGAAAATCTGTTGGACAGCAATCACTCAGTTCCTATAGATGCATATTCCCTATGCAATATTCAAGTTTACAGCCCACTACCCTGCAAAAGTAATACATTGTATTTCAAAAATAAAATTTTGTGACTGCAAATTGCTGTGATCAAACAGAATACCAACTATTATTGGTACTTAATAAACACACAAATGTAATCACATTTATTCATACATCAGTAATTTTTACTTTAACCTTTACGACTCTGGACTAATTCAGCAGACGACAATTTGATAGATATTTTCTTTATTTTCCCAGAAAATAGGCTTAGACATTTCATGCAAATTGTCTCTCAGGAGACAATTTGCATGAAATAGCAAAGCTTATTTTCTCAGAAAAAGAAGAGAAATATTTCAAAATGTTGTCTGCTGAAATTTATACCCAGCATGCTTAGCAGTAACAAAAAATTATGCATGAATCATGAACTGCTTCTTCCTGAAATACCAGTTGGAACACTGTTTTTTTTTTAACTTGACATAAGCTTTTAACTTTTTTGTCAGAAGTTAACACTTTAAGCCCTAACCCAGTCAGCATTCTACGTAAATCTATATCGGGCCGTCATCGGCCTGTCAGGGTAGCTGACGGGCCGATGACGGCCCTATGTAGATTTACGTAGAATGCTAGCTTGGAAGCAAGATTGCAGCAGACAACAGTCTATATTTTTTTCATGACTGTTCAGAGAAAATAAGACTTGGCATTTCCTGTGAATTACCAGCCTAAATGATGAATTACATGAAATACCATGTCTTATTTTCTCTGAAAAATACAAATAAAAAATCAAAACGTTGTCTGCTGCAGCTGTGATTAACAATTAAAGGGTTAAGTATTTATCAGCTGCTATTTTCTAAATACTAACTAAAAATATTTTATTCAACTTTCTAAGGTTTACCCATAGTCAAAAATTAAAATTCTTTGTTTGTGTTAAGGTTTTACGGCCCAATCAACCCAATGGGTCATGTCCAGCGCGGTCAGTTTACCTAACCACACGTTACTGGGCAGGCTTAGTCCTCTAAGCGGTTAACCAGTATTGTGCACATTCTTTCGCCAGAAACTGACAACTGCCCTTCGTGAATCAGCGGAAGGGAGAGAATGACCGTAGAAAATATTTCATGATCAATCTCCACGAAAGAATGTTACCGACCTTGGCAGGGGTTGAACCCGTGACCTCCTGATCTCCAGTCGGACGGCGCATCCAACCGAGCCACCGAGGGCGGCTAAAATTCTTTAGAAATTGTCTTATATATATAATCATTAGCATTCTATAAGGGCAAATCACCAGGTTAAAGATATTTTTTTCTTATTTTAAATACAAAATAAGGCTTGGCATTTCATTCTTATTGCCTACCATTATGAGATTTTAACCTTGTTTAACATACTCTGCATTTCATATACTTTATATCGTAACAGCTGGGAAATGGCTGATGTCTCCTGCTAAGTACAAAATCAGGTACTACGATTTTGTATTTACCTAAAAGATGTACCTCATATTCTCATATTAATGGAATATGAACAGTTTTGGTTTTGATTTGGATGATGTAAAGACAAATATATACATAATATAGTTGTAAAGAGTAGCTGGTCAATGACATAGAAAAGTTCCTATGATGATTTTCAGCCACAATCCAGCAATGCTGCAGAAATATAGTATATAGCAGTATATTCCAACAGCATTCATGCATATCATTAACCATGTTTTATGACTTCCAGTTTGCTTTCCTGTAGTGTTGGGAATCGGAGAGGAAAATCACAATCGATTATCGGTAAAGTAAAACCAACTGATTATCGATTATACAATCGGATATCCCATAACTGGCATCAAATAATAAATCATTATAGTATATGCGCTTTATGTTTCTATATTACTTAACATGCAACAGCATATAATGCATAACTAGGGTAATTTAAGATATAGGTTGTTTCAAGACAAAGCAGATTTTGCAGCCATGTTTCTAGTAAATGAATCTTTCATAATACTCTGAATTTGTAGGTCTCAGTATGTGACCTTTGGCCAATGTTCCTAAAAATAGAATTTCAAATAATCGATAGTGAAAAAAAATTACCGATAGTTGCCTATAGTGGGCTCATCCGATTAGTTTTCGATTACTTTGATTAATTGGCACAACACTACCTTCCTGTACATTAAACCCCTTCTAAGAAGGGTCACAATCTACTCTAAAAGGAAAGAATCTGTGCCCAAAGGAATACATTCTCTCCTTTTAGAGTAGAGCTCTTTCCAGAAAAGAGGCAAAACCAATTTTGATAAGTTTCCTACCACAAAGTGTCTCCATTCCCAAGGTATGAAGCTTTGTCTGGACCAAACTGCATATGCCCTGACCAGACTACACATTTGTGTATTCTGGTCAGGCCATGCACTGGGTTCAAGCCTATTATCTCAAAGGTTTGACAGTCCACAAATGAAAAAAAATATCCTGACACTAACCTAACCCTAACATTAGTTTTCTAACCATGCATTCAGAATATTAGATCAATATACCATACACAGTTGACATAATGCCAAAAAAAAAAAAAAAAAAAAAAAAAAAAAGAAAAAGAAAGAAAAGTTTTGTCATAATGCAACTTGTGTTACTCTAGCTAGATTCTGAGCAAACCTGAAAGATGATTTTTTTGTCCCTGACATAATACATGTATTTTGGAATCAAAGAAAAAAGCTAGTACATGTATCCAAAATTTATGTGCAGGTGACTGTCATATTTTTATTTATATCTTTAATATTTTGACACCTTAACTAACACCATACCATACTTGTGGTAAAATCTGACTACCTTATGGTGTTTCTTAAAACTTGCAATTGAAAGGACTACAGTGCAGACCCAGATCAAACTGCTCCCAAAGGAGCACAAATAGTAAGGGTAAGTGTGGTACACAACAATATGAAAAGATCTTATTAGAAAATTAAGGGAACTAGATACACTTGGTAGAGTTTTCATCATTTTTACAAGGAAGACAACTTTTATGACTTTCTGTTTACTCTCCTGCAAAGGAATGCCCTTCTGAAAAGGCATCTGCTCCATAAGGAAAGAATTAGTTTTGCTCCCAAAGAGAGCCACTTCTTTCCAAGGGGAGCAAATTCTTTCCTTTTATTGTTTTCAGAAGGGAGGAAAAACAATTTTGAAAGAGTTATCTCCCTCAAAAGTGTATCAATTCCCCTTAAACCCAGCAACACCCTCTAATAGCCAATATTTGATAAGCATGATCATTGTCTTCTTGTGTCCAGTTTTATGACCAGCAGTCAGGATACACAGTTATGCTTACTGTATTCACCATAAGTAAACCGACAGACAGGCCTGAGCAAACAGTGTAGACCCAGATCAGATGCCACAAAATGTGGCATCTGATCTGGGTCTACATTGTTTACCACTAATCCAGTAATGTTTTGATGCATCAAAAGGTAGCAAAATGGATATACATTGTATTCAAATTTTAGGACAAGTAAGGTAAGGAGTAAATAAGGTCTTCTAATACTTGGGGTAAACACATATATGGCATAAACCAATATCTGTGTCAGGAATATATATAAGACTTCCATTATCTCTTAAAGCATCAATCTTTGTAGCAGACGACCTTCTATTAATTTTCACAGAAAATAAAACTTGACATTTCATGTTAGTCTTCTGCCAAGCAGACAATTCATTTGAAATGTCAAGACTTATTGTCTATGAAAAATAATAAACCAGAGCCCCATGGGCCACAATGCTCACCTGAGTGAACTGCCGTAAAGCTAATATTTTGAACTATTCTGCAAAGCTTCAGCTGTACCCTGGTCATGTCTTAATTTTTTTAATATTTTTTTCACAATTTTTGGTTGCAATGGTAACCAATCAACTGCACGGACAGAAATTGTATGTTTGGTAGATCACTACTGAAGGAACATTTCTGGAAAACTTTTGTCAAAATATATGTGGTAAGATAGAAAAAAAATGGCCTATTTTCACTTTTCCCATTATACGGTTATAGAAATTTTAAGTTGCCATAGTGACAAAAGCACATGAGCAATGGCTACAAAAACACAATTTTTGTGGAAGCTAATGTTAAGAACATTTCTTGAAAGTTTCAGCTTCATCCCCCTTATGGCTTCCAAGGAGATAATTTTTTAATATTTTTCTGCAAATTTAATGTTTCAGTTGCCATGGCAACCAATCAGTAGTTTGGACAAAATTCATATGTAACATAGCGGACTACTCAAGGAACATTTCTGTAAAACTTTTGGAATCCAATAAGATAGAAAAAAGACTTTTCACTTTTCCCATTATAAGCCTATGGAAACTTTCAGTTGCCAGAGTGGCATCTGATCTGGATCTGCACTGTTTGCCAACTATCCTTTTAGGGGTCTCGATCCAGACTACAATGGGTTAAAGGTTAAAAGAAAGAAAGTTTTGAATTTCAAACAATGCCTTTGAAAAAAAAGTAGATAAAAGTCGGTGATATTTTTTCATTCTTCCCAGCTGCAGAAAAGAAGGAGACAATCTGCAGGAAATGTCATGTCCTATTTTCAGGAATAATAAATATAAAAATTTTTAAATGTCATCTGAATAATATCTTAATTTGGTGTATCAGGGTTTAATGAAATACGCCAATCAAACATATGGACTGGAAGCATTGAGCAAAATTGTAGCAGAAGACATTCTCAATATTTTTATTAATTTTCAAAGAAAATAAGACTAAGTATTTCATGCAAATCATCTGCTAGGCAGATGATTCACATGAAATGTCAAACCTTTTTTTCCCTGAAAAGCAAATGAACAAAAAAAAAAAAAAAAAAAGATTGAAATGTTGATTGCTGAGTAGTGATCTGACTTTAAGGGTTAAGAATGGATCTGTAACAATCTATAAAGTTCCAAAGTTCCAACCTGGGATTTTACTTTATCTTTGTACTTTTTATATCAGCATACATTTTATATGTTAAGAATCTTCCCCCACCCCCCACCCCCGCAGGAAAAGGGTACCAGCATTTTCATTCAACTCATCCTCTTTGAGATGCTGAGTCCTAATTTCTAGGGGGCAATAAGAAAGTATCTCTGAACTGAAATCTGCTAATTCTGCCTTCAGCAGGTGAAAACTTAAAAAGCTAATTACAGAACCTATATCTATTTTTTATTAAACCATAACATTACCAATATATTTTGCAAGCTATCTAGATGTTGTAAAGCAGTCAGAAACAGCTGTGCAAACAAACAAGATCCCTGCTGAACAATACTTCTAATTAGTTGAAGGCATTTTACAAGCAATCAAATTTGTAAATAGGCATGCTTCTTTTTTCACTGTATACAATCAGACTATTTGCATAGTTGTAAACAAGATGCTTTTTTCAGCCAAAACTATTAATATTTTCTCATTTCTTGTCAATGAATGTCTAATAATGTTGTAGAGAACTCATTAGACGTGCTTCAGTCATGGCAATTCTAATGAGTACCATAAAATGACTTTTTCTTGTGAAAAGGAAGGAAAATAATCATTAAAATACTGTTCCTATCTGGAGTCATGAATACTTTGGCAAAACATAAAGAGAAGAAATATTAACCCTTGTCTTGCTGAACCTGGATATACCCTGTATTTGCAAACAGTGTAGATCTAGATCAGTTGGCTTCTGACTGATCTGGATCTACACTGTTTGCCATTAAGGGTGTGAATTTATAACAACAATCCAGATCAAGTCATCTGATCGGTTAAAAATTAGAAGTTGGCATGGCATCTTAATTTAAGGCAGGACAAGGGTTAAGATGACTGGATACATATTGCCATCTACTTTTTGCTGACACTGTTCTCACTTTTGATAATGAAGGTTGCATTAACCCTTGCCATGCTAAATAAATTAAGATGCCACACCCACTTCTAATTTTCAGCCAATCAGATTACTTGATCCAGGTTTTATACAAATTCACATACTTAATGACAAACAGTGCAGATCCAGAAGCCAACTGATCTGGATCTACACTGTTTACAAAGGCAGGGCATATCAGGGGTCAGAAGGACAAGGTTTGATAGCCTGACTGTATATCTTTTATCCAGAAATGAATGATTTTTTCCACCATTGACAGGGATACACTGTTAGGGCAAGCAACGCTGCCAAGATTATTTTGCCTGGCTTCTAAAAATGGCTCTACTCTAAAAGGAAAGGATTTGCTCCCATGCAAATTCTTTCCTTTTCAGGCAGCCCCTTTTTCAGATTGGGCCTGGTGTGCAGAAAAGCACACAGGAAGGCACAAAGTTGTTTTCCTTTAGAAAATGGTAGAAATCCAACAAGCTCATTCATTCCCCTTAAAATGTCATCTAAATATGTACTGAAAAATGGCACTTTACAGATTTGATGCCACAATGAATTAAAAATTCAAGAAATCTTTGGAGAGTTTTGATTTGTAAGCTTTAACTTGGCATGTAATTGTATCACTGTCTTTATACATCCTGTAAATAGCAACTACAAAAAATACATAGCTAAGCTATTGCCACTAGCCTTGTAAGTGCAATTTGCAAATGCCATTAATGACAATTTTTCACCATAGTTCACAAAATGTATACAATATTTGCACAGGAAAAAAACTACTTGCAAGCAATTACAAAGGCAATCAACTTTTCAATCACTCATCAGGATATCTGGGTTTCTCTCAGCAGTATTTGCATAAAAAGCAAACACAATTTAAATAGTTCTGCAAACTCATAAATCACAATGAAATTCTCCTAGATTATCTGTAACCTAGACATTAACCCTTAAATCACAACTTTTAGTATTAGCAGAAGACATTTTACAAAAGTATGCCCATAGAAGTGGCTCACCAAGGCATTTCTAGTGCATATCACTGCATACATTTTTGCAGAGAAATAAGAAGAATGTTGCTACTTTTCAGTTTAAAAAGGGCCTGATCTAGAGATGTAATGCTATTGTTCTTTGAACCTTAATTAACCCTTGTCCTGCTGAACCTGGATATACCCTGCCTTTGCAAACAGTGTAGATCCAGATCAGTTGGTTTCTTCAGAAGCTGACTGATCTGGATCTGCACTGTTTTGTCATTATGTATGTAAATTTGTATCAACAATCTGGATCAAGCAATTTGAATGCCTGAAAATTAGAAGTGGGCATGGCATCTTAATTTATTCAACATGACAAGGGTTAATACACTGACAGTGCTATATAGTGAAATAGGTTTATTCTCAGTATGGTACTGATGGAACTGAAAAACTTTTATTATCTTGATTTTGGTTTCAATATCTCGACTTCATTGGTTTCTATTCGTTTGACTTGGCATTTTGCAGCCCAGTCAACACTGTTAAGGACATGTCAAAATGGCTGGTTAAGCTGACAGGTTAAGTCCTCTAAAACATTAACCAGAACTTTGTGCATATTATAACTTTTGCCACTAACTGACACCTGCCCTTCTTGAATTAATCACCAGAAGGGAGAGACTGACCATAGTAAATCTCCACAAAAGATATATGGCCAAGCTGGGATTCAAACTAACAACCTCTCAATCTGCAGCAAGACATGCTACTGACTGTTCTAAGGAGCCTGGTGCTTTCATTGGTAGCCTAGACTTAAGTATTGAATTCAAGAAACTTTATCTAAGTAAAACATTATACAATGTTATTCTAGAGCTCCTTCTAATTCTTAAACCCCACTTTTATATAGTAAAACTGGGGTTTACAGGGGTACACATTATTTTCCTTATTTCTGCTCAAAACATAGATTATGGGTACTTGTTAGAACCGCCTCACTGAGGCAGTTCTAACTAGTACTCAAAATCTATGTTTTGAGCAGAAATATGAAAAATATCAGAATTTTTATCTGAAAATTTTCGTTTTTTGGTGGTAAACGTTTCAGTATATTTGAATAGGCATGTTTTCGAAATGAAGGGTTATTTGATTGGTTGTAGCCTGGCACCATGCTATGAGTTTTACATTTCTAAATTAACAAAGGTACAATACTCCTCTTAGACTATTTTTCTACACATATCATCTCCCTTACCAGTCAGAAACTCATAACTGATCAGCCAAATCAGAGAAGGAATTCCAAAAGACTGGATTTTTGTAAAATAAAAGTAGTTTTTATGTTGATTTATGTATCAGTTAGACGGGAGCCAGTCTAGATTGGTTGAATCACATGAATTATTTTCAGTCAATAGACTTACCAGACTGTACACTATACAGTGGACTATACAGTGAACTCTCATTACAATAACAGCATTTGTTTCCATATTGGCATAGACGCTGCCATTAAAATGGATTTGCTATTGTAAAGATACAGCAGAACGATATGTACAAAAGGGCTTGTTTTGTTCTGATTTCCCCACAGAAGATATGTTTTGGATATTTGTTAGAATCACCTCACTGAGGCAATTCTAACAAATATCATTAACATTATGTTTCTGATAGTACTAAAAACAATATTCTTGCACATTTTCTGATTAATTGTCACCTCTTGAGTGATGGTTTCATGCCAGCCAAATTATTAATACATGTATAATAATTTTGTCTATGTATTGAGTATCCTTAACTAAGGAGTTAGTTAAGGTGTCAGTATAAAGAGGGCGAGTGTATTACAATACCTGTTTATTATCTCTAAATGGATCTTTCCAATACAACGCTCTTTTTTTAACAAAATAAAATCAATTAAGAGAAAATAGCTGCATCCCTTTGCAAAGATACTTCCTCTCTATACACTGGTAAAGTTGTCCTCTTAACTGCTAGAACTGAACCCGGATATACCCTGCCTTTGCAAACAGTGTAGATCCAGATCAGTTGGCTTCTGAAGAAGCCAACTGATCTGGATCTGCACTGTTTGTCATTAAGTATTTGAATTTGTATAAACAACTTTGAACAAGTACTCTGATTGGCTGAAAATTTGAAGTGGGCATGGCATCTTAATTAATTCAGCAGGGCAAGGCTTAAAGTACACTGTACTCAGCTCAATTGTAGCAGATGGCAGTCTTACTTTTTTGTTTATTATTTTTTTTACAAAAAATAAAACTTGACATTTCATGTGAATCATCTGCTATACAGGGATAAGCAATGGGACAGATATGCCTAAGCTAACATTGTAGGCCCAGGCCAGCTGCTGCAAACATGGCATATGATTAGGGTCTACTGTCTTAGCCAGTCACCCAGCAGTTTTTAAACACATTACCAGGTAGTTTAACTGATTTGTTCAAATTTTCAGACAAGTATGGTCAGAAATAAGGGTGTCCCAATACAGTCGAACTTCAATGGCTCAAACATCTTTAGGACCATGGGAATTTGATCTAGACATAGGGAGTAGGAGCTACTGAGGTATTTTAGGGGCCATGTCAGGAGACAAATGGGGATGATTTTACAGATGTATTTTAGATCTTCTTTTAAAGAATGATATGTTGACAGTACTCATTAGAATTGCCTCAATGAGGCAATTCTAATGAGTACAATCAACATACATTTTCATAATAAAATTGGAAAAATTCCTTAAAATATCCTAAAATACTTGTTCTCTTGAGCTATCGGAGCAATTTCCTCAGGACTCAAAAATGAGTTTGACTCAGCTATGATGAATGAGCCATCTGTGTTCAAGTCATTGAAGTTTTACATTATTTCGGTTAGATATGGTATAATAAAGCACCTGTTTGTTATCACTAATGGATCTCCTTGCTAATATGATGCTCTTTTTTAAACTTTATTTAACAATTTAAAAAGACATCTGTAAAATGAATAAAGATTTAAAAAACCCATCAAAATTTCTTCAACTTTTAGATTAAAAGATAAAACATAATTTGATCTGTTTTGAATTGTTGGTGGTGGCTGTAATCTTGAATTGAATGACACACTTACTACAAAGATTTGAAAACACAAATAAAATTAAATGACATTTAAGGTGAAAAGACACAGTTTAAATATACCACTCTCTAAAATATAAGATTGTTTGTCTCTCTTTTCAAAGGTAGTTGACTTTGATACATGAGAATTATCTTACCTGTATATGAATTTATTTTGAAAACAAGCTATTCTTGGAGGAAAGAATTTGCCCCTTAATTCTTTACTTTAAGAGTAGCCAGACATCAGAAGGGAAGCAAATCCTTTCAGAGCAGAGTTATCTCCTTTGGAAGTGTATTCACCTTAATGCACTTTTATCTGAAAGAAGACTGTTTGATAAATAAGACTCCTTGAACTTTGTTCTTCCAGGTCAGTGTGAGGACAAAACTGAGGTATTATAATAGTATGCAACAGGTCACAGCCAAGCCCATGCCATAGTGCAGTCAGTAGCATGTCTGACTACAGATCCAGGGGGTCACAAGTTTGAATCTCTCAATCCTGGTCCTGCTGATCCCGGATATACCATGCCTTAGCAAACAGTGTAGATCCAGATCAGTTGGCTTCTGAAGAAGCCAACTGATCTGGATCTGCACTGTTTGTCACTGAGAATGTGAATTTGTATCAATAACCTGGATCAAGTAATTTGATTGGCTGAAAATTAGAAGTGGGCATGGCATTTTAATTTATTCAGCATGACAAGGGTTAAACTATATCCTGTGGGTGCTTACTGGAATTGTCTCGGGAAAGCAAACCCAATGAGTACCAACAAGATGTGATGGAACTCAGAAGTAAAACTATATACTAAATTAACCCTTGTCATGCTGAATAAATTAAGATGCCACGCCCATTTCCAATTTTCAGCCAATCAGATTACTTGATCCAGGATATTGATATAAATTCACATACTTAATGGCAAACAGTGCAGATCCAGATCAGTTGGCTTCTTCAGAAGCCAACTGATCTGTATCTACACTGTTTGCAAAGACAGGGTACATTCAGGCTCAGCAGGACAAGGGTTAACACCACAATCAGAACCTTGCCTGGAATCATTTAATGTATACTTGTAATTTTACAGGTTTTAACAGTGGAATTTTAACTTACATTACAGTAAGAGATGGCATAAAACTTATTACCACTAATCTTGGGAGTGTTAAAGTGAAGGCAAAAAAAAAGGTTTGTTAGAATCATCTCACTGAGAAATTCCAGAGACATGACATATAAAAAAAACCTAAACTCTAATAGTCAAGAGTATTTTACCATTTTACATTGACAGAAAATATGTGGATATGAAAATTGTTCTGGGACACCTTAAACTCTTTAGCATATAACTTCTAAGCTTTGAACAAAATATTCCAAAAATGTAGAGATCCTTTAGAAATACAGAACAAATCAAAACCAGCAAATAGCAGACTTGGTTTGTCCATTTGATAACATGGTGTTATGTCTAAAACCTGTTTCCTGCATGGCAAGCAGGCGAGACCCTGTTTTCTTAACCCTTCTCCTACTGAACCCGAATATACCCTGTCTTTGCAAACAATGTAGACTAAAAGCCAACTGATCTGGGCACTGTTACATATATGCCAGGTGTGCCACAGTCAGATGTGTCATATTTGATAACAAACCTAGGTCAAAGTTCCTATCAAAAATGGGATATTATAGCAGAAAACTAATCATGTTTGATCTAAATGGGTCTAAATCGTTTCTTACATTTTTACTAAAGAAACAGACAAAGAGCTCCCATAAATTTAAATTGTAAGTCATTAACCTGCAGATTTGTTGTGTTGTTATCTAGCCACTTATCAGACCTGCCAATCAAAATATTTATAAAGAAGTTTGAATTTAGTCTCTAATTCATTATTTTATCACACATGCCTGGAAAGAATCATTATTTTAAATGTTTCATGCAAGATGTTATAAAGTATTCACCATACTTATCCAAAATATTAGGACAGACATATGTACAGTCAAACCTGTGTTAAGCAAGCACCAAAGGGAAAGGCAAAAAGTGGTTGCTTAAGGCAGGTGCTTGCTTAAGACAGGTAGATTTACACTTATATGGCCTTTATGGGATCTGAAAAGCTGGCCTTTAAAGATAGGTGATTGCTTAATACAGGTGGCCTTTAAGACAGGTTTGACTGTACCTCGAAAAACAGTCTAGACCCAGATCAAACTACTTCTAAAGAGTAATTTGATTAGGGTCTGCACTGCTTGTCATTTAGCAAGCACTTTTAGACACATCACCAGGTACGTAACTGAAATGAAAGATTAAAAAAAAAAAACAAAAAAAAAAACATAAATTTTGATGCAAATTTGATCAAAATGGGTGAAAACTAAGAATGTGATCAAAGTCTGAAAAATTTAAGAATGTTCTTATGGGCACTGCTATTCTGAATACTTAAGGAGGCTTATGATGTCACAGAGCCTTAACCCTTGTCCTACTGAATAAATTAAGATGCCACACCCACTTCTTATTTTCAGCCAATCAGATTACTTGATCCTAGCTGTTAATACAAAATACACATAGTCAATGGCAAACAGTGCAGATCCAGATCAGTTGGCTTCTTCAGAAGCCAACTGATCTGGATCTACACTGTTTGCAAAGGCAGGACATATACGGGTTCAGCAGGACTAGGGTAAATACAATATGGAAAACCTAAAAATGACCAATATTTGCAGCAATATTTTACCTCTATATCTGTGTACATAGCTTCTTCTCTGCCACTCCAGACATATGATATTGTTTTTGCTTGAAAATGCACTATTTCCTATCAAAGAAAAGATTTTAATGAACCTCATTAAATACTAAGAACGGTGACAGTTTTGAAGTCTTTAAAACATTAACTTCCATATATTTTATGAGATTATGATGAAATGCATAAAAATGTATGGGTTTTACCAATGTCTTAGATCCATTCTGCCAACTTTGCTTTCCCTTTAAGACACTATAGCTGCATTCATAAGGCAACAGAGCCCTTGACACATATGCAAACAGTTAATGCCTCATTCAGTCTACTCTTTTTATGGTATTACTGTAGCCAAACTGACTCTGTGTATTAAAGCAAGAAGGAAAGGCCCTGATCAGACTAGGGGCTTTTTTTTCTATTTACTTCATGTCTGTAAAGAGTATCCCATACATCAGACCATTTTTGCTTAACAGTTCACGGATGCCTTCTTTCACATCCTAACCCACTTAAGACCAATATACACCACCACACTATATACTGAAAGAGTTGAATTTCAATTTTAGGTATGTAAGGCTATGGATTTAGATATTCCTAGAGAAAAATAGCTAAACTATTTGCAAACAGTGGAGACCTTGATCAGATGATGCAGAATGCTGCATCTGATCTGGGTCTGCACTGTTTGCCGAGTGTGCTTTTGCGGGTCTCCAGACTAAAATGGGTTAAAATACCATGCGAAATTGAAGCAGATGACACAAAAAGTCTGAATAATTTTTGTCTTTTTTTGTTTTCATTTATTTTTTACAGAGAAATTAAGATGGCATTTGTGAATAAAAGATGTCAAGCCTTATTTTCTCTAATAATAATAATAATAATAATGAAATGTCATCTGCTGCAGTTATGCCTGGTGCTTGAACCCATTTTAATCTGGAGACCCCCAAAAGGGTAACTGGCAAACAGTGGAGATCCATATCAGATGCTACAGAATGCAGCATATGATCAGGGTCTCCTCTGTTTGCAAATAGTTTAGCCATTTTGCTCTAGGAATATCTAAATCACATAGCCTCACATACCTAAAATTGAATTTGGACTTTTCATATATATATATATATATATATATATATATATATATATATATATATATATATATATATATATATATATATATAGTGTGTGTGTGTTGGGGTGGGGGGGGGGGGGTGCAAAAGGTGACTCCAATGTGACTGCAGAAAGAAACTACATATTTATGTACAGTGGTCTAAGGGAAGTAATTCTGCTATGTCTGAATGGGCTGCTGGACAAACACTCTTTACTTTATTGATCCTAAATACTGACATCTTGACACTCACTTTACCACATTTACTCTAGAAGTTCAAACTGCCCATTTTTTCTACCTGTTGATATGCCCAAAACTGCTGGATGAATTACAAATAGGTAGACCCTGATCAGGCCCTGACCCTAAATACTGGGATACTTAAAACCACATTGGTTCTAGAATTTCAAAAAGTCCATTTTACTTCCTGCTGATATGCCTAAAATTCCTTGACAAGTGGCAAACAGTGTAGACCCTGATCACTGATCAGGCCCTGACCTAAATAACATACTTTAACATCTAACACTACTTGTCCTAAAATTTCAAACTGTCTATTTTAAGAGACCTGTTGATATCCTATAAACTGCTGCACCTGTTGCGAACAGTGCAGACCCTGATCAGATGCCACATTATGTGGCATCTGATCTGGGTCTACACTGTTTGCTCAGACATCTGTGTCCAAATTCTTAAGTTAAGAATGTATCCTTAAAGACTGCTTGACAAGATACAAACAGTGTAGACCCTGATCAGATGCCACACTCTGTTCTGTGGAATCTAATCTGAGTCTGTTTGCCCAGACATATGTGTCCAATACTTCAGGTATATATATCACATCCTGATGCACATGTATCACATCCTGATGCACATGTATCACATCCTGATGCATTACCATAAATAAAATACTTATAAATGTTACAATACTTCAAGGCGAAAGGATACATATACTCGTACAGCTGAGGCAACTCCATCAAAATTGTTTTATACCCTTTTGAAATGGGATCTACTAAATTCTTTCGTTATAGATTAAGAACCCTTTCCAGAAGGGGTTTGTCATGCATTTAAGATCAGTAAAGCAAATAGGAAGTCACAAAAGTTATCTCCCTTGTTGTAAAGGGCAAAAATCTACCAAGTGTATCTATGTTCCTAAGCTCTAGATAAAACAAACAACCTGGGCCCAGTTGTTCAAAGCGTAGTTAGCTTAACGAGCTCGTTAGTGGTCAAACTGTTAACTATTCTAGTAAGTACCATATCTAAATCACGGGTATTTTTGTTGAAAAAAAATGTGAGTAGCTTTTGTAAATGCAAAAGCTACTCACATTTTTTGTCAGCAAAAATATTAGCGTATATGCCATATCTAATAATCAAAGTTTTAACGATACGTTAACTAACAACATCGTTTTGAACAACTGGTCCTGACAATTAGCTCAATGTCATAATTAAAAGGGTAACCAGATTCAGAATTAGCCTTGCAACTGAAAATTTTCTTTAGCCTTTGCCTCTCTATGGGCATATTCAGCAGACGACATTTTGAAATCTTTTTTCTTACTTTTCCCGGAAAACAAGTTTTGACAATGCATGCCAATTGTCTCCAGTGGCAGCAGACAACATTTTGAAATATCTTTTTTCAGAAAACAGGATTTGACATTTTATGCAAATGCAATTTCGAAACCCGTTTTCTGGGAATATATAAGAAAAATATTTCAAAATGTCAGCTGCTGAAATTCTTACCCAGAGTGCTAAGCGCTAAATTAAAGCAAAACTAAAAAAGGGCTTAACACTCAACAAATGGCTGACATAGATTAAACTCTCTTGAGGCACTGAAAATAAAGCGAATATCCGCAAGACTACTTCTGCATCTATATCGTTCACTAATTTTTGTCATATCTTTGACCGTTATGTTACTGCTGGTAGAAGAACAATATTCTCGAAAAAGTCTGGAAAACAGTAACAGGGAAGACAGAAAGGAGATTTTTATTGAGTTTTCTTGCCTCCGAGACCATACCAATACGGCTGCAGAAAGAGGTTCTGGGTAGTTCCGGTCTATCACTGGGTCCCACTTTCAGTCTGGGCTCCAACTGCATTAGAAAGAGAGAGTTGAAAGCGCCCGCTTGAAAGATACTAAGTTTAGAGCCTCATTACAGAAGCTGGTCAGGAATTTTACATTGGGATGGTACTTAAAACAGCGCTATCTCAGTTTCTTCATGTGGTTTGACTTGGTTCGTGTTGATGCTGGAGGGAGGTAAGCTGATGTCAAGAGGTGCACCAAATCTCATCTTCTTGAAGGACATAGTAAGTCAGGTAAGATTTATCGTTTACTCTCCTAATTTCTCGGGTTTCCCAACCTAAATCGGCTAACATCTAACTGACACTGTTTGTTTTGCGACAAGGACTTCGCAGCTTGTCTGCTTACTGTACTCAAATAGACCTAGGCAGAGACGCCTACGGTTAAATCTTTTGTGTAGCGCTTTGTAGCCACTTGATGGCCGTTCGGTTTACAAAAAGGCCATTTTCTCCATCCCAAAGTTTCAATGATTATAAACTCTGTGTTTTCTGATTTGAACTTCTATTTACACCACACAAACGCATGTCATTGTCCTTGCTGAAAAAAACAACAACAAAAAAAAAAAAAAAAAAAAAAAAAGAAACCAACAAACTCCATTTGACATTTTAGTGCTAATGTCACGTGTATACGTATTGTCGCCATTTTGTTGCGTTTCACTATGCAACGATCCACTTAGAAAACACTTTATGTGAGCAACAACACCGAATACTCCACGTAGCAAGCGCTTTTTAGCAACACGCTGTTGCATAGCCATTTGCCACAAAGCGCTGTGTAGCGCTAACCTTATGTAATCCTTCCCTGGTGATATGTCTCTTGTTACGGTATTCCGGGAATGTTGTCAGGATGGAACAGCATGCCTCATGCTCTTACCAACTGGCAGTATTTTAGTTCTTCTTAGCTGAAAACAATCTGGGCGGAAGATGAAACAATCGTCAGCAAACAGTCTAGTTCTGGAAATGAGGCTGTCAGGAACCCAGCTAGCATTCTACGTAAATCTACATCGGGCCGTCATCGGCCCGTCAGCTACCCTGACGGGCCGATGACGGCCCGATATAGATTTACGTAGAATGCTGACTGGGAAGGTCATTTATGAAAGTAAGGGTCCAAACACTGTACCATGCGCATCCACTCACTCTTAGGACATATTCTTATCCTAGGTAGCATTCTACTTATATATCGGACTCGTTAGAGGCCCGACAAGATTGATCTTTATCAAGTCTGGACAGACCAAGCTCATCCCAGTCAGCATTCTACGTAAATCTATATCGGGCCGTCATCGGCCCGTCAGGGTAGCTGACGGGCCGATGACGGCCTGATGTAGATTTACGTAGAATGCTAGCTGGGATTGTGTTTACGCTGCCAGTGTCTCATTAGCCAATTCCAGTCCACGGATGATTGGCAATACTAATTGTAGCAACCGGAAGCCACGAAGCATGGGGTGTTTAGACAGCTCATCGCGAGCAGTGGCGTACCTAGAACAAAACCATTTTTACGCACACACAGGCACAGAAAAAATCAATCCGGAAACATTCATCCCATTATCGCTTCCAAGATGAGAGTTCCCCTTTATGGAAGGAATATGCTCAAAGAAGCAATTTTTTTTTCTTAAGGATAATCTGCCGGCTGCCCAAACGTGGCGGCGGAGTCTGCCACCTGTACACGTCATCATAAAATACCAAAAAAAGTCACAAATGAAAATGCGTGTCTCACAAATTTAACTGATAACTTAAATGTCAAGGCATATCAAATGGTTACTATTGGATAAAATGCATTGTATAAATAAGAAAAACTAACCTTCTAACTTGTGCAAATTCGGGACAAAAAAGTCCCCCTTTTTTTTTTTCATGAATTCATAAAATACTAATGTCAGTTTGTTTCACAATGTTCCTGGAAATTAAAATATCAAAAATCTTTCAAATAAAACACAATATGTCTATGTCCGTAGGTACCCAAACTGATACACAAAACTAAAATCTTGTCCTTTCATGTATATAATAGACTGGATACCGGTTTCTTTTCTATCTGCACGTGCTAGGGGGACAGATAAGTACATTATATATGTATCGTTCATGTCCACTGTTTAGAGCTGTTTGAGTAGCCTTCTTTGGAGCCGAAATGTGCCTTTATTTGAATGAATTTGGATATTTTATATTCCGACTGCGCTACATCACGAAAACACGCCTATATAATTTTGACCCCCTTAAACCCCACTTTTATATAGTAAAACTGGGGTTTACAGGGGTATTCATTATTTTTATTATTTCTGCTCAAAACATAGGTTGTGAGTACTCGTTAGAACCGCCTCGTCGAGGCGGTTCTAACGAGTACTCACAATCTATGTTTTCAGCAGAATCCTAAAAAATATCAGAATTTTTTATCTGAATATTTTCATTTTTTGGTGGTAAAATTTTCAATATATTTGAATAGGCATGTTTTCGTAATGAGATGGACCATTGTAAAACAAAATGACATTAGTATTTTATGTATTAATGAAAAAGAAAAGGAAATGTTTTGTCTCAAATTTACGAAAGTTAGAATGTAATTTGTTTTTTTTTATACTTATAAAATGCAATTTATCCATTAACTTACCACTTTATATGCCCTAACATTTAAGTTATCAGTTAAATTTTTGAGACACGCATTTCATTTGTGATTTTTGTTGATATTTTATGATGACGTGCAGAGGTGGCAAATTCCGCCGCCATGTTTGGGCAGCCGGCAGATTATCCTTAAGAGCTATTCTTATGGTAAAGGAGGAAAGTAGTTGATGACGGGTGATCTTTCTTTATTGCAAATACAGTCAAACCTGTCTTAAGCAGCCACCCATGGGAAACTTAAAATGTGGCTGCTGAAGGCAGGTGGCTGCTTAATACAGTTCAAATATATAAGTCTATGATGTTTGGGGCAACTTTCCTCTGGCTGCTTAATACAGGTTGGCTGCTTAATAGAGGTGACCACTAACACAGGTTTGACTGTATTTTTCCTAACGCAAAAATGCGCTTAAGTTGAGTATTACAAAAGTAGTCTTGCTTTACTCAGGGAGGTGTGACATATTCGAAGTTTTGTAGTCAGCACATTTCGATTTCATAGAAGTAATTGTGCTTGTACTTCTTGATCTATGAATGCCTAGAGCAAGATGTGGACAAACTGACCATGCCTCTGTGGACGAGTTACTACATCATCGACACCTGCTTCTGAGATCAGTTACTTTTTTTTTATATAATTACAGGCATCTCTCATATTTTAGAGCTGATTCAAAAGTACAATGAGCTGTCCACAAGAGATTAATCTGTTGTCTACAGCTTGCATTAGGCCACTTCGGAAACACTATAAAAGTAGTTATTATTAAAATAAGTTACACATTCTAAAGTACGAGTAACTGACTGCAAAATACCAAATACAAATGTACGTTGTATCGCATGTTACTCCTATCTTCACCAACGTTTTGGTAAATACATTACGAAAACACACCTATTCAAATATATTGAGAATTTTACCGCCAAAAAATGAAAACTTTCAGATGAAAAGTTCTAGTAGTCCTAATATTTCTGCTCAAAACATAGATTGTCGGTACTCGTTAGAACTGCCTCAGCGACGGAGTTCTAACGACTACCCACAATCTATGTTTTTGAGCAGAAATATGAAAATTAATGTATACCCCTGTAAATCCCAGTTTTACTGTATAAAAGTGGAGTTAAAGTGGGTCAAAACTACACAGGCGTGTGTTCGTGATGAAATCTGTAAATGTTGCCTTTGGAAACACCGAACGCATAAAATAAAGAAAATCAGTCTCGGTTTCATTGAGACTCTTCATATAAGGCGGCAGTGTAGTTTGCAGGCATTTCGAAAACACGCCTATTCAAATATATAGACAATTTCACCTCCAAAAAGTGAAAATTTTCAGGTCAAAAAAAACTCTGATAGTTTTCATATTTCTGCTCAAAACATAGATTGTGGGTGCTCGTTAGAACCGCCTCAGCGAGGCGGTTCTAACGAGTACCCACAATCTATGTCTTTGAGCAGAAATAAGAAAAATATTGTACACCCTGTTAACCCCAGTTTTACTATATAAAAGTGGGTTTTAAAGGGGTCAAAATTATATAGGTATGTTGTCGTTAAGGGCTGCATACGCCCTCTAGCACTGGCAAGTCTCAATATGTTATTTTCGGCATTAAGACATTAAGACTACCAGTATTTTATCCTTAAAGCGGCAATCACAGCTGAAGCAGAAGATATTTTGAAATAATTTTTATCATTATTTCTTTAACATTTCAGGTGAATCGTCTGAAATTCAAATGAAATGTCGAAATTTATTTACTCTGAAAAAAAAATAATTATGAAAGAATAAAATGCCGTCTGTTGCAATTTTGCTTGCCGCTTTAAGGGTTAAGCTTAATGTTTCAGACCAATTGTCGCCCACATACGATTTTGGGCGAGTTTATCAATTTATATCGTACATTTTTAGTATTCTGGCGACAGAATAAATTGTCTATATTTCCAGCAATACATATGGTGCCATATTGTGATAATATCAATAGAGCGCCTGTGTGAGAAATTATGGGAAAAAGGCTAAAACAATCACTAATAATCTCAGAATTTTCGACAGACTAATGATCAAATAACGCTTCGTCGCCTTTTGTGTTTATTTAATCAGTGGGTTCTGTACAAAACGGTTATGCATCATATTCTAATGCCCATAAGGTACAGTGATGTAGTCCTATTAGAACAATAAAACGGCGCCTAAATCAGTTAAAGTGACGCCTACTTGGCTGTCTTTGTTGATGTTTAGGGACAAGGAGCCCAATTGCTCTCCCATAGTCTTCCATTATAGTTTTTTGGCTGAATTCAGACCTTCACAAAATTCCTTGACTTCTAAATTTATTTGATCTCAAATTAAAAATTAGTCTGACAAAGTTTAGACTGAAAAATTACATCGCAAAAAAGATGGGGTCTAATCAGTATGTTTAGTACTTTTCTGCCCTTGAACACATATACCCTCATTTTCGTGGAAAATAAACAAAAGGGAAAAAAAAGAAGTTTACAAGCTCAAATTTTTCACACTAGCACACTAAAAATACAATTGTCAAATTCAAATTTGGTCTGAAATTAATGTAATAATCTCTGTGTAAATATGACATACATGTAAATTCAAACAGTATTATCCATTACTGTCCAATCAGTCAAGCTTTTTATCACATATAGCATTGACTTGCTTCCGTATACTTTTTGTTGGTTCCAGTCCTCACTACCCTTATTGGTACACGCTATTTCCTATAGGTGTTTCCATATTTATAAAGATTGTTATGATGACTCCTGTGAGTAGTCCATTTTTGCTAAAATTGACGCATTGTATAATCTTAGAATCCGCTCACCCAAATAAATGTCACACGCCAAAGATGTAATGTTTACATGTTGACAAGATTAACTCACGCCTGCTCACCGGAAGAACGTTTTTACAGCGTTTGAAAATTTTAAGGAGCATTAATAGCTCAGTAACATTTATAGCTCGCTTGTGGTACTGCGATCGGTACTTCTTACGTATCCTGCTCCGAAGAGAAGTCGTCTTGTAAATAGAGGGTGTTTCCCTTAAGAGAGCTTTATTATGCTAGAATCTTATCAGTGTCTCAAAACAGCTGAACTACTGATGCTGACATTACGAAAACACTCCTATTCAAATAAATAGAAAATTTCACATAAAAAAACCTGACAATTTTCAGATAAAAAAAACAAAAACAACCTGATATTTTTCATATTTCTGCTCAAAACATAGATTGTGGTACTAGTTAGAACCGCCTCGGCGAGGCGGTTCTAATGAGTACCCACAATCTATGTGTTTTTGTTTAAAAAGAAAATTAATGTATACCCCTGTAAAGCCTAGTTTTACTATATAAAAATGGGGTTTAGAGGGGTCGAAATTACATAGGCATGTTTTCGTGATGGAGACGTAAACAAACTAACACATCGCACGCATCATATTTATTTGGCATGCAAGGAAATTACTAAATTTGGCAACAATACCAGTAAACTCAAGAATTAATTACAGACAATCCTATTTATACCGACACTCGATATTACGACAAAGTTCGTTATATTGACAATTTGACTGTCACGAAACCTTCACTAAAGAGATAACAGTTAGTCACAAATTATGCAAGAATATTGTATTTAATACTTTAAAGAAACACATGTTTTTGGATAGTTGTTAGAATCGCCTCAATGATGCGATTCTAACAAATATCCGCAAACATGTGTTCTATGAAGAAATAAGAACAAAACAAGACCTTTCTTACGTCTGTCTACTCATTAAGTATTCTGTACAACAGCACATTCATTTAAATGGCAACGTCTTTGGGAAGAAATGCTGTCGTTGTAACGAGGGTTCACTGTACATCCATTAATATACGGTGGTGTAATAATAAAGGTCTCTAATTCAGTACATATCACTCGCAACATCAGAAAACGTACCTCGGACATGTGCATCCACGAAGATTCAAATCAGGCCGCACATTTGCGCAGTCTGATCAGAATCTTCACTGGACACAGTTTGTATAGCCAAGGATGCAAAGTTTCTTCGTGCGGACAACGGAGACTCTAATCAGTCTGTGCGTAGACGCCGGCTGATTTGAGTCGTCGTTGGGCGCACATGCTGCTCAATTAGGTTTAAGCCCCGCCACCTCCCCTACTAGTTTTGGTCTGCTGACCGTTCCAAGGCGGTTCCACATCTTCTTTGCTTGTGTGTTGGTTGTTGCAACTGTGTTCTTGTTTCTTCATTATTTCTTCTTTTTGTGCCTCTGGAATGTTTTGCCCGTGATTTTGACCTGTCCTGCTTAACTTCCGTTTTGTTTTCCCATTTAGATACATACCCATATTTCCTTATTACATTACGAAAACACGCCGAGGCGGTTCTAACGAGTACCCACAATCTATGTTTTTGAGCAGAAATAAGAAAAATAATGTATACCCCTGTAAACCCCAGTTTTGCTGTATAAAAGTGGGGTTTAAGGGGGTCAAAGTTATATAGGCATGTTTTAGTTATAACCCATTTAAGCCTAGTGTCCCATAAAGGGACATTGACAAACAGTGTAGTTCCTGATCAGACGCCGCAGAACGCGGCGTCTGATCAGGGACTACACTGTTTGCTTTAAGTTCAGAAATTTCTAGAAAATATGATAATAATAAAACTAACCAGACACCCCTTCTTTTTGAAATGAACCTGTCCAAAGACATGAGGTAGAAGAGTCCAATCAGCAGAAATAGGTTAATCAGATATTGAGAGTTATCAGGAATGTTTGTCACAAACTAAATTGTATCTGTAAAATAATATAGAAGATGTCTAGGAATAGCCACAATCACAGATTATAGCCTACCACTGACAGAAACCATGAAAGACAGTACACAAGCACTATACCCATCACGAAAACATACCTATATAATTCTGAACCCCTTAAACCCCACTTTTATATTGTAAAACTGGGGTTTACAGGGGTATACATTATTTTTCTTATTTCTGCTCAAAAACATAGATTGTGGGTACTCGTTAGAACCGCCTCGGCGAGGCGGTTTTAACGAGTACCCACAATCTATGTTTTGAACAAAAATATGAAAAATATCAGTAATTTTCATCGGAAAATTTTCATTTTTTGGTGGTCAGATTTTCAGTATATTTGAATAGGCATGTTTTCGTAATGCCAAGAAAAGCGGAACATCCATCTCCCTCTTCCCCAACAAGGTGATAACAATGCTAAACAGGATCCACTAAACACAACAATAAATTCAAATTCAAATTCTTTATTACATACAATTTAGCTATGCTAACAACATGTAGATCTAGAGCATTTATCAAACATACAAGAAGCGGAAAAAAAAAAAAAAAAAAAAAAAAAAAAACGCAGCAAGCTGCCACAAGAACAACTAACAACAGAATTACCACCTTGTAATGGTCAGTAGTAATAACTAAAGAGGGTATTTGTAGCAAATTAGCACCATAGGTTCAAAATTTGTAAAAAAAAAATTAAAAAAATTAATAAATAAAATCAATAAATAAATGAAATAAACAAATAACTAAAGAGGGTATTTGTAGCAAATTAGCACCATAGGTTCAAAATTTGTAAAAAAAAATTAAAAAAAATTAATAAATAAAATCAATAAATAAATGAAATAAACAAAAATGATTGCTCGGCTTGCATCGAGACTCCCGAACTCAGTCAGTGAAAGATCATAGAAAAACATGTACGGTAAACGCACTAAAATTTCGAACACTTTATTTCATACTATTTTGGCCTAAATTTTGCTTTTTATGCAGCAGTTTCTTAAAATATTTAATGGAATGGCCAAACAGTGTAGATACTGATCAGGGCTGCTCCATCAGGAGCAGTCTGGTCTGGGTCTGCACTGTTTGCATATGTCATTTTGTCAGACACTTTGGTGTTCAAATTTGTAGGACATTTACCGTAAATCGAATTAAATCACGGTGGTGTAACAAGGATGAAGGCTTTTGGCAGTCACCACAGATAATGGCAACCAGAGCTAAACTGGAAAACCACTATATAGCTAAAGCACAGAGGGTCAGAACAAAGAAATTACATCAGGCATCAACCATCAAATGAAAGGTTTAAGATAGCACCTTCATAGACTTAAAGACCCGACCCACCGTGGTGCAGTTAAAGAGGAAAACCTTCCTGATGACCCTGTCGCTTCTGAGGACTGTCGCTTCAGAGGACCCTGTCGCTTTCTGAGGACCCTTTGGCTTCTAAGGAGCCTGTCGCTTCTGAGGACCTGTCGCTGCTGAGGACTCTGTCGCTTCTGATGACCCTGTCGCTTTCTGAGGACCATGTCACTAGATTCGCATCACTTGTAAGATCTAGAGACTAATCTTCGCAATCGTTGGCCCTAGTGAATGAATGTGTGTTGATGTGTCACCACTAGTAAAATATTCTGATTCTGATTCTTGTAGACCTGTGCTGCGTTTAATAAAGCAGAACACTCTTTGGACTGTTTTTCACAAACTGTTTTACATCTTCTGAACGAACGGTTCTTAGGAAGGCTGATGTTTGGCATTGAACGTAACGGCAAACAGCACACCACAAAATACGAGTCGCATACATGTAGCAGCATAGACGCAAATATACAAATGAGCCGTAACGTCAGAAAACGTACTTTTGGACATGTGCGCCCAGCGAAGATTCAGATCAGCCTGCGCATTCGCGCAGTCTGACCAGAATCTCCACTGGTCGCTATTTGGCTACCCAAGGATGCAAAGTTTCCTCATGCGGACAACCAAGACTGATCACTGCGCGGATGCGCAGGGTGATATGAGTCTTTGTTCGGCACACATGTCAGAAGGTATATTTTCTCACATTGCGGCTAAAATGAATTAACCCAGAAATGGCCACAACCAAAGTCATTCCGATATATGGCTTACTTACCGGCGCGTAAATAATTCGTCTTTGACATGACTTGCATGCTGTCTGAAATAAGATACGGGATTCATGCATAATAAATAAGTATATGGTTTGTTTTAGTTTCATCAGGAAACAAAGACGTAATATTAGATCTTGCATGTAGACACCAAAGTTCTCAAATCAGTTCCACAGAGAAATGAAAATCCATGGATTTAATTACTGTATATAGTGTTTCAATTTTTATTACTTACCGTGTCATAATTGATCTTGGAATGACTAGTTTCTGTGGTAAGAGATCCCACTTTCAATAAATACGGTAAAGTTTCCATGGCAAAAGATGCCACTTTCAGTAAGGTAAAAAAAAAATACCCACTTTCAATAAATACAGTAAAGTTTCCACGGTAAAAGATCCTACTTTCAATTAATACAGTAAAACTTTCTATGGTAAAAAATCCTCCTTTCAATAGATACAGTAAAGTTTCCATGGTAAAGGATCACACTTTCAATAATACAATAAAGTTGCAGCGGTAAAAGCTCCCACTTTCAATAAATGCAGTAAAAAAAGTCTAAAAGATTGCCTTTTGAAACAAGAAGTTTTCATGGTAAAAACTCCCACTTTCAATAAATACATGAAGTTTTATTATTTAACTTTGCTCTCAGGTTTTCAAAGAATGCCGATGGCATTACGAAAACTCGCCTATTCAAATATATAAAAAAGTTCACCTCCAAAAACTGAAAATTTTCAGATGAAAAACTCTGATATTTTTCATATTTCTGCTCAAAACATGGATTGTGGGTACACAATCTATGTTTTTGAGCAGAATTAAGAAAAATAATGTATACCCCTGTAAACTCCAGTTTTACTATATAAAAGTGGGGTTTAAGGGGGTCAAAATTATATAGTCGTGTTTTCGTGATGGGCTTACTTTCAGCACCATACGATATTTTGAAAATCTGGAATAATACAATGTTGTTTTGAAACGAAAGATACTGGGTCACTATGTTGAAGTAAAGCTATATCAAAAAGAAATAAATGGCTGAAAAGTGTCTTTCCGAAAGTACGTCAGAAAGCGTAATTTAATTTAATTTTTAAAGTTTATTTAAATTTTATCATTTCTTTGTTTGAGTTTTTGGTAAACAATACGTCAACCAGTGTGAGTCATTTTGTGACGTCTCCTATTGATAGGAGGGAAAGGTACAGGAGGAAAGAGTGAACTGAAGTAAGATGAGGGGAAAAAGCGAATGCCAGCGCAGAAAGAGAAGAAATACTAACATGCCCATTCCCATCACGAAAACATACCTATATAATTTTGACCCCCTTAAAACCCCACTTTTATATAGTAAAACTGAGGTTTACAGGGGTATACATTATTATTCTTATTTCTGCTATAAAACATAGATTGTTGGTACTCGTAAGAACCGCCTCGGCGAGGCGGATCTAACGAGTACCCACAATCTATGTTTTAAGCAGAAATATGAAAAATATCAGATTTTTTTATCTGAAAACTTTCAGTTTTGGTGGTGAAATTTTCAATATATTTAAATAGGTGTGTTGTCGTAATTGCTTCTTTCACCTGCTGCAAGTATAGCAGTCACTTACTATTACCCTACTACCAAAATCAAATTTATTTTTTTGTTACATTTGCCTTTAAATATCAAAATTAATTATAAAAACGAATCTGTAGTACAGCCCCAATTGTAAATATCTTTATACATACTCATAAGAATCAAGGACGTCACTGGTTTGCTCATGAATTTTAATGATTTGAAAACGAGTGAAACTTCACATCAGAATAACGCATGCAGAAAGATTGTAAAGGTTTGGAATATTTCAATTTGGATTTTACCACTACTCGACAGACACATGACACTCGTTTGAGCATATATACAGTCAAATGTGAAATTAGTCATCTTTAACGCTTCGCATTCAGCAGATGACATATTAAATTGTCTTTCTTACTTTCCCCAGAAAACAGGATTTTACATTTGATGCAAACTAACGCCACGGAGGCAGTTTGCATGAAATGTCAGAGCCTTTTTTTTTCCTTGGTGGAGGAGGGGAGGGGGTGCGGGGGTCGGGGGGGGGGGAGGAGGGGGAAAGGGAAAAATATCACTAATTTGTCGTCAGCTGAATCAGTCCATAGGGTGGTTAAATGTCAATTTTTATTGGTAATAAAATTAGTTTTACAATGCAACTAATAACTGTCTTAAAATGGCATTATAAAATTCTGTCTTCATCCGACTGAATAAACAGAAAGACTTTCTTATTCCACTTATCTTAACCATCACCGCCATAATTCAAACTTTTCTAAGACTTTTTATGTATTTCAATGAATAAGCGATGTATTTGTCCAGAGGTCAGCTGTTATCTTATTATTTTATTTGCCTTACTCAGCGGTGGCTTTTCTATCTTAGCAACAGATCTGATCGAAGTTATTACGTTCATCACGAAAACATGCCTATATAATATTGACCCCCTTAAACCCCACTTTTATATAGTAAAACTGGGGTTTACAGGAGTATACATTATTTTTCTTATTTCTGCTCAAAACATAGATTGTGGGTACTTGTTAGAACCGATTCGTTGAGTCGGTTCTAACGAGTACCCACAATCTGTGTTTTGAGCAGAAATATTAAAAAAATATTAGAATTTTTATCTGAAAATTTTCATTTTTGGTGGTAAAATTTTCAGTATATTTGAATAGGCTTGTTTTCGTAATGTACTGAAGCTTGAATTTGTCGTCTATCCATGAATCACATGTCCCTCTTGGAATACATTAAATACGATCTCATGCTGTCGAAGTTATACTGTTTAGATTTATATCATTCGACGGGGGGCAAATTCTTTCTTTTTACACTAGATCCCTTTTCAGAAGGTTCGGGCCTTTTAGTGAAAGGATTTGCTTCAGCAGGCAGCAAATTATATCCTTTTAGTCTAGACTCTTTCCAGAAGGGAGCCAAAACAACTTGACTACGTCGCACTGTTTGCAAAGGCAGGACATATCTGGGTCCAGCAGGACTAGGGTCAAAATTTGCGTAAAGTCTGATATTCCTTTCAGTGGCCCCTGCGGTATGTTTGAAACATATACCAGCTTGTCGTTTAATGCTATGATCTTGACATTGCATTTTCGAGTCCTACACAATATCCCTTTGTTTCGTTCACTAGTGCAAAAACTGTGGAAGTGCTTATATTTTATTTATACGCTAAGGAGATGAGTTGTACAAAATTTACTTTAATTCGTGGATGGTTTCCAGAAGAAACCGTTTCAATATTAATATGCCGCCATATGACACTAAGCACAATCTCTTCTTGTCAGAACATCAAAGGTCTTGATTTTCTAAACCGTCTATATAGAAACACGCACACGACACTTTGATAATATGTTTGACATGCATTCACGAAGTGGGAACAAACCAGATAAGGACGCGTGCTAAAAGGGCTTATCACCAAAGTGCTTTAAGTTTCGATTGTCAACGAAACAAAAGGTACTCGTGTACACACCATTCAGACTATTATGACAAATTGATAATCACATTACTATGTTAACAAACAAAAAAGGCAAATAAGTTCAAATCAGAATCTTTAACCTTTAAGATACTAATTAAGATTGTAACAGACGACATGTATTTTTTTCTGTTTTTTCTTTTCTTTCTTTTTTTTTTTTTTTTTTTTCATTTTGTTTTTCAAAGAAAGGAAAGCTTAGCAATTCAAATGAATCTAAGCTGACGATTCACATGAGAGTTCAAATGTTTCTTTCTCTCATAAATAATAATAAAAAAAATATTTCAAATTGTCGTTTGCTGCAGTTGTGATTGGCGCTTTAAGAGTAAACACTACTGCTTATAGTTCTTTGTAACCGTATTACACTAGTTGTCTATTAGTCTGTATTAAAAAAACTAAAAATATTTCGCGAGAAGTTTTCAAGAAATGTATGTTTCCGTTTTCTTCAGCGGAAGGCGTCTTCAGAGTCCGGGATTGTCCTAGGGAACAACTGTGTGCTGAGTGTTCAGCAATATTTGTGCAAAATGCAGGTGCACATATCTTCACTCTTGGGAGAATTCAGCTGGTGACGAAGCGGTGACCTCTTGTCCGAGAGGATGGGGTTTGGCATTTCAGGCAAACTGTCTCCTTAGGAGAGGTTGGCATAGAAGGACTCAATCCTGGTTTTTGTGAGAGCTGGTAAGGATATTTCCGTTTGCCGCCTGCTGAGGTTTTGCCCAAATGCTAAGTGCTACAGCTTGACATATTTGTTCAGAAAGTTCTGATAAACGCTGTGACGACTTTTTGTAACATTCTATTCAGACTGTCTTATATAGATCTCTGATATCATTTTCTCATTCACGAGAATAGTTTTCTTTTCTATGAATGTATTTCTTAATACACTGCATTTTGTGGTCTATATAACACTGTATAATGTTTAATGCCGAATAAAGCAATATTGTATTGTATTGTAGAACTAAAACTTGTAGTACATTGTACGTGATGGTTCCCACTGGGGTGTTGGGTTGGATTATATGGTAAATACATATCGTTACTTTGAAATGGCTTGGTAAAGTCCTTAAGTTAAGCTTAAAATTAAACAGACTAGTAATTGTTTGTTCCTGTAAAGTGCTATTATCTATAAGGAGCAGACCTGCATGAAATAATGCATAAAACAAAGAGAAGTATTCTCGTCCAGACAGAACACTCAAGGCCGTCTCTTGTATGCCAAGATAAAGCAGGTTTATGAATGGTTTAGCGGACAATCTAGGCATGTACAAAACGATAAAAGCACTTGACCAGAGAACGAGTGGCTAAGGGTTTAGACCATGATAATGAAATCCAAGCTCCATCTTTAGCCGTGGTGTTTAATCACCATATTAAAATGATTTTCCTGATTTTTAGAAGGATAGCCTTGTCTGTAAAAAGGAGATTGGTAAACTGCCTTTGTGCAGTCAGTTGTGCAAAATAGTAGAAAAGATGTCCTGCAAGCGCCACAATCTCATTACGAAAAAAAAGCCTATTCAAGTATATTGAAAATTTCACCACCAAAACCTGCAAGATTCCAGATAAAAATTCTGATATTTTTCATATTTCTGCTCAAAACATAGATTGTGGGTACTCGTTAGAACCGCCTCCGTAACATAGATTGTGGGTACTCGTTAGAACCGCCTCCGTGAGACGGTTCTAACGAGTACCCACAATCTATGTTTTTGAGCAGAAATAAGAAAAATTATGCATACCCCTGTAAACCCCAGTTTTACTATATAAAAGTGGGATTTAAGGGGTTAAAAACTATATAGGCATGTTTTCCTGATGTCATAACATAGCCTGCCAATACCAGATCACGAAAACATGCCTGTATAATTTTGACCTCCTTAAACCCCACTTTTATATAGTAAAACTGGGGTTTACAGGGGTATACATTATTTTTCTTATTTTGTTCAAAAACATAGATTGTGGTACTCGTTAGACCGCCTCGCCGATGCGGTTCCAACGAGTACTCACAATCTATGTTTTGATCAGAAATATGAAAAATATAGGATTTTTTTTTTATCTGAAAAGTTTCCTTTTTTGGTTGTAAAATTTTCATAATATTTGAATAGGCATGCTTTCGTATTGACCAAGAGGAATAGCATACAAACTACGACACATTACGAAAACACGCCTATTCCAATATATTGAAAAAATTACAACCAAAAAATGGAAAATTTCCAGACAAAAATTCTGATATTTTTCATATTCCTGCTCATAACATAGATTGTGGGTACTCGTTAGAACCGCCTCACCGAGGCGGTTCTAACGAGTACCCACAATCTATGTTTTTTTAGCAAAATAAGAAAAATAATGTATACCCCTCTAAACCCCAGTTTACCGTATAAAAATGTGGTTTAATGGGGTCAAAATTATATAGGCGCGTTTTCGTGATGAGATATGCCACAAACTAAAGGAAAGTTTGCAGAAACGAATGTTTATTTTTGACTTGGGTAACTTTATTTATATTTTTGCACCAAAAATGTTACTCGTAAACATAATCATTGTTTTACATACAATCATTTTGGGTACTTTACTTACCCTAAGTATTTAGACAGGCCTAAGCAAACAGGGCCAGATCAGGCATCAGACCAGGATTTAAACTGTTTGCCAAAATCAACGTTTTTTTGGACGCCTTAACAGGGAGCATATTGGGCTAGCTCAAATTGTAGGACGTGTGGTAAATGAGTCAAGATATCGAAATATCGAATATCGATAAAGTGATTAATGTCTGTTTTTCAAGAATGGGGTTGGTACGATTATCTTTGACCGGACAGCAAAGTGGTACCTGGCGTGTTTTAATGATATCCAACACGATTCTGATGTTTCATATTCAGGTCTGAAAAAGAACAGAAATAAAAGGAAGCATGGTAAACGAGACTGGTGAGATTTACTCTAAATATTGGAACACCTTAATTCCTTACTATACTTATCCTTGAATTCATTAAGAAAACACGCCTATTCAAATATATAGACAATTTCACCTCCAAAAACTGAAAAATTTCAGATACAAAACTCTGATATTTTTCATATTTCTGCACAAAACATAGATTGTGGGTACTCGTTAGAACCGCCTCGCTATCTTTTTGAGCAGAAACAAGAAAAATAATGTATACCCCTGTAAAACCCAGTTTTACTATATAAAAGTGGGGTTTAAGGGGGTCAAAATTATATAGGTATGTTTTCGTGATGTTGAATAGGATTAAATGTTCGGACATGTAAACTCTTAAAGCGGCAAATAAAATTTCTTGCAGGCGACATTCTATTGTTTTATTTAAGCTCGGGGACGATTCACATGAATTGTCTAGACCTGTTTTCTTTGCAATAATAATAATAATAATAATAATAATAATAATAATTGTCGTCTGTTGCGGTTGTGATTGGCGCTTTAAGGGATTAACATTCTTGAATTTGAACGTGTATCACCTAGTCGTAGGTTCTTGTGCCTAAAACATGCTGGACGAATAGCATAATGTTTTTACCGTGGTCAGATGCCGCATTCTGTGGCTTCTGATCTGGCTCTACATTATTTGTTCAGGCACTCTGTCCGGTCACAATCTAATAAGCTATACCACTGACGGTCGGTCGCAAATCTGCTTTGTGGAAGTTGGCCAAAGAAACTGATGGTAGCACAAACCCTGTAAGCATTCTACATAAATCTATAGCGGGCCGTTATCGGCCCGTCAGGGTAGCTGACGGGCCGCTAACGGCACGCTGTAGATTTATGAAGAATGCTAGCTGGGAAGCGGCACAATGAAACAAACAATGAAAAAAAAAAAAAAAAGAAAGAAAGAAAGAAAGAGAAGGTTTTATGACGTTTCTAGAGCCAATAAAAAGACATTAGGACAAGTTTAGAGAGGGGAATGTGAGGTTGTTCATTAACTCATTTATGCCTTGTGTCCCATAACAGGGACTTTGGCAAATAGTGTAGACACAGATCAGACGCCGCAGAACGCGGCGTCTGATCAGGGTCGACACTGTTTGCAATAAATATGGGAATTTCTATGAAACTTGGCAACAATAAAAACTAACCAGACACTCCTTATTATGAAATGAACGTGTCCAAAGTGTTGTGGTAGAAAAGTTCGCTCAATCAGTCAGCTACCGTATTTAACCCAATTATTTGCTCACCTAAACTTTTTATCATTCTTATCCTAGACATTACGAAAACGCGCCTATTCAAATATATAGAAAATCTTACCTCCAAAAACTGAAAAAAATTTCAGATAAAAATCTTTAATATTATTCATATTAAAGCAGTCTCTTAAAGCAACATTTTAACCCTTATAAAATGTCTTTAACTATGATTTTAAATGATATACCATGTGTAAAAGTATCGCTGAAACCGTTATTGTAACTGAATTGAGAGCTTTTATGACCTAGCATAATTGTTTTAGATATTGGTTTTATGCGCTCGTCAAATCTTAAAGCACTTACTAAAACTGTGATATCATATAGATTTGTCTTTGATATAATTAAGTGCCATGTTTGGTTTTAAATCACTTGCACATACCCATTAGCACTTTTTATTTGACAAAAACTTTACATACATGTAAGCATTCACTTCGCTACAAGCTACTTTTATCCCATAAATTTCTTAGCTGTTAGTTCAGTCTTGTTGTATATATGTATATAAATTTTGGTTAGAGGACCGCAAGGTAGAATAGTTATTTATAGCTAATTGTGTCATCCTCTTCAAACATTGTTTAAATAAATAAGATAAATATTTCTGCTCAAAACATAGATTGTGGGTACTCATTAGAACCGCCTCGGCAAGGTGGTTCTAACGAGTACCCACAATCTGGTATTGGGCAGAAATAAGAAAAACAATGTATACCCCTGTAAAACCCGGTTTTACTAAAAAAAAGTGGAGTTTAAAGGTGGGGGGGGGGGGGGTTAAAAATTATATAGGCATGTTCTCGTGATGCTTAGAGCACTTGAGCCATTTTATTACTCGCCAGTGTGTCTAAAATTGCTGGATGGTGGAAATAGATTCTAAATAGAATAGCTCCTCAGAACAATGAACACGCTCCTCTCCAACTGAAAACAGCTGAAGTATCAATTTTTCTGGGGCGGAATAGCTAGTTTCGGCCAATTAGGCCTCATCAATGACTCTCACGTATATTTTCAAAAAATCCCTGAATCGGCTCAACGATCACAAACCTGAAAAGGTAAACCTGATCCAGTGCTGGAGATAAGATCAGTATCCCAGTATTTTACTGATCAGTTTTGGGCAAATACTGAATCATTTTTAAAACAGTCAGTACCCATTACTGATGCATTTTCAGGATACTAATCAAAATTTGAAATGTTCAGTATTCAGACAACGAAAATATAGAGTTTAATGCATTGTTAAAATCATAGGTCTAGATACGAATATTTTTCTTATTTCTCCATGAAAACATATGTTGTGGGTACTCATTAGAAACGCATTGCCGAGGCGCTTCTAATGAGCTCCACAACATATGTTTTCGTGGAGTAACAAGAAAATATCAATACTTTTGGATTGAAAAAAGCATCTTATCAAGAGCTATGTGAAAATGATTTTTCATTACGAAAACATGCCTATTCAAATACATGTATACTGAAAATTTGACCACCAAAAAATGAAAACTTTCCGACGAAAAATACTGATATATTTCATATTTCTGTTCAAAACATAGATTGTAGGTACTCGTTAGAACCGCCTTGCCGATGCGGTTCTAATGAGTACCCACAATCTATGTTTTTGAGCAGAAATAAGAAAAAAACATATACCCCTGTAAACCCCAGTTTTACTATGTAAAAGTGGGGTTTAAGGCGGTCAGAATTATATAGGTATAGTTTCGTGATGTACCTTTAAAGTTTATTAATTGATTGTAAATAATTTTTTTCTGGAGCACTGCTGATCTGACGCCGTTGTCCGTGGCGTCTGTTCTTGGTTTACACAATTTGTTTAGACCTGTCTGTCCCAATAATTAGGGTTAGTACGGTAGTGCATGAATTTAATTCTATTTGAAATAAACCCGCTTTGTTTCATTTATTGCTGAATGGAATGTTTGTCAATAATTTAAACAAAGACGCTGGCCTGGTCGGGGTTAATTTCTGTTTTGATCTTTGCATCGTACAAAGTGCATTTCATGCATTTGCCAATTTTCACACAATGTTCTGCTATTCCACGAGCAATAAATTGAGATTACTGTCGATTTCCTATTAGCACGGCGTTAAACCGATTCAGTTTTAAAAGGCTCGAATGTTGGTTTTAACAGTTTAACCACCTGTCTAGTCAGTATGAAAATTAAAGTGTCTGTAGAAAGCACACCGTCGCCAATTCTCACGCTTTTGTGACTTCTGTCACGTCTGTGGTCAGGCCTGTCGTAGTCCTGTGTGCAGTTTGTGTGTGTGTGTGTGTGTGTGTGTGTGTGTGTGTGTGTGTGTGTTCTGGCTTCATTGCAAATTCTAGTTCATGTACGACCACTGTTTTGTCCCAACTGCTAACTTTATACCTTACTGCTGTCAAAAAACTTTGGATTAGATTATGATACTGTTTACGAAAGGGACGGAATTTACTATTTTTGGTCAAATGAAAATTCCAATGAAGATCTCAATAAATTTAAATCTAAAAACATTAAGGCATCTAAACTGTCTACATATGATTTTTTTTCTGCACTGTATATTACGTTACCTCAGCATGTTATAAAAGATAAACTTATTGATTTAATTAACCGAACGTTTATTCGGGAGCATAATCAATATTTGGCTTGCAACGAAGAATGTGCTTTTTGCACTTCTGATGTATACAAGATTACAATTTATGGTCTGTGATGCCCTTGTTTATCGTTTGGATACCACTTTTATTAGATTTGGAACTAAAATTTATAGGCAAACCATTTGTATTCCGGATGGGAACTAATTGTGCCCTTCTTATTGCAGATTTGTTTCATTTTTGTTATGAAAGTTTAACTGTTTTTATCTTTTAACTAAATTAACACTCTTGATCGCATTGTACAAACTCATTTCACCTACTTTTCTTTCCCCCCTTTTATTCAACTAACCCCCTTTAGCACTTGGTTTTACCGGAACCCCATCTGAAGTCCTCTTCGGAGGTTAAGGTGTTACGGCAGATAGAGATTTCATGAAGTCTCTCTCACGGAAAAATCAGGCTGACATTATTGAAGCTTTCAATACCACTTCAAGATACCTTGATGATTACTTAATATTGACAATATTTACTTTGACCAAATGGTGAACCGCATATACCCTCCTGAACTCCAATTAAATATAGCCAATTCTTCCGATACCGAGGTACTTTTTTGGATTTGAATCTATGTATATCTAATGGTACAGTTTACATCAAAATTTATGATAAACGGGACGATTTTGATATTGATATAGTCAATTTCCTTTTTTCTGGATGGCGATATCCCCCGGCGTACCTCATAGGGGTATACATATCTTAACTTATTAGATTCGCCAGAGCTTCTTCAAATCTTAATGACTTTAATTGCCATAATAAAGCCCTTACTGCCAAACTTCTTAGGCAGTTCGGGCCTCGGACTCAATGACGGCCTCTTCGTAAAATTTAGCTTAACGATATGTCTTTGGCTTGGCCCGCCGTAGTTCAACTATTGGTTTTCATTTACTCTGACACACAGTAGAATTGCCATATCATCACGAAAAATGCCTATATAATATTGACGCCCTTAAACCCCACTTTTATATAGTAAAACTGGGGTTTACAGGGGTACATGTATAAGTTATTTTTTTTTATTTCTGTTCAAAAACAGCCGAAATATGAAAAATATCACATTTTTTTTTACCTGAAAATTTTCATTTATTGGTGGTAAAATTTTTAGTATATTTGAATAGGCATGTTTTCGTAATGGTACTTCATAAGTATTTCTGTATTAGGAGTAGCATCAGGACCCAGGGTGAAGTTGGGAAAGTGCTTTAAACCGCACTGTGGTTTATTCTACTGACCGTTCTAAGACGGTGGTCCCGGTGTTAGTCTTACTCTTGCTTTGTGGTTTATTCTACGAGGTGATTTGTTTTAAGTTTTACCTTGTGTTATTTTGTTCTTGTATTTTTCAGTCCTTTTAACATTGCCAATACGAAAACACGCCTATTCAAATATATAGAAAATTTCACCTCCCAAAACTGCAAATTTTCAGACAAAAACTTTGATATTTTTAAAATTTCTGCTCAAAACATAGATAGTGGGTACTCGTTAGAACCGCCTCGGCGAGGCGGTTCTAACGAGTACCCACAATCTATGTTTTCGTGCAAAAAGAAGAAAAATAATGTATACCCCTGTAAACCCCAGTTTTACTATATAAAAGTGGGGTTTAAGGGGGTCAAAATTATATAGGCATGTTTTCGTGATGCGATTACCTTGCTTGGGGAAGAGAGAGAGCTTATCTTAGTGCTTTTCGTACGTTTGTTCGATTTGCTCTCGTTTGGTTTTATCTGTTTCCTCTTCCTCTTCGTGTCTGGGATGGGCTGCGGCTTGTGATTGTGGCACTCCCTGGACTTTTCTCTTACCTTTTTTTTTCAGATCGCTATTTATTTCATTACAGTGTTTTATGATTATACGTGTTTCACTATGATGTTCCACTGATGAAGTAGAGGACTCCTATGCGGACCGAACATATATTTGTAACTTGGAGCATCATCTCTCTTTCTCAGGAAAGTTGTGCTTCGTGATTGTGGCATTTCATGGATACCTTCACTTGTATTTTGTTTAGCCCACAACGTCTGTAGCACATGAGGAAGGTCTACAGCAACTGTCGGAAATTCACCAAACGATGTAACAGAACATACAGTAACAGACAAATTAGAACCTTGATTAGATTTCTTGACCCTATTAGACCCCAGGACAGCGAATCTGGGTGATATTCGTCCAGCAATGAAGTGTTTCACTATTTTCTGGTCCTTTGCGATCATCGAGTTTATAAGTGCAACATTTTTTAACACTTCTCTTGCTGAACACGACATGCCCTGTCTTAGCTAACAGTGTAGATCCAGATCAGTTGGCTTCTGAAGAAGCCAACTGATCTGGATCTGCACTGTTTGTCATTAAATATGTGAATTTCTATCAAAAAACAGGATCAAGTAATCTAATTGGCTGGAAATTAGAAGTGTGCGTGGTATCTTAATTTATTCTGCATGACAAGGTTTTTTTTTTTAATTTATTAGAAATTTCATGGATACATACATACATACATACATACAAGACGAGTACATATATATGTACCATTGGATTGGACGTAGGCATAGCCTATTTTAGTCCTTTCCAAGGGTTAAAGTTTAGATTCAGCAGTTTGTATAAATTAATCTCTGAATCAGACTATGAAGGTAATACCAGATAAAACAAGAAATGTCAATAAGCAGTGATTATTAGATGCCCCCTCCCGAAACTGAAACGTAACGGACAGACGGATGGACAGACGGACGTTCTAACAAATGGGTATGTGGTTGTCCAGAGTAATTTTGATACTTATGTGACTATTTTATAGCCCCACAAGTCAATTTTTAGCCACGCTATTCAAGAGTTTTTGTGTGTCTACCGAATATCCCATTTAAAATAACCGTCAAATACATCCACCTAAGTACTCATTTTTGTGTACGGCCGGACATACGGATGAACAACGTGAAAACATGAAAACAGTATACCTCGTGTGTGTGTGTGTGTGTGTGTGTGTGTGTGTGTGTGTGTGTGTGTGTGTGTGTGGGGCGGGGGGGTGTGGGGGGGGGGGAGGCGACAGGGTATAATAAACAACGCTAATTCATGTCTTATTTCTCCACAAAGCTGTTTCTGTTACATTGTAGATTTACTGTCTGTTTGTTGGCGGCTAATCAGCCTACGAATAATACCTCCGTAAGTTGGAATGTTTAATTTTTTGGTTATTTGCAAAAGGCACGAGCAGTCTACAGTTTTTGCAAACTTTACTGACAAATTGACAATAAGTGTTGAACAGGCTCGTGCACTTACGAGAATGAGAAAAAGCTGTGCCTGACAGATTCATGCAAATCTGTACAAAACTATTACACGAAACAAGTAAAAGTATGTAAGTAATCAAGTAAGTATCTTCTCTCACAAATACCGAAACCTCATTCATTATATACCATTATACTTGTAGTTTCCAGAAATAGAAAGACGATGTTTGTGTATATACCACTGAACTAAGTCACAAATCAGTATCAAAAGCTTATTGGAGGCAAAAACCTGCGTATACATCACGAAAACATACCTATATAATTTTGACCCCCTTAAACCCCACTTGTATATAGTAAAACAAGGGTTTACAAGGGTATACATGATTTTTCTTATTTCTGCTCAAAAACATAGATTGTGAGTACTCGTTAGAACCGCCTAGCTGAGGCGGTTCTAACGAGTACCCTTTTATGAGCAGAAATATGAAAAATAGAGTTTTTTTATCTAAAAATTATCAGTTTTTGGAGGTGAAATTTTCTCTATATTTGAATAGGCGTGTTTTCATATTGATACGATAAGGTATTTTTTTCTGTCACCGCGGCTCAGTTATTGCGGGCGTCTTGTAGACAGAAGTGTTGCAACGCAAAATGTAGAACTGCAGAAATTTCTACATACAGTAAATCATCGTCACAACGACAGCATTTGTTCCCAAAGACATTGCCATTGAAATGAATTTGCTTTTGTACAGAATACTTAATGAGCAGATTGGTATGTAAGAAACGTCGTGTTTTGTTCTTATTTCCTCATAGAACACATGTTTTGGATATTTGTTAGAACAAATATCCCAAACATGTTTCTTTAACTTATTACAAACAATATTCTTGCATGATTTGTGATTAATTGCTACCTCTTAAGCGAAGTTTTGTGACAGTCAAATTGTCATTATAACGAATTTTATCGTTATATCGAGTGTCGATATAAAGAGGGTTGTCTGTAGAAAAATGTACCTTTACTGTATGTGCTTGTATTATGTCTCCCCATTTGGGAGCTGTATTGTTTTTGTTACAGTCGCCTGTCTATCTCTCCGTATAAGGCAAATCACTGTATTTTGAGCTACCCGACCACCACCTCATGACACAAAAATAAATGTTATAAAGATGACTGAAGTACGGACACAGTGGTATTTATTTCGTATAGTCGAGCTAAATTGTAACTGTCCCTCCTATGAAAGCAAAATGTGAAAGAGGGAGTTCCAGCCTATAGAGAATTTACATAGGACTGTCCACGCATAGAATCTCATATTATGCACAATTATTACCTAGGACATGACTGTTGTCCATAAGGTACATATCCCAATTTATCTGTTACCATTGCTTAAGTAGAAGGTTTTGTATAAAATCACATCTGAACACATGGGCACCCCTGAAAAACACACTCAACAGCTATCAGTAATTCGTAATTTGAATGTCAGATTTGCTAATAAATACAGTGAGTCACTGCTACAATGCCCATGACACATACTTACTTATTTGTATGACATCGGAGCTTTTATTTTTTAGTTAGTTTCAAGCTGCCTCCATATTTCAGCTGCGTAATTACTTTCAGACAAATTAGATCTTTAATTTATCTACGTTTCAGTTCTTATCAACCTATCGTTTCAATATGAAAACAGGCCATACATATTTGGATTATTTTCAGAAAATCTCTTAAACATAAAAAAAAAAAGGTAACATAGAGTTTTGGAACATTAAACATGACGATCCAGATTACAGCAAATGAGAAAATACATACAATAAATGATTTCCATTCGGGTGATTTATTTTCATTCCTATTAGGTTATTTTTTACCATTATAAATAGTTTGCATAAAAACACTTTTTTATCGGGTTATTGCATCATGTGAAAAATCAAAGAAATATTTAAGTTGCACCCTATGGAACACCTTTAAAAGTGTGGGATGAGAACACGTCTTACAAAACAAATCTATAACATTATAGAATACTTGAACGGCATTGCTTTTGGCAGCGAATCCACTTTGGTCTGATGACCCAAGTGCTCGAGATAATAAAAGGTTCTGTTTAGCTCTAATTCAATTTGTTGCTAAATTAGAATATGGAACTCCTGTCCTTCTTTATGATGGAAAAATTAATGAATAAGTAATGAAAGAGTGAACTAAAATAACAAAAGTCTCTGCGGTTGATTCTATACAAATGCAAGAAATCACGAATTTAGAAGTAAAAGGACTGTTTGTTGATGGCTCACCTTTATTTATACATATTCACGGAAGAAAGTATCTTGCAAGTCTTCTTTAAAGATACCCATTTTATTATTAAAGAATAAACCAACTGAGGACACATAATGGGGTCACCCTGTATATGCTGATGCTGAGTATTCTTGATCGGGGAATGATAAGAAATTTATTGACCCATACACATGTAATGCAACCCTGAGTATGAACTGAGTACTTATGGTCTATATAATGCCCCAACTACTTTTTAATAATCGAGTATTATTTAGTCTTTTTGTCAGACATCGGAGTGTTTAAAATAAATTAAATCTGATTTCAATTACTTATATGATGGATATAAACTGACCTAAGTGCATATCATGCATTTTATAGACATGTTACCGGTTTTTAAATTTCATGAAACTCCACATATCCGGAGAGGACATACTCGTCAAATTTTAGGAAAAAATCATAGGTTGACAAGCACTGGAGCACACATAGATTTGAAGCTGAATTTCTTCTTTGTCTTTTTTCATCTAAAATTTAATCAGATTTTGATTTTTAAATATTCAATATAATGTTTGCAGAAATGTATACAAAACTTTTTTTATGGTAGTAAAATATTCCTTATTGAGTTTATTCACTAAACAATGGACATTATTGGAAATCATGTTGAATTGTTGACTTTATACCGATAGGTTCTGAGACGGTATAGCTTTAAGTCGAGACCCACAATTCTTTGATCTAAAAATCAAAGTTATTTTATAGTTGCTGGGCCATGCTTGGGCATGCTTTGGAACTCCCACTTTCTACAAAATGAGTTGACGCTAACGCAAATGGTGTTAGTCTTACTCTTTGTTGCTTTGTGGTTTATTCTACGAGGCGATTTGTTGTATGTCTTTCCGTGTGTCATTTTGTTCTTGTGTTTTTCAGTCCTTTTAATATTGCGATTACCTCGCTTGGGGAAGAGAGAGCTAATCATAGTGCTTTTCGTACGTTTGTTCGGTTTGTGCTTGTTTAGATTTGTCGGTTTCCTCTTCCTCTTAGGGTCTGGGAAGGGCTGCGGTTTGTGATTGTGGCACTCCCTGGACTTTTCTCTTACCTTTTATGTCTACAGTTTGCGTTGTAACACAGCAAGCTGGATTTCGAAGAAACCTTTTGCGTTGTTCTCACTTCCGTTTCAATAAAGGGATTTTCTTTCTATCTAAAAGTTCAGGTACTGTGGCACGGAACGCTTTCGTCTAAATGGGAAGATGGCTACTCACCAAAGAACGCATTCATCAGAAGCGCGACCGCATGACCGGCTTATCTTGAAAGGTAATTTTACCTGATGTCTGCGAGTTGTGTCAGAAGAGTTTAGATAAAAGAAATGCAGACAGTTTAAAGTTTTCATTGTCTGCAATTTTGAACTGTCGTGTGATTTTATCGGCTGACAGATCAGGTGAACGCGATGCAATATCTATCTCGGCACATTGATAAGATTTAAAAACGCTCATGTGATAATAGTCTGAGTCGTAGTGTGAAAAAACGTCCCTTCTGACATGTGCGCCCCAAAATCATAATAATAATGATAAATTTTGGACTGGCTTCTGCTACAAACTTTGCTTGGCTGTCTATGCGCATTCAGGCTGAATTAAGTTTAACAGCCACAAAGACCGTAAAACAAGAATGCTTTCAAATTAAAGGTTCACTTCATGCATTGTACAAGAAAAAGGCCCTTGTTATGAATACGAAAAATTAAGGCACTGATCTACCTGCGCATTTAAGCAGTCTCATCAGATTTTCGCTTGTTCTTCGATTTACAGTGAACCCGCATTTGTTCCCAAAGACGTTGCCATTAAAATGAATTTGCTGTGTACAGAATACTTAATGAGCAGCTCCATATGTAAGAAAGGTTTTGTTTTGTTCTTATTTCCTCACTGAACATATATTTTGGATATTTGTTAGAATAACCTCACTGAGGTGATTTTAACAAATATCCAAAACATATGTTTCTTTAACGTATTAAATCAATATTCTTGCATAATTTGTGACTAATTGTTACCTATTTAGCGAAGATTTCGTGACAGTCAAATTGTAATTATAACGAGTTTGTCCTTGTATCGAGTGTCAGTTTAAAGAGGGTTGCCTGTAATCTGTCGATCTTTAGTACAGTAAGCGGAAAACGAAGGCCCAGCTAAGGATCTGGGCCTTTGTAGCCCACATACAGCATAATGCCCTTTCCTTGTGCTGGGTATCATTATGAATCCGCGACAGAAATGCAAATATTGATAAAATCAACGAGCGGGCCGCGCGCCAAAAATGCTTTTGTTTTAAACGATGTAATTGATAGAATTGACATTCTCCTGGTAACACCATAGGAATATACATAATTTACATTGTCACAGCGTGCTCCGTCGCAGACTAAAACGTCATAAAGTAAGATTGATGCAAAAGTCTTCATTTCGCCCTTATATCTACAAAAAAAGAAAAGGCGGCGGAAACAAACAAAACTGTGCCATACTGCATATGCAAGCAGCGTAGACCAATACCCAGACTGACCTATTCACTATGGCATTCGCTACATGTACATGGTATATGCTCATGCAGGCTGACCAGGACCTTTTTGTTCGTCGATAATCTTTACGGTGTCCAAAGTTCCCGTAAGCGGACAGCGAAAGCCCTATTGAGACTATTCAGATGTACAGGCTGCCCTAGACATTCGCTATCCACAAGACAAAATGTCGCATGACTACCAGCATTGTACGAAAAAAACCAATTATGGTTGCACGCATTGTTTAAAAAGCCAAAACGTGTTAGTTGCACTGTATGGCAGCCAAAACTGGTTACTAGCATTGTATGGAAAAGCAGAAACTGGTTATTGGATAAATCTACGATAAATATAGCGAGCCCTCCGAAAGTACCGAGTAAGGTTTTAGGCTTTTTGAAATGACAACACAAAAAAGCATTTAAAAAGGAACAGATCATAAAGAGCTCATTATTTTTTCCTTGACCTTCGCCGATTGCATACTGCGAAACACTTCTTTTTTTCCCAGATCTTCGCTGTTTGTATACTATGGAACGTTTCCACCCCTCCACTCCACTGACCTTCGCTGTTTGCAGAATGCAAACCGCTGTTTTTCTCTAACCCTAGCGTGTCTCTTATTAAACGATATTAATAATGAAACACTGTCGCCTTGGATGAATGATTTTCAATAAATCATTTACGGCAGAAACATTGAATAAATCCCTTGACTGAAATAAAACAGAACATTATAACATAACGCTAACAGTTTTGCAATTATCACTGAAAATATTATGATTAGTTTGTCACGTTTATTGCATAGAAAGCATCATCATTTTTCGCTTCTTCATCCCTAGCTCACACGAATCATAAAGGGAGTACAAAAATACAAATATGGTAGATAATTAACAAGTCTCATTAACTTGATGAAAATATTCCGTTTTCACGTACTGGCCTATAGGACAATACTTCGAATCAGTTCAAACCGATGCAGTTCAAAGAGAGAAAGAAAGAAAGTCATTTTGGCAAGAATATTTATGGCTGGAATATTGCAAAACGACGAACTGCTGTAAACGAAAATGCACTCTGGACTGAGTGCTCTAAAGTGATAAAACACTAATTCCAGTCAAGATGTCAAATGCAACAGTGTGTGTGTGTGTGTGTGTGTGTGTGTGTGCGTGTGTGTGTGTGTGTGTGTGTGTGTGTGTTGGAGGAGCTTTTGCGGTTACAACAAATTTGAACATTTTCCCAGACATGGGTTGTACTGCTCGATCTCTTAAGACGGAAAGGGCGTTTTATAACTTGAGCTGGTCCGGATATTTCGACAAACGGCGTCTAACCTTTTCAGCCCTATAGATGATAAAAAGGCAACCTTTGAAAACAGGGTAGATCCAGCATCCCATCTGGATATAAACTATTTGCTATTCTGTTTATCATCACAGCGAGCCCGTGGCGTTAATACGTCGGATGAACGTCGATGCGACGTTGATGCGACGTTGACTCAGCGTTGCTTTGCGAGTCCGCTGGGATTATTTTTGATTGATGCCATCTGTGTCGTATGTAAATGGTCCATAAGCCGAACCGAAGGGGCTGTAGTGGTGGACACCAAAAAATAGTACGAGAAAGACAAATATTCTCTGTACAGTGTAGATTTGCTCGGCTAAAGGTTGCATCAGGGGTGAGGGGATCCCCGCACCCCTTATGCAGCCTTTAGCCGAGCAAATGACTCGGGCACCAGATGGGAAATTCACAAAATAAATATTATTTTTTTATTTTTGTATCCAGTATCGATTTCGCCGCAAGTATGCCCCTTACTCGTACAAAGCAGTGAGATTCTCTTGACCAATCATTCCGAGAACACGCCTATTCAAATATACTGAAAATTTTACCATCAAAAATGTCAAATTTCAAATAACAAATTCTGATATTTTTTATATTTCTGCTCAAAACATAGATTGTAGGTACTCGACGAGGCGGTTCTAACGAGGACTCACAATCTGTGTTATTGAGCAGAAATAAGAAAAATAATATATATCCCAGCAATCTCAGTTTTGCTATATAAAAGTGGGGTTAAATTGTTGTATATAGGCATGTTTTCATGATGTTCATCGTTTTCTTTAGACATGTATTCCAACTTCTTGTGCAGAAAGTATGCGGATCTCTACCCAGTCAGCATTCTACGTAAATCTATATCGGGCCGTCATCGGGCCGTCAGGGTAGCTGACGGCCCGATGACGGCCCGATGTAGATTTACGTAGAATGCTAGCTGGGTAGAACTTTAATACGGAACAATAATATTAATAATAATAATAATTTGAATTTATCTCTATTTCTTCAAACCTTCCTAGTGACAGACCCAGTCAGCATTCTACGTAAATCTATATCGGGCCGTCATTGGCCCGTCAGGGTAGATGATGGCCCGATGTAGATTTACGTAGAATGCTAGCTGGGGACAAATAATCGTCAAACTATTTTTGAATTGCATTCTCAACGTTGTCGGACTCCTTGTTGAATAACGTCACGACGTCACATAAGTGTAACGCTCATTACGAAAACACGACTATTCAAATATATAGAAAATTTCACCGCCAAAAACTGAAAATTTTCAGATAAAAAAAAAACTCTGACATTTTTTCATATTTTCTTTCTAAAAAGTACCCACAATCTATGTTTTTGAGCAGAAATAAGAAAAATAAAGTATATTCCTGTAAACCCCAGTTTTATTATATAAAAGTGGGGTTTAAGGGGGTCCAAATTATATAGGTATGTTTTCGTGATGGATGGAGTCATCAATGAACATTGATGTTATTCTATTCAGTCAGTTAGAAATAATTGATTAGAAACAAATACATGTATAGAAAATAATAAATTTAAAATATAGCTACGGCATCTATAGTTCGTATATAGTGGCTCTAAACCAGACCATTACGAAAACACGCCTATTCAAATATTTCAAAAATTTTCAGATAAAAAAAATTCTGATTTTCATTATATTTCTGCTCAAAACATAGATTGTGGGTAGTCGTTAGAACCGCCTTGCGAGGCGGTTCTAGCGAGTATCCACAATCTATGTTTTTGAGCAGAAATAAGAAAAATAATGTATACCCCTGTAAACCCCAGTTTTACTGTATAAAAGTGGGGTTTAAGGGGTTAAAAATTATATAGGCGTGTTTTCGTGATGCTATAGTTTTACTGTGGTATTGTTATCAGGTTATAGTAGCCAACATAACAAAATAACGAGAATATTGACTTGAAGGGGACAGGATACACTCGGTAATTTTCGATCAAGCCCGATAACTTTTATCATTTCCTGTATTGGTCCCGGTGTTAGTCTTACTCTTTGTTGCTTTGTGGTTTATTCTACGAGGCGATTTGTTGCATGTCTTTCCGTGTGTCATTTTATTCTTGTGTTTTTCAGTCCTTTTAGTATTGCGATTACCTCGCTTGAGGAAGAGACAGCTAATCTTTGTGCTTTTCGTACGTTTGTTCGGTTTGTGCTTGTTTAGATTTGTCGGTTTCCTCTTCCTCTTGGGGTCTGGGAAGGGCTGCGGTTTGTGATTGTGTCACTCCCTGGACTTTTCTCTTACCTGTTTTACTCCAGACCAAACCCTTTCTGAAAAGGGCTCAACTCTAAAGGGCAAGAACTTGCTGCTAAAGGGAGTATATTAACGACAAACACTGATAATCACAACTGAGGAAAGCGTATTGGCAGAAATCAATCTAGATGAGCAAACAAAACTTACAGCATATGTAAAACATCCCAAAGCTACACTGAATATCAAATACCATTTCTATGGATAATAATTTTTTACAAACATCAAAGAAAGTGTATTACTGTTTTGTCAGGTTAATGCTATGGTAAAAACACAGTTTCATTCCGATTGTATCAATGCTAGGTAACGACACACCAGGGAATGTGAACAGAAATCACAGTAATTGTTAATCATTGCAAAATTCATCAAACTTAGAAGTGTAAGAGCCGCAACGGCCGAAAACGTACCATCGGACATGTGCGCCCAGGGAAGATTCACGCAGTCTGATCAGAATCTTCACTGGGCGTATTTTGGATAGCTAAGGATGCCAAGTTTGTCCATGCAGACAACGAAGACTCTAATCAGCCTGTGCGAATGCGCAGGCTGATCTGAGGCTTCGTTGGGTGCACTTGTCAGAAGGTACGTTTCCTCACATTACGGTTCATAATATACCCGTATACGAGAAGTTACAGATAGCATTCCTGCGATTCACAGCGACTTTCTTGATAATCATGTACCGACTATTTCAAAATATATCTAATTTTTAAAAATAAAATAATGTTCGACATTTTACGTGAACTGATCTGTTAGAACCTCAGCTGAAATATTAATTTTTGCATTGTTAACAAACAGACATATGGTTATCATAGTATCTGTTCACTGGTTCAGTTACCATGGCAATGAAACATAAACTATGGACTTAAAATGGGTAATTTTCAAAAAGTGTTGAGGCGATATGAATAAATCACAAAAGCAGCATTGCACATTGGTGGCGCTCTACAAAAGTTGTGGTAATAGACAGGAGTTTAGTGGTTATGTTGCCATGACAACAGAAATTTCGATCGTAGCAATGACTCTGTTTTCGACATCTTCGAGTAAGTCATTTTTGCACGGCGCTTTAATCAGAAGAGGTAATTTCCAGTTGTTCAAAATTTCTGAAATTTTAAAATTATTATTGTGAAACAGCAATTATGAAAAATCAGTGGAGAAAAGCAGGAAAAGTTTTATTACTAATACAATTTTTAAAAAAATCAGTTCATTATAGAAATTGCATAAGTCAGAGCAGTTTTTGGCCATAAAATTAATTTTGGGATAAGCATTTGAGAACAAAACACACAAACACACACGGCAAATTGTTTCTGATTAGAAATTGTCACTCACAAATATGTATTTATTTATTTATTTGTTTATTTATTTATTTATTTATTCAATCAATATGTCATGCACGGAGTTAACCCTTTCAGCCCTGTAGACCAAGACAGATACTTTTGCACACAATGTAGATCCAGATGAGACGGCTCATATTGTTTGCCATTATGTTCCAGATTACATATGTCACTTTTTAACAGCAATGGATATGTCCAAATGCAGGGTTGGAATAGTCTATTGCAGAAATTCAAACTCCGGATCTATTAAACGTTCATTTTGTGAATAGTTTTAAGTGGGTCATAAAACTGATCTTGAAGGCAATGCAGTGCAAAACAATCGACAGTTGAAGTCAAGCAGTGTCAAACGGTCTTCGATTTTCTTTTCAAAGCAGATTCTTCTTTTGATGTACTATATTTTATTGTTCTGTTTATATCGTTGGCAACTATATAAAAAATGTATATTTTTTTCTTCTTTCATTTTATGTAAATAGCATTTTAGCCCAGTACATAGTAAAACCTACATTATACCATGGCAACAGCCTCTGTTGACACCAGGCTGCGCGTTAGGCATTTGCTGTTCGCACAAACATCCTTTGAACTTAACTGAATTTAGATCCCGTAGAGCGGGTTTCCTGACTAGGTAGTGTAAGTGTGCAGACTCGTCTGGGCGTCGCTGTTCAGACAAGGCGCATTTTAGCTTTTGCTTTAAGTAACAGCAACTCCACCCCAAAAATGTTTGTTTTTGCAAAACTGACTATAAATCCTAATGAAAATTCAAAAGCTTTTAGTAAAGTTATACAGTCGACTCTCGTTATGTCGACCTCGCTTATCTCATATAACCGCTTATCTCGAAGTGAAACTAGTCCCTGTTTTAACATGGAAATCTAACAATAGGTAACAAAATATTGTGGAAAAAAAGGAGAAATTGGTAAGGAGCAATTTCTTCTCTTTTCCACAATATTTTCACTACTCGTATTATATCTAACTTCAGGATTTAAAGTACACATTCATTTGTTAAATGTGGTTGTTCGATTTATTGTTTTCCTCAGTTCCACAAATCTGATATGTCGAGGTACGGATATCTCGAAGTATTTCAGAGAGTCCCTTGGACTTCGAGATAACGAGAGTCGACTTTACTTTTCTTTTGGTTACAGACGTTTAGTCTGGTCACACGAAAAGAGCAAACATTAAGACATATCCCTTGTATCTGTATTATTATTTTTATTTTTTTCTGAGGGTGTGGGAGTGGTCTTTTTGCTACATTTCCTCGTAGCACATTGCGTCCTGCCTTTTATCTAATGGGTTAAGCTTACTTTAAATCCTCAGATAAGAGCCGACGTCTATATCAGAGGTCCAATATAGTTCATTAGTTCAGAAAACGGGGCAACAAAACGCAAGGCAGAAGTCATATTAAAAACAATGATTTCTCAGTTTGCTCTTTTTCGCAGTTTATGTGTGCTTTGGGCTTTCTGCTTCATGAATTGTGAGCAAAGCAGTTTAGAAGAGAGCCGCTGGAGCAACGTGGAGGTATTATTAAAATCGGTCATCCAGAAAAATCAGGAATTAGAAATGAAAATCCAACATATGGAAGCTGAAATTAAAGCACAAAAGCTTGAAAATGCTGAGATGAAAACGAGATTGCAAATACTTGAGAACAAACAGCATGCTGACAAAATTGTGACGGTCCAAGAGAGTATGAAGCCCATCAAATACGAGAAAGAACAGCCGTCAAATGGAAATCAAAATGGTGTCTTCGAAGCGCCACTGAGTACAAAACTGGTCAAGAAACACAGTAATCAGCCATCAGCAAAAACGAAGAAACTTCCAATCAGAAAACGAGATACTGTGACTAGCAGCATTAAACGTAAGTTATCCTTAAGGACGGTTTTATAGAATGAAAACAAAACAAGCAGCTCATAACATTCTGTATACGACAACGCTGCATTGAGAACTGCAAGATACTCGCGAATATTTTGCCCTGTTCCTGTTAGTGCCCATCTTTAGGTACAGGGATCCACATTACGAAAACACGCCTATTCAAATATACTGACAATTTTACCACTAAAAAATGAAAATTTTCGGATAAAAAGTTCTGATATTTTTCATATTTCTGCTCAAAACATAGATTGTTGGTACTTGTTAGAACCGCCTCGTCGAGGCGGTTCTAACGAGTACCCACAATCTATGTTTTGAGCAGAAATAAGAAAAATAACATATACCCCTGTAAACCCCAGTTTTACTACAGTAAAGTGGGGTTTAAGGGGGTCAAAATTACATAGGCATGTTTTCGTGATGAGGGCTAAACGTTCGCGATCAGTTTGCACTGCTAAAGGCAGCCCTGCTTTACAAGGGTTTTCTCCAGGGCACATTAAGCATTCTCAAATCTAATTTGAACACCTTTACGAAATATTTATAATTTGAGTGGAAATGGCATTATTTTATTTTTTTTATTTTTATTTTTTTTTTTTTTTTTTTTTTTTTTTTTGTCGTCAGTTTAAAGACAAACACAATTATATCAGCCGAAGCATTTTGTTGCAAAACTTTTGTAACAATACAGCCATATTGTATATAAAAGCGACAGAAATAGTTTTATGTGTGGTCTGTATATTAGTTTTCTTTTTCCTAGAATACTACACATAGATACCTCAGAAACCACATTATCATAATAACGGATACCCCCGCGTACTTACGAGCCGAGCGTTTTTTTTTTTTTTTTTTTTTTTTTTTTTTCTTACAGCACTTCAACCTAGGGTGTAGATTTAGTACCAATAAAATCGACTTAAAACCCCATGTAGATCTTTACTACTGGTCGTTATAAGGCGCTGTTTCTGGTGTTGTTCGTTCTTTGTGGGCCTTGCGGGGCTTTTGCTTATGTCCTGTTTATTGCTTTATTGTCTTTGGCATTGCGATCACCTTTTTGGAATAAAAAGGAGCTGATTGCTTTTCATTGGTTTGTGGCCTGTGTGTTGTCCGTCATGGTTTATTTACTCTTCCTCTTGGTGTCATCAGTATTTATTGCATAAAATGCAGTGTCGCAAGTTATTAACAGCCGTGCATAAACGGCGAAAAGCCGTGTATTAACAAGGCAATTCACGCGCTGTTAATGCACGGCTACGCAACTTTCAATATGTTCGTACCAGGGCCACAGATTTGCTGCCGTTACGAGATGTGTACTGCCCGACCCTAGAACGAGCATAGTCAGTGGAAATTACGTTCGCGAGACATCGGTGAAAAGGCGAAACAAAATAGTGCAAGAAATAACGCAAATTGTAGCAAATGTTTTCAGTTTTTATGCAATAATAGCGATCGAACATGGTTTTTCAATGCATTAATATTCGCCAGGTCTCTTGGGAGGTGTTGAAAACCGCGGCCTTCGGCCTCGGTTTTCAACACCTCCCACGGGACCTGGCGATTGTTGATGCATGAAAAACCATGTTTGATCCTTATAATGAGCCACCTACAATAAGACCTGTGTAACCAGTACAAGCTCAGATCAGCTTGTACATCCACCCAGTATGACAAGGGTTATCCTTCATTCCTCTTTGGATAGCCCGGAGGCATATGCGATCAGCGAAGACTCTGATCAGACTGCGCGTATGCGCCCGCTGATCTGAGTCTTCGCCAGTCGCACAAATCTTATTATATACTGCACTCGGCGAAGATTCTGCTCAGACTGGGCGAATGGGCAGGCTGATCTGGATTTTCGCTGAGCTCACATGTTGTTGCGGTTCAATTGGTTGGTGATTTGCGGTTAAAATAATTGACGAATTTCTCGATATTACACTCTTTTAACATTGTATTCATTTATGAATAAGTAGTTAAGTATTTAGTTTGTCACCTGTTCTTGTAGAGATGCGGAAAATGACGTCGAAGGCTGATGACCGTAATTTCGCCAAGTAGCTCAAGAGTTTTTATTATGTAAATTCAGCTATGTGAAAAGGCTACGACTAAGCCATCACTCTAGATACACCCCTCACAACCTACCGTATTCGATCTAATTACCGCACAGTGCGCTTAGGTTTTTCAAAATATGACTCTACTTACTAAGGATACCCTTAAAAACAAATATCAGCAAAGGCCTTATTTGGTGTTTATGCGAGTGTTTTTTTTTTTTTTTTTTTTTTTTTTTTTCTGATTTTCTTTATTAAAAACATATATTGTGGGTACTCATTTGAATTGCATCGACAAGTCGATGCAATTCAAATGGGTACCCACAACATATGCCTTTATAAAGAAGTAGTCAAAAAGTACACTGGCTATAATTTGAAGACTATGGAATTGCTTGACTATGCGCTTATAGGAGTATATGCGGTAATTAGGTCGAATACGGTATGTCATAATGATGATGAAGGCACATGGTTTCATCAGTTACTAGTCTTTTTTTTTCAGAATCGTAGTGATTTATCTAGTTCATGCGATTCAGAATATTCACTTTGTGCACAAAATTTACTGTAAAGTGGACTACCTATCTTTCAAACAAGAAAAATGACTAACGGTATTATGGACTGGTTTTTTTCCGCTGAAGAATAAAGGTACCATATCACTTTGAAAAAAGGTTAACAAACAGGCAAACCTTGGACGACACCCGGCCGACGCCAGATGCCCGCCCGTCCGGACATCGCTATTCCAAACGATGGAATTTTTCCGTGAAAACCCTGTCCGAAAAGCGAGTTTCTGAAACGCACTAGGTTTTGAATTTTAGGTGAAAACAGCACTAAAACAGACATGTTTGGTAAACAAAGTGATTTTTCGCTGCATTTTGCATTCTTCGTATTTTGTTATAATCCGAACATATAATACAGTCGCAGCTATGTACATATCACCTTGTTGATCACGCAGATTGTTGCCCTTGAGATATTGAGGAATGGATTTTCTATCAACGTTATTTAAAAGCTACCTGATGTGTTACTTTTCTCTGTGTGTGTTATATTATTTTGCAGGGCAAACCCAAGATGCTACAGTTGCGTTTACGGCAGTAGTTTCTAAACCTAATTTGGAGAACCTTGGAGCAGGGTAAACAATAATATTTGATCAGATAATTACGAACATTGGAGGAGCTTACCACAATAGCACTGGTATATTTACAGCACCCGTCAGTGGAGTATACGTCTTCAATATGGCGCTCTTTGTTAATGCAGGAGACAACGAGTACCTGTGTCTTGTGAAACGTGGCTCTCAGGTTATTTGCAACTATGGACATGCTACTGGTTCCACTCATGCCATTTCAACTAGTAGAACAACAACTCTGGTACTCAATAAAGGGGATGAAGTCTGGGTCAGAACATTACAACTATCTTTTCACGGAAGCGGAAGAATACACGGAAACGGATACACAACCTTCAGTGGTTGGCTTTTAGCGATTACCGAATAATATATCTTTGCGCGCAACTGATTTTAATGATTGCATACCATATTGATTGAGGATGCAGCAATGCGGGGACAATCCAAAACGGCAATCGTGACCATCATTTAGAAATGTTTGTTTCACGACCAATGTATGTTCACCGTACTTATTTTATGAAAGATCTGTTTATATTTGTATTGTTGTAATCATAATGTGAGCCACAACGACAGAAAACGTACCTTTGCACACTGCTGCCAGCGAAGATTCAGATCGGCCTGCGCATTCGCTCAGTCATCAAAATCTTCACTGGGTGCATTTTGGATGCAACGTCTCTTCATGCGGATAAGGAAGAGTCTCTGTGAAACGGAGGCTCCGATTCCCTTTTTTTGTGGTCGTTGTTTGCAGGACAACCTTTATAGATTTTATTAAAACTGAAATAATAAAAATCACCGTGCAAGTAACCAAGGTTTATATGTCATTCTATTATTATTGATACATTGATATCACGTTGAGTCGCTTGCGTCTGTGACATTTTTTAGTTTAAGCTTAAGGGGAAAAGAACGGCAGAAAATCGCTGTTCGGAAAAATATTAGGCTCTACACGTAAATCTGAAACTATAGATATTTCAAGTCCAACTAAATATGTCTCATTTCTGGGTCATCTGCTTGAAATCGACAAGAACAAACGTTTAAATGTGTTACATAGCTATATTTATAGCGTAACTTGGCTTTATTATTGCTAAACACTTTTAGTCCGACTCTCAAAGATGCAAATATCGAAACATCCCATCAGTATTTGATTCATTAGACTAAAACAACTGTGTCGAAAAAGTAAGGGCGCGGCAATAAATAAAGTGAAAATTATGGGTGAACTATGGCATGACATATGTTGCAAAATTGGATATTTTAATGTTTTATTCAGTTTTCTCCTATTAATATTGTATATTTATATATTATTATTGTATATTTATGTATTTCTATTGCCTACTTATCGTTTCTATTTTATATTTGATCATTTGTTTTCAATGTCTTTTATTCATATTGTATAAATTTTAATTGTTGTCCATCAATTTAAATTTGAATTCTATACCGTTTTATTTATGTTCAATACGTTATCGTTTCTATATTATTTTTCGTCTTTTTTATTCGGTATTTCTTGTTTGTGTCCTAAGTTACTATTCATATTTGAAAACTGATGTTTCTATTCGATAATTTCCACATTTGCAGTCAATAATTGCATTCTGGTATATGTGATTGCTCATTTATAAAAATAGCAACGGTCAGTCTGATTACTCCAGGACATCGGAGGACACCGGAGAATACCTTTATTCATTGTTTATTTCCTTTCAATAAAGACCAGGTATGCCTTACAGTGCAGATACAAAATATAAAATAAACAAAATTTGGAAGTTCCATTCCTCTGATATTAATAATAGCTAAACAATACGCTAGAAACGTGAACTTATTGAATATAAATGACGGAATATAGTATAGAAACGACCAATCATTGAACATGAATATGTCAATATAGAATTCAAATTAATAAAAAAAAAATACAAAATGAATGAAAAAAATGAAAACAAACGATCAAATATAGAATAGAAACGATTATTAGTAAATAGAAATAAACGGACATTGAATGCAAACATGTAAATATACAATAATAAGAGGAGATAGGAGAGCATCGAATAAAAACACACAAAAAAACCCATCAAATTTTGCAACACATATCATACCATAGTGGGCGGTGGTAGTGGGGTGAGAGGATGACTTGTTTAGAAGAATCGAAAAAAGAGAGTTGTCTAATAGTATATTTATAACTTTTCTTATCGCGAATTTCGCGATCACATTTGTCGCGTCAAACACTCTGGTCAAATACAGTGGAAATATCAAAGACAGGCCCCCAAGGCACGGAAAATGGAAAAGAGAGTGGGGTCTCAGACATACAAGAAGCAATGCCTTAAGCAGCAATAGTGTTTTGGTCTGAGCTGGTTATGTTGACATATTAAATGACATTCGTTAGGTCACAAATGTTGTGCAACAGGGAGCTGAATCTCTAGACTTGACCATTGTCACAAATCTTGAGACACTATTCTTTGAGGTTTCAGCTGAGAACACTGTGAAAGCTGGGGTGCATTCTAATCTGCTCTGGCGAAAAGCACTTGAAAAGCAAGCGGATGTTGCGTTGGTGGAGTGGGGCGGGGAGTCTCATACATATCTTTTAACACACACACTTACACACACACACACCAACAACAACAACACCAACAACAACAAAAAAAAAAAAAACAACAACACCCACACATAAATTACCTATCAGCGTTGTGAAATACTTCCATACAATGACTACTGCTTTATTAAATAGAAATAAAGTATCAATGCATTATCGCACTGATGCAATATAGATGATCAAGACAAAAATACACACAATTATTTTACTACTTTTTAACTTCTATGCTGGAAAGTAATGCTATTTTGAGACATGTGCATTTATCTTAATTTGTAAACCAATTATCGTTTATAAGACAAGAAATGCTAAAATGTCAAGATCATGGCGTCTTCCCCTCTGAGACTTTCGTAAAGGTATTTTGCTAAGCCTTCCATTAAATTGCAGTATTAATCCTTGAATCGCTAAATCCTCTTTGCAGCAGACGACAGTTTGAGTTTCTTTTATTTTAGAAAGAAAATACATTTTGACATTTCATGTGAATCGTCTGCTTGGCAGACGATTCACATGATATATCAAGTTTTTTCTCTGAAAAAAAAAAAAAAAAAATGAGTATCGTCTGCTGCAACTTTATATCATTATACATGCACACTATCAAACTATATATACCCTGAGTATTAGCACTTTGCATGCTGGGTACAAATTTCAGCAGACGATATTTTGGAATATGTTTTTCTTATTTGTCCTAGAAAATAGGATTAGACATTTTAAAAGCATGAAGTGTCAGATCCTATTTTCAAGGACAAGAGAAAAATATTCCAAAATGTCTGCTGACTTTGCCCGTAGTATGGTAAGTGTTGAGACACCTCACCTGTCCTGAAATTTTGAAAGCGTCCTTTTACTACCTGTAGTTGTGTCCAAAACCTGCTGGATGTGTATTAAACAATGTAAACCCTGATGCGGTGCCTGATCTGGATCTAAACTGTTCAAAAGTGTCAATTTCTGGGACGACAGCGACTAAAGGGATTTATTTCATCGGTCTTGGGATATAGAAGTGGTAATACAGTCAGGGCCCAGTTGTTCAAAGCATCGTTAGCTTAACGAGCTCGTTAGTGGTTAAAATGTTGACTGTTCTAGTAAGTACAATATCTAATTTTTCCTGAAAAACTGTGAGTAGCTTTTTTACGTATCCTTAGAACGGCCGAGAGTTTTGCAAAAATGCAGCCAAAATGAGGGTAGGGTTGGATATTTACCTCTGGAATCCAACGTTAGCAACTAATCAAACACAGCTTACTTGAAAACGGAAGTAGATATGTTATTCTTCACAATCAAGCACTGCCAATTTTTGACATTAGGAAAGGTCACAGCGCAGGGGTCATGGTGGGATTTTTTTTTTTTTTTTTTTTTTGTGATTTGATCCCGCATTTTTTCTCCTTTCTCTCTCTCTCTCTTTCCCTCCCTTTTCTTTTGCCTTTTCTTGTGCATTTCGTATGCTGGGCCATTTGAGCCGCGCTTGATTTGTGTTGACGGGACTGCATTACAAAGGTACAACGGTAAACCGAACATTTTTGGTTCGAAAATGTGACCACTGTTTTCTTACTTCGGAAGCCTTTCGCGCCCTTTTTGTACCTGCTAGAGAGCTCGTGTTCATACTATTATCACCCCGCATACTGCCGTATTAAATGATACTGGAACTGGAAGATTGCTTGTATTAATCTCGCCGTGAGGGTAGTTCAAAAAGTGTTGGACAGCAACTACGCACAAATACGCTACCGCCGTCGAATGGATATGCCATATTTAATGATCAATATTATACAATACGTTAACTAACGACATCGTTATTTTTAAACAACTGGAACAAGAACACTGTTTGAACCGTTATGTGAGAAAACATACATTCTGTCGGCCCAAGAAGACTCAATTCAGCCTCCGTATCCGCGCAGTCCGATAAGTCTTCGTTGACGCATGCAGAAGCGTTGCATTCTTGGCTTTCCAAAATGCGCCAAATGAAAATTCTAATCAGACTGTGCAAAAGTACAGGTAGATCTGAATCTTCGCTGGGCGCACATGTCCGAATGTACGTTTTCTGACGTTGTGACTCATTTAACTCGCGGTGTACTGTTAGTAACTAATAGTTTGCAGAGAACCTAGATCCCGGCTCGTCGCTCGACAATTTGAGACTACATGTTAGAGTCGAAAAAACATGACCTTGAGAGTAACGGACACATTCACAAATTGAAAGCAGCTGCAGTGTCAAGTTTTCTGTGCCAAATTAGGTAGTTTCGGTCAATTAGGCCTCATCAGTGAGCCGCATATGCATTTTCAAAAATCTCGGAATAGACTCAGTTATCACACAATATATTGACGTACGTGGAGAATTATTACGGCCGCCAAACGGAACTAACACCAGTTGTAGGGAAGATAAAAATATTCTAAAAGGAATGGTTCTTAAGAGAACATACTCCCAAAACTGAAGTGTCATATTTAAGAGTAGACTGCTCCACAGTTCGACAAATTTACTATCGTAAAGATTGACTCGTTGTACGAGGTCATGTGGAGCAGTCCAGTTTAAGAGTTGTTCGGATACCAAAACGGAACAGAACAGAACACAGGGGTTAAATGTTTGCTTGCTGTCTTTGTGCCACCTACGAAGCTAAACAATGAGGACAGTGGAAGACCTACATATTTAACCCTTGTTCTGTTAAATATCTTAAAATGCCACTCCCACTTCTAATTTTCAGCCAGTCAGACAATTTGATCCGGACTATTCACATACTCAATGGCAAACAGTGCAGATCCAGATCAGTTGTCTTCTTTAGAAGCCAACTGATCTGGATCTACACTGTTTGCAAAGGCAGGACATATCCGGACTCAGCAGGACTAGGGTTAAATGAATATATACCTAACTTACATAATTGTTAGGAAAAAAAAAACAAACAAACAAAAAAAAAAAAACATCTGTATATTCAGTTGAATACGGGGATAAAATATTCATACTAAATATTCTGACAAGAAGGTCTGAGCAGATGAGTTTGATCAGGGTCTGCTGTTTGCCATTCAGTCAGTATTTTAGACACATCTAAGAATAGTCAATCAAATTTGGTAAAAGTTTATGTGCTGCAGGCATTCAAATGTTCCAAAGAAGGAGTTACAACTGAAGATAAAATATTTAAAAAAAAAAACAAAAAAACTTTTGCATCGCAGCTGCTCAGATTAAGTTGATCTGATGTTTACAAGGCGAGCGAGCTCGCCTCGAGCGAAGAATAAAATGTATGATTTTTGGTCACTTCAAACATTTTTGGACTAAAAAGTAAGGAAAAGTAGGCGCACAAAAAAGTAGAGAAAAGTAGGGCCCGCTTGAAACACTGTGAAAAGTCCAAATATTTTTTTTTTTTTTTTTTTTTTTTTTTTTTATAATTTATTTGTTTCTTTTTCCTGACAACATAACAAATACAAATATTTCTTATACGTGTGAAAACATGTGTAACAACGTGTATAAGAAAAGGCACAAAATATATGAAGTAATACAAACCACCATTTCATTTGTCCAAAGGATCTATAGCTACTACTAATACTTTTCTCAATCACAATAACACAGCTATGCAACATGAAAGATACCAATTACATAGGTGTGCTAATGCGAAACGAGATCTTATTAATTTTTGGCGTACACATATGAAACGCAACTGTACTTTGTAAATATTCAATGCTTCGCTGAGCTTCAGTAATATACGAAGGTAAACCTTCACGTACCCAGTTGAAATATACATGTGTGCAAGACATAAGTCAAGTGTTTTAAAAGATCCCCTTAATGGATAAACATGACGGTAAATATATTTTCTTATTAATTCTGGGAAAGGACACTTTACCAGAAGAATGTAAAGTTGTATTAAGAGTTACAGAAGACAAATTTATTTGATTTTACACATCAGATATTATCATTATATTTTTATTATACCCGCATTTTCGAAGAAAATCGGGTATTATGTTTTCATGTAAAACCCGAGTGTCCATCAGTTTCAATGTGTATGTATGCATGTGTTTGTATGTACGTCCGTCCGTCACGTTTGAATATAGATGGTAGTTGGCTACTATTTGGTGCGACCTTGACTTCAAATTCGAATGTCCAAATCTATGACTGTTTGTTCCCCTGAAGAAGCACGTATACGTGATGACATATGATCAACTGCGTCATCTTGTTGTTTGCGTATTCGTATTAAGGTTTTACGTATCCATCAAAATTATTTCTGTCATTTTGGAATGTTTCTTCTACTTAAATAAGTTATTTCATGTATAAACCTCAGATATTAACAACCCGTATTGTACCTAAATAGATTCTAAAATTTATATTTTTACATAATAGTTTATCATTTATTTCAGGAGAGGAAGCGTAGTAAGACGGTACCAGTATAACAGTTGGCTAAAGCAAAAATAATGTTCTCTCCCCCCGGCGCTTTTAATACTGGATGAGACGTAGTGATGCAGTTTCTTTTCTGTGAGTTTTCTTCATTTTATTCACTATTGTATATGAAATTTTAATTTATCAAAGCAATATTATCAATAAGTCATGATGTACTTGCATGTATCGAAGTAGCAAATCAACGCCTAGCGCCTCAAGGCACTAAGCAAGCCAACAGTGCAGATCCCAATTCGACCTTGACAACACGGCATCTGGTTTTGATCTGTACTGCTAGTATAAAACCACAGGTAATCCTGCAAAAATATAGCATGCATATAAACTGTCAATACTCATCGACTATAAACTTAAGAGGGCTACTAGACACTAACCTGCTAAGCCCCAAAAATGTTAAGCCATTTTTCCCAGTGTGTTTTCATCTTATCGTATGTACTATTTTTAATAGCAATCAGTGTTTCTGTCTCCAGAAATTTATCAACGTAATTTTTCCAGCTCAAATGATTTAAATTGGAAGAGTTTACTCGACATGTATATATATAGTGGCGCGTTAATATTAATATGTAGTTTATTGGTTGCATCGCAGGTAACATACTTGGAATTCCGAATAATGCCCTGTACTTATAAACATTTACCATATAATTGTTTTTTTTTTCGAAAATCCATTGGTCTATAGTGCCCCAAAATTGGTTAACAACATTACAGTGCCAAAACAAATGTTCAATTTTCTCCTGTTCTAATTTGCAGAATGTACATAAATTATCTTGTCTAATATTCATTTTCGTTAGCAAGTCGTTTGTGGCTATTATTCTATGGATAATCCTATACTGGAACCAGTGCATTTTTGTATTGCGACAACATTTGGATGGTATACTGTGTATTTGTTTCCAATTCAATTGGGTATTTTCAAATGCTCGTTCCCACTTAGGTTGGCTAGTTGGAACAATATTTTTATTGATTAGTACCGTATAAATATCCTTACTACCTTTAGTCGATTTCATTATAATTTTAACATTAAACGGCCAATAACAATTGAATAATGATTCAGTAACTAATGGAATTTGAGTTTGTCTAAGATATGTCTCTACCGAAGTTCTTATTCCTGCGAATTCCACAAAATTTGTTCTGACATTATATTTTACTTGAAACTGCTCATATGTCAGCAACTGCCAATGTTCATCCATCAAATCTCTAATGAAATGAATATTTTTATCATACCATCTGCGATAAAACACTGGAGTATTATTTATTTTTATATTCATATTTTTCCATATGCTACTACCCATAATATCTGAAGCCGATTTTGGTACTAAATGTGTAATAAGCTTTTTCCATTCATCTAGAACATCCCACCAAAATTTATTCGTACAGTGCCTTTTAATTTCTTCGATATATGTTGCGCCTCTGTTCATTAAATCTTTTATATTTGTATGCACTGCCTCAAATAGGGTTTTATATTTTGAGTTCGTAATAATTAATCTTCGTATCCAACTTATTTTCAAAGCACTTATATAGCTATTAAGCTGTACCATTTTCAAACCTCCGTTATAATAATCTTGGCAAAGTACTTCTCTTTTGATTCTATCAGTAGGGGATTGCCAAATAAAATTGAAAAACATTCGATTTAATTTTAGGATAGTATCATTACTTGGGTTAGGTAGAGAGATAAAAAGATGATTAAGTTTAGCTATCAACAAAGTTTTAAGAATAGTTATCCGTCCTAGTGGTGTCAATATTCGTCTCGACCACTGTGTAATTTCTTTTTTAATTTCTTTTATTTTTTCGTTGTAGTTTATTTCAAGAATTGTATCAAGATTGCAAGAAAATCTTATTCCTAAGATATCAAAGTCATTTTGAGTCCAGTCTAGTTTAAGTCTATGGTTAAATGTTTCCCCACTGAATTTCTGGCTCCCAATCCAAACAGCTCTGGTTTTTGATGCATTCACTTTTAATCCAGAGGCTGCTGCAAATATGTCCAATGCTGTTAACGTTTCATTTAAGGATTTTTCTGAACCGTCCAAAAGTACCGTTGTGTCATCTGCAAACTGTGACAAAGTATATTCCTCACCTTCTATTTTTATGCCTTTTATATCTTTATTTGATTTAAAAATTCGAGCAAGAATTTCCGCACATAAAAGAAAAATATATGGAGAAAGTGGATCTCCTTGTCTGCATCCTCTTAGCACTATAAAGGATTCTGACAAAAATCCACATTGTACTACTGAAGCTGAGATATCATTGTAAAATACTTTTATCCATTGTTTAATTGATTTTCCGAAATTTAAGAAGCTTAATACCTTTTCAATAAATTTCCACGAGATCGAGTCAAATGATTTTTCGAAATCTATGATCAGTAATAAGCCAGGAAGATCTAATTCGTCTGTTATATGTAGTATATCGTAGATAAGTCTAGTATTTTCCCCGATATACCGGCCACTCAAAAAACCTGTTTGTTCTTTTGAAATAAGTTTATTTAGCACTTGTTTAATTCTCTTGGCTACACTGCCAGATGCAAGTTTATAAATAACGTTTAATAAGGTAATAGGTCTCCAATTCTTTAAAAATTGTTTTGGTTTATCCCCTTTTGGCAGACAGGTAATTATTCCTTGTCTTTGTGTAATTGAGAGTTTTCCTTCTCTATACCCTTCATTTATTGCTTTTCGGATAAAAACTCTTAAGTCGTTATAGAAAAATTTAAAGAACTCAACAGTAAACCCGTCACTTCCGGGTGATTTATTATTTTTCATTTTTTTTAACACTGCCAAAATTTCTGCCTCAGATAATCCTCCTTCTAAGCGAATCTTATCTTTTTCTTTAAGCTTTGGATCCGTACTTATTGATTTAAGCAGGTTTTGTATTTCTAAATCTTGTTCCATATTATCGTTAAGACTACCATATAATTTTTTATAAAAATTCTTAACTTCATTTAAAATGTCTTCCTGTTTAGTTATGGAAGTACCATCTTCTTTTACAACTGTTGGTATAATTTTGTTAACATAGTTTCGGGATTCTAAGCTGCAAAAATATCTTGTCGGTTTTTCCACCTCTTCTGCCCACCTCACTCTAGATCTAATAATTACACCGTGTAATTTTTCTTTTCTTAAATTTTCAAGCTCTTCTTTTTTAGTTTCTATTAATTCCAAATCGGGATCTGACGAGTTTTCTAAATTCAAAATATCTTTAATTAAGTTGTTTTCTCTTTCTTGTTTTTGCTTCTTTTTATATGCAGAATATGATATTGTCTTTCCCCTAATTTCCATTAATAACATTTCCAAAAATAGTTGATTTGATATTGTAAATTCTAAAAGATTATTGTTTATGTTATTTTCAATAAATTCTAAGTTATAGATGGGAAGTATATACTGTTCCTTTACTTTATTTATACATTTCTTTACCTCTTCGATATATATCTTGTCCTTTAATAAACTAGTATTAAATTTCCAAAGTCCTTTTCCATGTTTAAACTCATTTATTTCCAGCGACAATACTACTGATGAGTGGTCAGATCTATAGCTTGAAATTATACTAATGTCCTTAACACTTGGCATAATCGCTTCAGATATGAGAAAGAAATCTAAACGCGCTTGTTTAATTGGGTTTCGTTTTCGCCAGGTATACTGTCTGAAATTTTCATATATTTCTCTAAACGGGTCTATTAAGTTCAATTCTTCTTTTATATTGAGAACGGTATCTTTGGCGTTTGGGTTATTTACGTTAATGTAGTTAAAAGTATCTAATTCCTGATTTTGTACTAAATTAAAGTCGCCACATATGATAGCATATTCATTATCATATTCTTCTATTATTTCTTGTACTTTTAAAAAGAAATCCGGGGAATCCTCATTCGGACCATATATATTAGCTAGCGTGAATCGCTTTCCTTCTAATTCTAAATCTAAAATTAGCATATTGCCCCTTTCATCTTTTTTAGACCTAAATACTTTATATGAGATGGAAGTGCTGAATAATATACAAACTCCTCTCGCGTTAGATGTAAACGAGTTAAAATATACTTCTCCTCCCCATTCAGATCTAATATATGGTTCTAAAGCTGCAGTAAAATGTGTATCTTGTAAACAATATATACCAATTCTTTTATTTCTCAAATAGCCAAAAACGTCTTTCCTTTTTGAGTAGTCGCCTAGACCTCTGCAGTTTGTGGATGATATTTTTATGAAATTATGATTCTCCATCAAAGCAATCTAACAAAGCACTTGCTTTATATAATTTCGATTTAAAAATGGTGGCTTGTATATCGAACATACTATAATCATGATTAACTACACTCACTCTCAAACAGTATTTGTGCTGTTGGTCAGATTTAACATATATAGAAGAAAGAAACACACATATACATATATAAACAACATATAAAATAGCTTGCACTTCCTGTGGGTCTATAGAAAGCTTATTCTTACAACTTAGTTTCAAAGCATATGTTGTAAGTTTCGATGATTTTCTGTCACAAAGCGCCATGCAAACTGATTTTTAAGGGTATCTCATAATAACATATATTAACAAGAACGGGTTATTTTAATTAATATTTCACAGCTGCTTCATACAAAGGAAACACAGGTTTATTGAAAGTAACAAGAGCAACGATTAGGGGCTGGTATAATCAGATCCTATATCGTTTTATGTCAACCTGTTTAATATATTTCTTCCAATTTTATTCAAGGTGTATACCAACAGATTATATTGAACGGTGCTATAAAGGTGTATCAGCTTTTAAGACTTATAAATTATACAGCTTTTTAGACTTATAAATTAGTATTAACTTATACTGTATACTTAACGACAGATAAACTCTTATTATGTCTACACTGTTGGTATGTGAAGTGTTTTAATACATTATTAACATGTAAACAATGTTACCATATACAAAATTATATATCTTTATTGACATGAAGCAGACTTTGATCCTATCATAGTACCTTCATTTTACAGCATAGTTAACTCATGAACTTTATTAACTCAAGTAGTACTTGCATTATTATTAATAGGAAAAATCTAGTTTTACAAACAAGTTCTGTCACATTGTTAAAGTGTAGAAAAGTCTTAATTCAATATCACAGCCACAATGACAGTTGAGCCACTATTATGGCTATATTATTGACATACAAGAGATGATCTGTCATTTTGTGGCTCTCATACTGGCATGTTCAGTGCTTTAGCTCAGAGCATTTTTGCTACATTATTTATACTTGAACTCAGTTGTTACTGATAGAATTTTTAAAACATTGTTGTCCTGTTGCAAGTTCTGGTTCTGTCATTACAATTTTTTTAGCATTGTTGACGTATAAAATGTATTGACTCGAGTAGGTAAGGCAGTCTCAATATTACTGCCATAACAGATGATCTGTAAATTTCTCAGCAGTACAGACAAGTAAAAAGGAAGGTGAACTGTCATAATGGCTGCAATATGGATAATCTACATATCACTGCCATAATGACAGATAAACAGCCATCATGTGTATGATATTGTCATATGAAATGCCTCGAATCAAAGCAATTTTTCTACAGTACTTACATATAATCATTTTGCAACGTATGAAACTTTGTAGCATTACTGATAAGTCACCAGTTTTAACTCTGCCATAACAGACATTACAGAATTATTGATATTTGAGCTACGTTGACTCATAGTGACTTATACCTTATAACCATAGGAACACTTATGGTCTAAATAAGTTTCAACGATATTTTTGTAGGTTAGTATTGACTTAATACTACAGCCCCAGTGACATATGTGCTGCCACTATGGTTGTTATATTGCCATGTGAAAAGATGAACTGTCATATTGGCTGTGATCTTGGCATGTGAGAGGCCTGAATTATTGAAAATTCCACGATATTATTAGCATGTAAACAGTGTTACCTCTTACCCAATTTCATAACATTGTTGACAAGAAAAAAGATCTCACTTTGTAACATTACATATTTTACATTAGTTGCCGTATGAGCAATATTGACTCAAAGTAAATGAAGCAGTCTCAATATCACATAAATAGTAACGAATACGCTGCCATTATGGATGTGATATTGACATATAAACTGCCTTAACCCAATACAAATCTTGCCACATTATTTACTTGTAACAGTGTTGTCATCTATAAGATTAGAATGTATTTTTGACATGTAAACAGTTCTGTCTCTGTCAAATTAATTTGGTAGTCATGGTATAATTCTAAATAAAAAAAATGTAAACATAGAAATGAAACCCTACCTTCACTATCTATTTTTTTTTCTTAAGTGTTCCCCTCAACACACATACCGTATTTACCATATGTATTCGGACAGACAGGCTTGAGCAAACAGTATAGACCCAGATGAGACGCCGCAGAACGCGGCGTCACATCTGGGTCTACACTGTTTGCCACTCATCCAGCAATTTTTAGACACAACATCGGGTAGTGAATTGTACTGGTTCAAATTTTAGAACATATGTGGTAAGGAGTTGAGGTGTCCGAATACTTAGGGTAAATACGGGGGTTTTATTTGACCTTATCACCCACCAATTCAGTGTTGTCAGTTCAGATTCACAAAAGCACAGTCAATTCTAGCGGACTTTGATTTCAGACTACACTTGACTTCTAAATCCACTGCTTGAATTGCGATATAACGTCCAAGTCAACAATATTTCGGTCGTTTAGAGACATTGCCTCCAAATTGTGCTACATTTCCTCGTTGCACATTGCGTTCTATTCTTTAATAAAATGGGTTAAACTTACTTTAACTCCTCAGATAAGAGCCGACATCTATATCAGAGCTCCAATATAGTTTGTTAGTTCAGAAAACGGGACAAGAAAACACAAGGCAGAAGTCATATTAAAACAATGTTTCCCCAGTTTGCTCTTTTTCGCATTTTTTGTGTGCTTTTGGTTTTTAGCGTCATGAATTGTGAACAAAGCAGTTTAGAAGGGAGCCGCTGGAGCAACGTGGAGGTATTATTAAAATCGGTTATCCAGAAAAATCAGGAATTAGAAATGAAAATCCAACATATGGAAGCTGAAATTGAAGCACAAAGGCTTGAAAATGCTGAGATGAAAACGAGATTACAAATACTTGAGAACAAACAGCATGCTGACAAAATTGTGAAGGTCCAAGAGAGTATGAAGCCCATCAAATACGAGAAAACACAGCCATTAAACGGATATCAAAATGTTGCCTTCGATGCAGCACTGAGTACAAAACTGGTCAAGACGCACAGCAATCAGCCATCAGTAAAAAAGAAGAAATTTGAAACCAGAAAACGAGATATTGTGAATAACGGAATTAAACGTAAGTCTTCCTTTGATGGCGATTTTACAGACTGAAAACAAAACAATGACCAATTTAAGGACTCCGTTTACACTATGGCTGTGTTCAAAATTGCATGTAACTTACATTTCTGAACACAGCCCTGCTTAACAAGGATTTCCTCTAGGGCACAAAAGCACTGTACAAATCTAAGTTGATGATCTTTACAAAAGATTTATAGTTTCAGTGGAAGTGATTGGAATATCAATTATTTTCTGTCGTCAATTAGAAGGCAAACAGAAATTAAATCAGCCAAAGCATTTTGTTTCAAAACTTCAAAAAATGCAGCCATATTGTATACGAGTGTAAGAGTGATAAAAATAGTTTTTATGTGTGTTTTATATATTAGTTTTCTTTTTCCCAGCATACTACGCACAGCTATCTCAGAAACCACATAGTCATAATGGCGGATGTCCATGTACTTACGAGCCGAGCGTTTGTCATATTTGATCCTAGGTTGAAGAGTTAATATCAGTAAAATCGACAAAACCCCAGGTAGTATTTTACTACTGACCGTTCTAAGGCGCTGATTCTGGTGTTGTTCGTTCTTTGTGGGGCCTTGTGGTTGCTCACTGCGGGGCGTTTTCAATTGTCCTGTTTTATGTCTTTTCTTCTATGCTTTTCAATAAAATATAGAGATTTCTCATTGAAATCGAATTCGATATTTTCATGTTTCAAACAGTTAAAATACGATTCTCGAATATTCTCTGTTTGGGACTACTTTTTTTCTTGAAATCTAATTCTACATGATGTGTGTGTGTGTGTGTGTGTGTGTGTGTGTGTGTGTGTGTGTGTGTGTTTTGAAGTTTTGACACAACATGCTTTGGCTCGTGTAATTTCTGTTCGTAGTCAATACTTGTCTGAAATTATGTAAAGAGGTTAAAGTTCCGCCTTAGAACCTCTGACGTCACATTTCTATGAGAACTCTTTTTCTGTACGCGACGTCAGGCGGACTATTACCTACTGTGGTATTATCCTTGTGTCGATTTATTTCATTGTATAATAGCCATCGCCACTCGTGAAAATACTACATTAAATAAAATTCGATCTCACATTGAAAAAAAAAAACAAAAAAAAAACAAATGTCTTCTATATATTATTGTCTTTGGTGGGTCCTGTTTGACATTGTAATAACTTCGTTGTGATAGAAGGAGCCGATTGCTTTTCATTGGTTTGTGACCTGTGTGTTGTTCGTCATGGTATGTTAATTTGCTCTTCCTCATGGTGACATTAGTATACTATGAGCCAGCGCATGACAAAACCTACAATTAGACCTGTGGCCATCAAAGACTCAGACCAGCCTGTACATCCACCCAGTATGGCAAGGTTTGTTCATCCCTCTTTGGATAGCTCTTAGCTGTAGAAGATGGAGTCTTCGCTGGTCGCAAAAGTCTTATTATAGGTTTTGTCGTGCGCTGGCTCATTATATGTCCTGTGATTATGGCTCTTTCTGGATACGTTATCACTTTGCACATGTTTCCAACATGTGTTTGACTCAGACGCCAAATTCTCGACATAAAATATAAAACAAAATGAGTCGCAGCGTAAGAAAACTCCGATCAGACTGCGAAGGCTGATTTAAGTCTTCATTGGGCACACATGTGTGCCCAATGAAGACTTAAATCAGCCTGCGCAGTCTGATCGAAGTATTCGTTGTCTGCATGATTAAACGTTCCATCCTTGGCTATCCAAAAATGCGCCCAGTAAAGAGTCTGGTTAGTCTGTGCGAATATGCAGGCTGATCTGGATCTTCGCTGGGCTCACATGTTGCGGTTGAAATGGTCTCCGATTTTCTGGATACTACATTCTGTTGACATTGTATGCATGTATGGGGGTGGTTGGGTGAGGCAAATGTGACGTCTATCTTGCGTCCCCGGGGCGTCCAGCTGAGATTGGCTTACAGTTTGGCAAGGCCTGCTATCCTTGCAGCAGGTAAGGATAGAGGGGGAATGTTTTCATTTCTTCTGTTTCTTCATTTTCATTCATTTTCCTCTTTCTCCCCTGTCCAGCTCTTTCATCTCCTCTACTGAGGTCCTCCTAGAGGTTATTGGGAATAGGGGAATAACGTCATTTATTTCAGGGGAACAGGGTAACACAAATGAAAAAATGAAGGGAACATGCGAACAAAGGTAATTTGGGGGAGCAGGGAACATAGAAAATTAATTTTGACTTTGGGGAACAAGGGAAAATGCTGAAATAATTCAGGGGAACAAGGGAACAGATAGCCTTCACCCCCGCCCCCGGGAGGGCCTCTCTACTATCTCTTCTATATCTCTTCTCCCTTTCTCTGGGGGAAAAACGGAAAATGACGCCGAAGTCCGATGACCATACTTTCGCCTCGTACATGACTGTTTAGGAATTTTCATTACGTTAATTTACCTACTTGAAAGGTCTTCGTCTAAACCATCGTTCTAGATACATCCTCACAACCTAGGTCATAACGATGAAGGCACGTGATTTCGTCAGTTGCTATCTTTTCGGAATCTTAGTGATTTATCTAGTTTTTTATGCGATATAGAATATCCACTTTGTGCACAAAATTAACTGGTGCGTGGACTATTTGTCTTTCAAAAAAGCAAGTTTCTGAAACGCACTGACATTCAGACGATTCGGCAGTCAATGTTGATATTCGGTCACATTTACAACCAGGGCAAATACATGTATGGTCGAAGTATCCCAAATAATTAGAATGTCATTGTGTAAGGTTTCAATTTTCTGTGAAAAACAGTATGTTTGGTGCACTTGGTGATTTTTCGCTGCATTTTGCATTCTTCGTGATTTTGCCATAAATCCGAACGAATGATACAGTCGCAGCTATGTAGCCTACATATCACAATGTTGATGACGTAGATAGGTGCCCCTGAGATATCGCGGGCAGGATTTCTGTCAGTGTTATATAAGCTACCTGATATGTTACTTTCCCTATATGTGTTTATTTATTTTTCAGGGCAAATCCAAGATGCTACAGTTGCATTTACGGCAGTAGTTTCTAAATTTGATGTGGAGAACCTTGGCGCTGGGCAAACAATAACATTTGATAAGATAATTACAAACATTGGAGGAGCTTACCACAATAGCACTGGTATATTTACAGCACCCGTCAGTGGAGTATACGTCTTCAATATGGCGCTCTATGTTAATGCAGGAGACAACGAATACCTTTGTTTAGTGAAACGTGGCGTTCAGCTTCTTTGCAACTATGGACACGCTACCGGTTCCACCCATGCCATTTCAACTAGTAGAACTATAACTCTGGCGCTCAATAAAGGGGATGAAGTTTGGGTCAGAACCCCGCCAGTATCATATCACGGAAGCGGAAGAATACATGGATACGGATACACAACCTTCAGTGGATGGCTTTTAGCGTATACCGAGTAATATATCTTTGCGCGCATGCATGATTTTATTGATTGCATACCAACAGGTTTAACGATGCAGCAGTTCGGGGAAAATCCAAAACGGCAATCGTGGCCATCATTTAGAAACGTTTGTTTCATGACCAGTGTATGTTTATCGTACTTATTGTATAAAATACTTACATTTATAGGTGTATTGTTTTATTCATAAAGTGAGCCACAGCGACAGAAAACGTACCTTTGCACACGTGCGGTCAGCAAAGATTCAGATCAGTCTGCGCATTCGCTCAGTCTGATCTGAATCTTCAATGGGCGTATTTTGGATAGTAACGGCTGTATCGTCTCTTCATGCAGACAAGGAAGAGTCTCAGTGAAACCGAGGCTCCGATTTCCTTTGTTGTGGTCGTTGTTTGCAGGACAACCTCTATAGATTTTATTAAAACTGACATAATAAAATCAAGTAGTTTTATATGTCATTCTATCAATTATTATTGATACAGTGATATCACGTAGAGTCACTTGCGTCTGTGACATTTTTGACCGACCCTTAAAGCCTCAGACATATGGAACTTAATAAATAATGAAACATATTCAAGCTTAAAGGAAAAGAACGGCAGGAAATTGCGTTTCGGAAAAAATAGGCTTTACACGTAAATCTGAAACTGAAGATATTTCAAATCCAACTAAATAAGCCTTATTTCGAGGTTATCTGCTTGAAATCGACAAGAACAAACGTTTCAATGTATACCCTAGCTACATTTATAACATTACGGCTTTAATTATTATTGCTATACACTTTTGTCCGACTCTCAAAGATGCAAATATCGAAACATCCCGTCAGTATTTAATTCATTAGACTAAAACAACTGTATGGAAAAAGTAAGGGCGCGGCAATAGATAAAGTGAAAATTATGTGTGGGCAGTGAGAGTGGGTAAGAGGATGACTTGTTTAGAAGAATCGATAAAAAGAGAATTGTCTTTGTTAATAACTTTTCTTATCGTGAATTGCGCGATCACCTTTAAGTCTGTCGCATACAGTGGAAGATCATGGACAGGCCCCCAAAGGCACGGAAAACGGACAAGAGAGTGGGGTCTCATGCAAACATAAAAGAAGCAATGTCTTAGGAAGCAATTCTGTTTTGGTCTGAACTGGTTATGTAGACATATTAAATGACATTCGTTAGGTCACAAAGGTTGTGCAAAAGGGAGATGAATCTCTACACTTGACCATTGTCACAAATCTTGAGACACTATTCTTTGAAAATCGATAATTGTAGCTGAGAAGAAACTAGTTTCATAGCTACAGATGAGAGGGGGTATCCACACAATATTTTTCTTGTTTCTCCACGAAAACATACGTTGTGGGTACTCATTAGAAGCGCCTCAACGAGGCGCTTCTAATAAGTATCACAACATATGTTTTCGTGAAGAAATAAGAAATATATCAGCATTTTTCGGATGAAAAAATAGCCTTTTCCGTTGCTATGAGTTTTGTAGGTATCTGCTCTGGCGAAGAGCACTTAAAAGGCAAGTGGATGCTGCGTTGGTGGAGTAGGGCGGGGAGTATGATACATTTTTTTAATCAACACACACACATACACACACACACACACAACAACAACAACAACAACAGCAACAACAGCAACAACAACAACAAAAAAAAACAAAACAAAAAAAAAAAAAAAAACACCCACACATAAATTACCTATCAGCGTTGTGATACTTTTATACAATTAAATACAAATAAGTATCAAAGCATTATCGCGTTGATGCAAAAACAGAATGGCAAACAGTGTAGATCTGGATGAAAGGGCTCGTTACGAGTTACCCAATCGGGATCTACACTGTTTGCAAAATTAAGTTTTGGTCTGCAGTGTGGAAATTGTTAACCCATTTATGCCGGGTGGACGCTTCTACCTTAATTGTTTGGACCGTTCAATTTCTTAAAAAGGGGTTTCTGGTTAGTTTTTAGCTCACCTGAACAAGGCTCAGGATGAGCTATTGTGATCACTTGCCGTCCGTTGTCCGTCGTCGTCCGTCCGTCCGTCCGTCAACACCTTTGAACGACTTCTCCTCTGAACCCCCTGGGCCAATTTTCTTCAAACTTCATGTGAAGCCATCTATTAAAGGGGGGTTGAAAATTTGTTCAAATGGTCACGGATCGTTAATCAAGATGGCCGCCAAGCCTATATATAATAAAAAAAAAAAACACTTAAAAATCTTCTTTTCCAGAACCAAGAAAGCTTTGGGGTTGAATCTTGATATATAGCATCATGAACTCAAGTTCTACCAAGTTTATTCAACTGATGACCCTAGGCTGACCTTTGACCTTTTTACGGCAAAGTCAAATTTGCGTCTCCATGCATTTGTATAGGGAAAATGTTGAAAAGTCATTTTCTCAAACTGTATTAAAGACTAATGGCTGAAACTTACAATGAGTGATTAAAATAGTAAGACATTTTAGTGTGCGTGTGTGTGTATGGGGTGGGGGGAGGGGACGGGGTCATGTGCCCTTGCCACTGGGTGTAATTTTTAAATGTCTTCTTCCCTTAAACCGCTCGAGCAATTTTCACCAGATTTCACATGGGGCCTTCTGTCAAAAGGTATTGCCAATTTGTTGAAATGCTTCCGCGCCATCGAACAAAAAGGCTGCCATGTCAATATACAGTAAAACACTTAAAAATCATCCGCCCCAGAACCAAGAAAACTTTGGGGCTGAATCTTGGTATATAGCATCGAGGACTCAAGATCTACCAAGTTTCTTTAAATGATGACCATAGCTTGACCTTTGACCTTTTTACGGCAAGGTCAAATTGCGTCCCTATACATTTATATGGGGAAAATGTTGAAAAGTCATTTTCTCAAAATGTATTAAAGACTAATGGCTGAAACGCAAAAAGTATGATAAAAAAGCTGCGGATATACCTCAGCGCAATTTATGATAAGTGTCAAAGTTGTATAGTTTGAACTGAACTGGGGTGTAAATTTGTGCATAAGAATGTCAAGACCGGTAAAATTAACCGCACTATACCAACGAGTTTGGACATGTTATTGATCAATTTTCAGATATTTTAAAAAGTATTTGTTTCTGCTGACAAAAATTACCCACCGCCCACCCCTTGCACCTGTATAAGCTTTTCAGAGATTGTTGGAATGTCAGACATGCATGTATTCTGTGAGAGTTTCCGTATATAACAGTCTTATAATGGGAGATTTCACGTTGAGTCTTTGATTGCGGGTTCTGACGATCCCCACAGCATGAAAAGTTGTTATGATGAGGTGAAGTAATTTTTAAGTAACTTTTGAGGTAATTGTGAAATATGATCACATGTAATGTATGTTTTGACATTATGATTATGTTGTATGTTTAACTAAAGTTGTTTTCATATATTATGTTAGAATACATGATCAGAGTTGTGATCACAAAAAAAAAACAAAAAAACAAGCAATCATAAAAAAATACTAAAACATTTTAGTTGTAACATAATTTTCTCTGAAACCTTTTGAGCAATTTTCACCAGATTTCACAAAGGACCTTCTGTCAAAAGGGTATTACCAATTTGTTCAAATGGTTCCGTGCAACTAAACAAGATGGCGCAATGCCCATATATGGTAAAAACTCTTGAAAATCTTTTCTCCAGAACAAAAAATGCTTTTGGGTTGAATCTTGGTATATAGCATCGCGGACTCAAGGTCTACCAAGTTTGTTCAAATAATGACTGTAAATGGACCGTTGACCTTTCCACGGCAAGGTCAAATTTGCGTCCCCATGCATTTCTATGGAAAAAATGTTGAAAAGTCATTTTCTCAAAATGTATTAAAGACTAATGGCTGAAACTTACAACGTGTGATTAAAGTAGTAAAGCATTTCAGTTATAATCAAACTTTTGTCCCTTGAGGGTTATCTGCCCTTGGCACTGGGCTATATATATATATATATATATATATATATATATATATATATATATATATATATATATATATATATATGTATGAAATTGTGTAATTTTTAAATGTCTTCTCCTCTGAAACTGCAGGAGCAATTTTCACCAGATTTCAAATGGGCCTTCTTTCGAAAGGGTATTACCAATTTGTTCAAATGGTTCCGCGCAATTGAACAAGATGGCCGCAATGTCCATATATGGTATAAATTCTTGAAAATCTTCTTCTCCAGAACCAAAAACGCTTTGGGCTGAATCTTGGTATATTGCATCGAGGACTCAAGCTCTACTGTTTGTTCAAATGATGATCATAGGTTGACCTTTGACCTTTTTACGGCAAGGCCAAATTTGCGTCTCTATAGACTTGTATGGGGGCAAAAGTTGAAAAATTATTTTTTTCAATATGTATTTAAGACTAATGACTGAAGCTTACAATGTATGATGAAAGTAGTAAAATGGTTTAGTTAGGATCTATTTTTTGCCAACTAGGGGTTATCTGCCCTTGCCATTGTGCTATAAACAGATATAAAACCATGAAAAATTTTAAACGTCTCCTTCTCTAAAACCACTTGGCCAATTTTCACCAGATTTCACATGGGGCCTTCTGTCGAAGGGATGCTGACACTTTGTTCAAATGGTTCTGCATCATTGAACAAGATGGCTGCCATGCCCATATACATGTATGGAAAAAACACTTAAAAATCTTTTTCTCCAGTACTAAGAAAGCTTTGAGGCTGAATCTTGGTATACAGCATCGGGGACTCAAGGTCTACTAATGTTGTTAAAATGATAAGACTAGAATTACCTTTGACCTTTTTATGGTATGGTCAAATTTGTGTCCCAGTTGCTGTGGCAGTACTGGAAGACTGGCATTTGCAAATATGCAAGTGAGCGAATTGTGGCCCATGGGCCTCTTGTCATTATTACCATGTTTTGTAGAGATTTAAGAAGTTAATGCAAACAGTGTAGACCCTGATCAGACGCCGCGTTCTGCTGCGTCTGATCTGGATCATACTGTTTGCCCATGTGCCTTTTTATGGGACGCTAGGCTTAAATGTTTAACGTATAGACTGGTTAACGGGCAAGTTTTTATGCACGAATTGTGTATAAATATCGTTTCAAGAATTTTACTGAAGATTTCAGGTCTAGTTACATTAAACATCTGCTTGACTTCAGAGTATTATCAAGTATTATTGCATAAAAAGCTGTGTCGCACGTTATTAACAGCCGTGCATTAATCGGCGAAAGGCCGTGTATTAACAAGGCAATTCACACGCCGTTAATGCATGGCTACGCAACATTCAAGATGATCGTACCAGGGCCACAGATTTGCTGCCGTTATGAGATGTGTACTGTCCGGCCCTAGAACGAGTGTAGTCCGTGGAGAATGCGTTCCCGAGACATCGGTGAAAAGGCGAAACAAAATAGTGCAAGAAATAACGCGAAATGTAGCAAATGATTTCAGTTTTTAGGCAATAATAGCGATCGAACATGGTTTTTCAATGTATTAACAATCGCCAGGTCCCTAGGGAGGTGTTGAAAACCGCGGCCTCCGGCCTCGGTTTTCAACACCTCCCTCGGTACCTGGCGAATGTTAATGCATGAAAAACCATGTTTGATCCCTATACTGAGAACAGACAGACATTGTCACTACCATAATTATCGAAACCGTTTGACTACTCACCAATGAGCATGAAATACTGGAATTAAATAAATGAATAAAGGACTATTTTGGACTTAACTCTAAAGACTCTATTTAAACCCTCTGAATTCTAAGAAGTATTGGGATTTATTCAACCGTCCACAATCTGCTGTCTTCAGAGAAGAAAAGCATATACATTGTTCCATAAAGCTAAGGAGGTTAATGGTGTGAAGTTACCGAACATTGAATAAACAGAATCATATTGTTAAGTAGCTAAAACAAGTACCCTCGAGACCACCTTACACAAACCCATCTTCTAGCAAAATCTGAGAGGGTTGTAATGTTACAAATATAACTGAGCCGCGTCTCGAGAAAAATTCTCTTCGGACTTTCCGTGGAATCAATATTTCAGTGAGCATTCCTGGTCTCTAAGGGAGGCCACATGTTTGGTTCTTTGGCTGAAGTTTCCCCTTGTCCTATCCCTTACGTGAGTGAACAGCACAGAATCTGGCGAGACTGCGCGGATGCGCAGGCTCGTCTGAACCTTTGCTATTTGCATATGTCATAACGGTTCGATTCCCATGAAAGGGCGCAATAAAGGTATCTCTAACGAAATGGTTACCCATAAACACTGAATGTTTTAAAAGAAAGATAATTTAATGTACTCTCGGCTGGGTAAGGTTTCAGAGTAGCAAATGCTTATCTTGATTACAAACACTACAGAGTACCCTTAAAAGCTCTTGACATCAACGCAAACATCTAACAGAACGTGTACTGGGTAATTTGCTTGACACTTAAACTGCTTGATAAAAATACAGCAGATAACATTGCGTTTTTTTTTTTTTTTTTTTTTTTGTTTTTGTTTTGTTTTGTTTTTTTTTTTCTAAATTTTCTCAGAGTACAGAGTTGACATTTCATGCATAGTGATGCAAGGATTTATTTTAAAATATTGTCAGAAAACAATACGACTTATGTTTACTTTTTTTGCGCAAGAATCCACAAATGTACCTTGATAGACTTTTATATGAGGTTCACTAATGAGGCCTAATTTGCCGAAACTAGCCAATCTAGTCAATAAAAGTTGACACTTCAGCTGTTTTTAGTTTTGAGTGTGTGTTCATTGCTCAGAAGGATCAGTTCTTTCAGAACCTATTTATCTTCACTACAGCTGATGTTAGCGCCCGCACTTCACTACAGTGTAGTCTATATTGCCTTGCCTTTTGCGACCATTGAGCCAATTCTGAATTTTTGAAATTTTATATGAGAATGAGGCCTAATTGGTCGAAACTAGCTAGTCTGGTCAAGAAAATTTCATATTTCAGCTGTTGTAAATTTTATGAGTGTGTATTCTAGTGACCGTTCTAAGGCGGTGGTCCCGGTGTTAGTCTTACTCTTTGTTGTTTTGTGGTTTATTCCACGAGGCGATTTGCTTTATGTCTTGCCTTGTGTTATTTTGTTCTTGTGTTTTTTTTTTCAGTCCTTTTAGCATTGTGATTACCTCACTTGGGCAAGAGAGAGCTTGTCTTGGTGCTTTGCGTACGTTTGTTCGTTTTGCGCTAGTTTGGTTTTGTCTGTTTCCTCTTCCTCTTGGTATCTGGGAAGGGCTGCGGTTTGTGATTGTGGCACTCCTTGGACTTTTCTCTTACCCTTTTTGTTCACAACTCTAAAGGGTCATTCCTCTTAGAATCTATTCTAATCATACTAATTAATAGTACAGCGTTATAATATACTTGTTGCATTATAAAACTATATGTCGTACATAATTATTAACTTTTTGACAATTTTAAGTGGAGTAATTCATTTAAACCGAGCCGCGCCATGCGAAAACGAGTCTTCTTCCTTTAAGTTTAAAATGCTCAATACTTAGTCCTTGCCTGACATCAGTCCCTCTAAAATATTCAAAACATGAAACAGAATGGTATGTTATGTAGGTTATGTGTCATGTTATCAGCTTCCGCCTTTTCGAAGACACTGACACGGATCTTGTAGGTCACGGCAGATGTACGGGTAATTTGCATCCCTAGTGATTTTCTACCTTCATTATTAAAACCAACCAACCAAATTATGCAATTTTACTATTATCTACCCCAGAACTACCTGAATTATACATCTGACCATCTCTGGCATCACAGCACAGAAAAAAAAAAAAAAAAAAAAAACACTTCAGAAACAGGCAACGAATTTGGACCTATTTAATATGGAACTATATTCATTTAGTAGTCTTTAAGAGGAATGGATAAATGAATATACTACGTATCAGGAAAGACAACCATTAAGAAAACACGCCTATTCAAATATATTGAAATTTTCACCTCCGAAACATAAAAATTTTCATATAAAAAATTCCAATATTTTTAATATTTCTTCTCAAAACATAGATTTGGTGCCTCGGTGAGGCGGTTCTAACGAGTACCCACAATCTATGTTTTTGAGCAGAAATAAGAAAATGCACCACTCAACTATTTAAAAGCAAATTCTTACGTTTTAGAGTAGACCCTTTTTCAGATGGAGCTTGGTGTGCAGGAAAGCAAACAGGAAGTCACATATATTTCCTCCCTTGTAAAATGGTAGAACATCTACCAAAAATGTATCCAATCATGCCTAGCAAGCATACACTTGAGTTTCCGAATGCAGCGCCGTTTTAAAAGATTGAGAATATCCGATTACGTCGGTGCACGAACCATTTCAAAGGGAATGTGTCAAAACTAGACAAAATCAAGGTAAGTATCATTTTCGAAAGCCGGCCTCGGTGGCTCAGTTGGATGCGCCGTCCGACTGGAGACCAGGAGGTCGCGGGTTCAATCCCCGCCGAGGTCGGCAACATTCTTTCGTGGAGATTGATCATGAAATATTTTCTACGGTCATTCTCTCCCTTCCGCTGATTCAAGAAGGGCAGTTGTCAGTTTCTGGCGAAAGAATGTGCACAATACTGGTTAACCGCTTAGAGGACTAAGCCTGCCCAGTAAACTTGTGGTTAGGTAAACTGACCGCGCTCGACATGACCCCATTGGGTTGACTGGGCCGTAAAACCTCAACACAAACAAATCATTTTCGAAACTCGGGGCAAACCGAAAGGGTCTCATTTCCATTCAAGCTGCAACTTGAGAAACGTACCTTCGGATATGTACACCCAACGAAGACTCAAATCAGTCTGTTCAGTTTTTGTTGTCTGCATGAAGAAACTTTGCATCTTTGGCTTCCTAAATACGCCAAGTGAAGATTCTGATCACACTGCGCGAATGATATGGCCCCGAGGTTATAAAACTTTTTTTTCATGCTCAACTCAGCTGACCATGATTTTTGAGTCTGCTAGCGACAGCTAGCAGGCTCTATGCAATCGCATGGGGTTTTTTACTACGTCACAAGCGGATTTTCATCACCGCTATATTCATACGCGCACTACTTCTTAATCAGACGCAATGCGGCACTATTACGGCGAACTGAATGTGAAGCAGGGGAATTTTTTATAGCTTTTCTATTTCGCTAACATAACTGTAACTGAAATCGATTTAGATAGTGCAATTTGAAACATAGACTTCAAAATTCGGTGTAGTAATACACGCGCTACTTTTGTCAATCACCCCACGCCATCTTTGATGTTGTGCTTAGCAACGGAAGCTGAACGAAAAGAAAGTATCAGAATCTACTTATTCGATATTGAATATAGCAAGACATCAGGCATTTAATTCATTCCTCCTACATGAAATTACTTTATTCACACCTCAGTGACACGGAGTTGTCTGACGACTGCTGGCCCATTTATACGTTATGACCCTTCTTTTGTGGACATCGGAAAATCTCTTGAAAACAGAAAAGGGTAGGCATAGCTGGTCGGGCTAATCTGTTGATGCTTAGGTGAAGCACTATCAAATGACAATCAGTTATTAAAGCTAATCTGGATTGAACATAGCCATTTCAAATTTATTTAATCTGTTCGTCTTCATAATGTTGATAAAGATAAATTTATAAAATTGCACCAGAATAATCGTGGAGCTACATCAGGTGTTGAATATGTATGAACTGGAGCATATCTAGACTTGAACTTTGATAATTCTAGAAATTGGAAATTGCTGCTGGAGATACACTCATTTGGAATAATCAGGTGGTAAACTTCATTGGAAAATAAAGAGGTTCATTACTCCAATCACTGCATTGGCTTATATATGCAGATAATAAAATGGATTTTTTTGTGAAGAAAGAAACAAAACAGAAGAGAAATAATAATTGTATTTAGTTTTTCAGTACATGGTTAGATTATTTATGTATATCTGTTTTACACAGATGCCTCAGTAAAGACCCATTCTTATTTATACATTAAAAGAAGTAGAATGCATTTCCATCTGACTGATTTTGAGAAATTAAATTGATAGTGAAAGCATGTAGTACAAAGTGTTCATGTTGGTTGTTTTTCAAGGAATAGTAAATTTTCTCACAAAGCCTTGTCTCTGAATGTAAATTTAATATTGGATGAAGCCACTGGTTGTAAGAAAGTGTGAAAATATGGATATAGAGCAAAATCCAAGTCCATCAAATCATATAAATCTAATTATGTAATTAAGTTAATGCCTTTTTTCGCGACACCGCCTTCTGAACAATTCAGAGTAACTACAGTTGCTATACTGGATGTACATTACTCTGTGGTGGTTCTGAATCTCTTTTAACTACACTTTTATTTAACTTTAACATGCGTAAAGTAACGTTATTATTTACCTGTATTATCAGTTAGATAACACACTTTTTGAATAAAAATTACTGGCATGTTTCTTATTTTTCTTAAGGAATATATGTTGTGGATATTCATTAAAAGAGCCCTACCAATGAATGACCTTCTAATAAGTTCCAACATGTTTTTGTGTTGAAATTATAATGAACTAGAACATGTGTTTGAACAACACTATGACCCCAACTATATGGTTTCCCTTAAACATGCATTGTCCATAATACTGAAACACTAAAAATGGCTAACTTCAAAAGTAAGAATAGGATGGCCGAAACATTCCCATACAGAACTAGTATTTTTACCGCTGGGCGGCGAATAAATTCCAACCACAGTTTCGTCTGCCATCATAATGAGAGTAAAGCAAAATGCAATTGGCTATCAGTCAAGCGTCATCCAATCAAAATCACGCTCTGAAAATGTCACTTTGTAGACCGGATTAAAGAATGTAACGAACACAAATAAGCGAATCTGAATAGAAGCGTTCATCATATCGATACTCCATCATGTGTATCGATACATGAAGCGTATCGGGATGCACCAGTGCATCGATGAATCGTCCCACCACTAGGCGTAACTCAGCTAATATTTGGTGGACTGTAACCTCAAAACAATACGCCCTTCTCTACATCTTGGTCTAACTATAGCATAAATGAAGTTTCAGCTTGATCGGATATAAATTGTAGGAGGAGTTAACCAGAAACTAGAAGTTTAAAGAAATTTTCAATGGGGCTTCACTCTGCTAATATTTAGTGGACTGTAACCTTGAAACAATATGTGCTGCTCCACATCATGGTCTAGCTATAAATGAAGTTTCAGCTAGATCGGATGTAAATTGTAGGAGGAGTTAGCCGGAAACGAAAAGTTTATTGAAATTTTAAAAGGGACATAACTCTGCTAATATTTGGTGGACTGTGACCTAGAAACAATATGCACTGCCCCCACATCTTGGTCTAACTATAAATGAAGTTTCAGCTTGATCAGATGTAAATTGTAGGAGCAGTTATCCGGAAACGAAAAGTTTAAAGGAATTTTCAAAGGGCTATAACATTGCTGATATTAAGTGGACTGTAACCTCAAAACAATATGCACTGTTCCACATCATGGTCTAACTATAAATGAAGTTTCAGCTTGATCAGATGTAAAGTGTAGGAGTTAACCAGAAACGAAATGTTTTCTGAAATTTTCGAAGGGGCATAGCTCTGCTAATAATTGGTGGTCTGTAGCCCAAAAACAATATGTGCTGCTTCACATCATGGTCTAGCTATATACCAAGTTTCATTTTAATCGGATGTAAACTGTAGGAGGCGTTAGCCGGAAACGAAAAAGTTTTCTGACGCACGTCATACCCCGTAAAATAATATGTCCCGTTTTTCAAACAGGTGTATAATAATTCAAAAAAGTATAAATGCAAGAGTTATGGTTCTTGCGCGCTGCATGTTGTCTAATGCTGATTGATATTTACATGACCTTTCTTGAAGATATCTTGAACAGGTTTCAAGTTACAGAGCGGACACGATTTTGTGACGCATAAAGTTCCAAGTGAAATAACTCGAAAAGTATAAATGCAAGACGTATGGTTCTTGTGCTCTGCATGTAAGATAATGTTGATTGATATTTATATGAAGTTATGTGGAGACAGCTTGAACATTTTCAAGTTACAGAGTGGACAAGATTTTGTGACAGACGCCCGAAGGAAAAAACAATTCACATCTCCCTACCCTAAAGGGAGGAGACATAAATATCAGAATCCTAGCTCAAGCGGGAGGGGGTATATTGCTTTTGGTGCAGATCTTATCAGCACTGGCGTCCCCATCCAAGGGTGTGTGTGTGGGGAGGGGGAATATTTAGAACAGAATAGATTCAAAAACAGGCATAACTGGCATGCTAGGTCCAATGGGGAAAAAAAAAAAAAGCAAGAGGGCCATGATGGTCCTATATCGCTCACCTGAGCAAACAGCTTTGCATACTTACTGTTGAAGTTTCAGCCAAGTTTACTGCTCTAAAATTTTTGTATAAATTTTATAACCCTGCACCCCAGTGGCCATGTTTTTTTCATCCATCATGATGGCTTGAACTGAATAGTGAAAGAGGATCACCAAAGGAACAATTCTGCTGTTATATTGAAATATGTCCAGTGGTTTCTGACAAATAGATTTTTAAAATGTCTTATATAGATATATAGGGAAATTAAGCCCCACCCCCTAACGGCCATGTTTTTTGACAAATCATGACAGCTTGAACAAACTTGGTAGTGGGTCACCAAAAGACAAATCCTGCCAAGTTATATTGAAATCGGTTCAGTGGTTTCTGACAAGAAGATTTTTAAAGTTTTCTATTTAGATATATAGGGAAAATAAGCCCCACCCCAAGCAACCATGTTTTTTGACGAATCATGATTGCTTGAACAATCTTGATAGGGGGTCACCAAAGCAACATTCCTGGCAAGTAATATTAAAATCAGTCAGGTGGTTTCTGACAAGATGAATTTTAAAGTTTTCTATACAGATATATACGGAAAATAAGCCCCGCCCCATGAAGGCCATGTTTTTTGACGTATCATGAGGGCACAATCTTAGTAGAAGGTCACCAAAGCACATTCCTGTCAAGTTACATTGAACTCAATCCAACGGTTTCTTACGAGAAGATTTTTAAAGTTTTCTATATAGGGAAAATATGCTCCGCCCCCTAGCCGCCATGTTTTTTGATGAATCATAACGGCTTGAACAATCTTGGTAGAGGGTCACCAAAGAAACATTCCTGCCAAGTTATATTGAAATCGGTCCATTGGTTTCTGAGAAGAAGATTTTTAAACTTTTCTATATAGATATATTTGGAAAATAAGCCCCTCCCAGTGGCGGCCATTGTTTTTTGACGAATCATGATAACTTGAACAATCTTGGTAGAGGGTCAACAAGGAAAGATTTCTACCAAGTTATAATGAAATCGGTCCAGTGGTTTCTGACAAGAAGATTTTTAAAGTTTTCTATAGAGATATATAGGGAAAATAAGCCCCACCCCCTGGCAGAATTTTTTTTAGACGAATCATGACTGCTTGAACAATCTTGGTAGCAGGTCACCAAAGCAACATTCCTGCCAAGCTATATTGAAATTGGTCCATTGGTTTCTGACAAGAAGATTTTTAAACTTTTCTATATAGATATATAGGGAAATCAAGCCTCCCTCCCCACCCACCACCCGGCGGCAATGTTTTTTTGACAAATCATGATAACTTGAACAATCTTGGTTAAGGGTCAAAAGGAAAGATTTCTGCCAAGTATTAATGAAATCGGTCCAGTGGTTTCTGACAAGAAGATTTTTAAAGTTTTCTATATATATAGGGAAAATAAGCCCCGCCCCCTAGCTGCTATGTTTTTTGACAAATCATGACGGCTTGGACAATCTTGGTAGAGGATCACCAAGGAAACATTTTTGCCTAGTTATATAGAAATCGGTCCAGTGCTTTCTAACATGAAGATTTTTAAAGTTTTCTATATAGATATATAGGGAAACAAGAGGCCCACGGGCCACGGCTCGCTCACCTGAGTCACTGCAGACATGCAGATGTTATGCAACATTTTTCCAATCCTATCATCACAACTAATGAAAAGATCATCTTTTGAGCAGTTCTTAGTTTTGAAGAAGAATATAATAAATATAAACAAGATGATGGCCATCTAAGATTTCCAATCAGAACAATTTTAACTACTGTTGATCTACAATTTACTTGAATACTTTCAATATAAAGGTATATGGCCCATACAAATGCATGGGGAAGCAAATTTGACCTTGGAGGTAAAAAGGTCAAACGTCAACATAGAACCATCATTTTAGCAATTTTGGTAGCTCTCCTGTCCCCCATAATTTGTGCAAAGATAAGGGCCCAGGGCTTCTTTGGTTATGGAGAAGAAGATTTGTAAATTTTTTTTACCATTATATGGGCATGGCAGCCATTTTGATCAATGGACCATGCCCATTTTAGCAATCTTTCATTCTCCTGCCCAAGGAGGCTCTGCATGAAATTTGAGCAACACTGGCCCGGAGGCTTCAGAGGAAAAGTCATTTGAAATTATCAACATTTTTTCCATACAAATGTATGGGGCCCATACAAATGCATACAGAAGCAAACTTGACCTCGCCGTAAAAAGGTTAAATGTCAATGTATGACAATTATTTTAGCAACCTTGGTAGATCGCCCGTTCCCGATGATATATGCAAACATTCAGCCACATGCCATCCTCGATTTTGGAGAATAACATTTTTAAATGTTTTTTTCCCATATAAATGCATAGGGAAGCAAACGACCTTGCCGGAAAAAGGTCAAATTTTAACAACTTTGGTAGACCCTCCGTCCCCGATGAATTATGCAAAGATTCAGCCCCAAAGCATCCTTGGTTCTGGAGAAGAAGATTTTTAAATGTTTTTACCATATATGGGCATGGCGGCCATCTTGGTTAATGAACTGTGACCATTTTAGCAATCTTTTGTTCCCCCAACCTAAGGAGGCTCAATATGAAATTTGAGCAAATTTGGCCCAGAGGCTCCAGAGGAGATGTTATTTGAAATTCTGAACATTTTTCCCATATAAATGCATAAGGAAGCAAAATTGACCTTACCGCAAAAAGGTCAAATGTCAATGTACAACCATTATTTTAGCAACTTTGGTAGCCCTCCCGTTCCCGATGATATGTGCAAAGATTCAGCCACAAGGCATGCTCGGTTTTGGAGAAGAAGATTTTTAAAGGTTTTTCCCATACAAAAGCATAGGGAAGCAAACTTGACCTTGCCGTAAAAAGGTCAAATGCCAACGTACGACAAATCTTATAACAACTTTGGTAGACCTCTTGTCCCTGATGATTCTTGCAAAGATTCAGCCCCAAGGCATCCTTGGTTATGGAGAAGATTTTTAAAGGTTTTTACCATATATGTGCATGGAGGCCATCTTGGGTCAACGGACCATGACCATTTTAGCAATCCTTCGTTCCCCCACCCTAAGGAGGCTCCACATGAAATCTGAGCAAAATTGGCTCAGCGGCTTCAGAGGAGAAGTCATTTGAAAATGTTAATGGACGGAGGAAAAGTGACACTATAGCTCATCCTGAGCAGAGGTCAGGTGAGTTAAAAAAAAAAAGTCCCACCCCCCTGGCGGCCATGGTTTTTGACGTATCATGACGGCTTGAACAATCTTGGTAGAAAGTTACAAAAGAAACATTCCTGCCGTGTTATATTGAAATCGGTCCAGTGATTTCTGACAAGAAGATTTTTAAACTTTTCTGTATAGATATATAGGGAAAATAAGCCCCGCCCTCTGGTGGCCATGTTTTTTGAGGAATCTAAATGGCTTGAACAATCTTGGTAGAGGATTACTAAAGGAACGTTTCTGTAAAATTATATTGAAATCGGCCCAGTGTTTCTGACAAGAAGCTTTTAAAAGTTTTCCATATAGATATATACATGTAGGAAAAATAAGCTCCGCCCCTGGCAGCCATGTTTTTTGACGAATCCAGATGGCTTGAACAATCTTGGTACAGGATCACCAAACAAACATTCTTGCAAAATTATATTGAAATCGGTCCAGTGGTTTCTGACAAGAAGATTTTTAAAGTTTTCTATATAGATATAAAGGGAAAATAAGCCCCGCCCCCTGGCGGCCATGTTTTTTGACGAATCCAAATGGCTTGAACAATCTTGGTAGAGGATCATCAAAGTAACACTCCTGCAAAATTATATTGAAATTGGTCATACTTTACTGGATGTATTTGGCCAGACAGTCCCGAGCAAACATTGTAAACCCCCATGAGATGCTACAAAATGCGGTGTCACATCAGGGGCTAAACTGTTTGCCACCCATTGAGCTATTTTTAGACAAAACATTCGGTAGTAAATTGTACTTGTTAGCTCACTTGAGCGCAAAGTGCTCATGGTGAACTATTGTGGTCAGTCAATGTCCGTCGTCCGTCATGCGACGTCAACAATTGATTTAAAAGCCTACTCCTACACCCCTGGGCAAATTGACTCGATACTTGGTAGGAAGCATCGGGGTGACTTGTACATCAAAAATAGCTAAAATCATGCCGATCGGAAATCCAAGATGGCCGCCATCATGAAAATCTATTTTTCGCTTCTTCTCCTGAACCAAAAGGCCAATTGACTCCAAACTTTCTAGGAAGCACTGGGGTGACTTGTAGATCAAAAATAGTTAAAAACTTGCCAATCGAAAATCCAAGATGCCATCCATGGCAGCCATCTTAAATCTATTTTTAGCTTCTTCTCCTGAACCGAAAGGCCAATTGACTCCAAACTTGCTAGGAAGCATCGGGGTGACTTGTAGATCAAAACTAGCTAAAATCGTGTTGATCAGAAATCCAAGATGGCCACCATCTTGAAAATCTATTTTTCGCTTCTTCTCCTGAACGGAAAGGCCAATTGACTCCAAACTTGCTAAGAAGCATCGGGGTGACTTGTAGATCAAAAATAGTTAAAATCATGCTGATCGGAAATCCAAGATGGCCGCCATGGCAGCCATCTTGAAAATCTATTTTTCGCTTCTTCTCCTGAACCGAAAGGCCAATTGACTCCAAACTTGCTAGAAAACATAGGGGTGATTTATAGATCAAAAGACGCTAAAATCATTCCAAACGTAAATCCAAGATGGCCACCATGGTGGCCATTTTGAAAATCTATTTTTCGCTTCTTCTCCTGAGCCGAAAGGCCAACTGACTCCAAACTTGGTAGGAAGCATCAGGGTGACTTGTAGATCAAAAATAGCTAAAACCATGCTGATCGGAAGTCCAAGAGGGCCACCCTGGTGGCCATCTTGAAAATCTTTTTTTCGCTTCTTCTCCTAAACCCAAAAGCTAGTTGACTTGAAACTTGGTAGGAAGCATCGGGGTGACTTATTGATTAAAAATGGCTAAAATCGTTCTGATTGGAAATCCAAGATGGCTGCCATGGTGGCCATTTTGAAAATGTAGATTTTTCACTTCTTCTCCTGAATCAAAAGGCTTATTGGCTTTAAACTAGGTAGGAAGCATCAGGGTGACCTGTAGATCAAAAATAGATAAAATCATCCCTATCAGAAATCCAAGATGGCCGCTATGACAGCCATCTTTAAAATCTATTTTTCGCTTCTTCTCCTGAATTGAAAGGCCATTTGACTCGAAACTTGGTAGGAAGCATTTAGGTGACTTGTAGATCTAAAATAGCTTAAATTGTTTGGATAGGAAATCCAAGTTGGCTGTCATGGCGGCCATCTTGAAACTCTTTTCCTTTCACTTATTTTCCTGAACCAAAGGGCCAGTTAATTTGAAAATTGGTAGGAAGCATCAGGATGACATGTTGATATAAAAATAGCTAAAATCCTTCCGATTGGAAATCCAAGATGGTGGCCATCTTGAAAACCTATTTTTCTTTACTTCTTCTGAACTGAAAGACCATTTATTGACTCGAAACTAGGTAGGAAGCATCAGGGTGACTTGTAGATCAAAAAACGCTCAAATGGTTGCGATAAGAAATCTCAAATTGCGGCTATGGTGGCCATCTTGAAAATCTGTTTTGAACTTTTTCCCCTGAACCGAAAGGGCAATTGACTTAAAGTTCATTGGAAGTATCGAAGTGACTTGTAGATCAACAGTAGCTAAAAGTCATTCTGATTGGAAATCCAAGATGGCTACCATCTTGTTTATGTTTATTATATTTCCCTGCCACTGTGCTGTTTACATGTATAAAATCATGATTCTTCAGAAACCACTTAGGCAATAGCAACCAAATTTCACATTGATCCTACTGTTGAAATGTGATTGAGAGTTTGTTCAAATGATCACGCTCCATTGACTGTCTTGCCATATATAATATTCATCTTAAAAATTAAGAACTGCTTAAAGGATGATCTTTTCATTAGTTGCGATGACAGGATTGGAAAAATGTTAATAACATCTGCATATCTGCACTCACAATGCTACTCAGGTGAGTGGCCCGTGGGCCTCTTGTTCAATTTTAAATAAAGTATGGTAAGGAGTTGAGGTGAGTAACCGACCCAGAAATCAAATTTCGGGTAAGGTGTTCACATGCTGTGTTTAAAGGAGTGTAGATATTGATGTAGTGTATGTACAAGAATCTCAGACATGTGACAGACTGCCGGCCTCGGTGGCTCAGTTGGATGCGCCGTCCGACTGGAGACCATGAGGTCGCGGGTTCAACCCCCGCCGAGGTCGGCAACATTCTTTCGTGGAGATTGATCATGAAATATTTTCTACGGTCATTCTCTCCCTTCCGCTGATTCAAGAAGGGCAGTTGTCAGTTTCTGGCGAAAGAATGTGCACAATACCGGTTAACCGCTTAGAGGACTAAGCCTGCCCAGTAAACGTGTGGTTAGGTAAACTGACCGCGCTCGACATGACCCCATTGGGTTGACTGGGCCGTAAAACCTCAACACAAACATGTGACAGACTATTGAAGCGATATATGAGCCTCTTCATGGGATAAAAATCTTATGCCATATGCGAACAACAAAGACACATGGTTTTTGCTATGCGCAGTCTGATCAGCACCGTTGTTGTTCACTGTCTAGACAGTAAACAACCTATCAAAACTTTCAAGACTAGCTAATCTGGCACAATGGCCGAGTTAGCCAGTCTACGGCTGAGTAAGCAGGTCTGAGTCTTATTTGGTCGAAAACCTCGAAGACGGGTTTTTCATGTCGTTGCTTATATATTATCTGTACTTTGACAAAGTGCAGGGAGACTTTGTAGCGGCATCACACAGTGCTAAACACAAGGTACAATTGGATTAATTAACGCATAATTTTACTGCAAGCATATTTTATTTTCGGGCTTCAGAAGGGGGAAAATAGGACCTTATGCACATACTCCTTTCAACTTCTTAAACCTCATTGAAATATATTTATATCGGAAAGATTATTAAATCCAGAAAATAGGAGCTAAATTTTGCAGTAAGGAGGGTGTACATGCCGAAAAATTGTTATGCCATGAATTATACGATTTTTGCTTAAAGGATCTGTTTTAAGGTCTTTGTGAACATGTCGCTTTGCGACAAATGTCTTATATTGAATTAATTTTCTCCGTAACACATTATCCAAGTTGATAAAATAATATATAGAGGCTGTTGCATTATGTGAGGGATTTTTACAGATCCCTCATTTATTATTAGGAACTAGCGAAACTATTTGGAACTAGCCAAATCAGTGGAGAACTTCACATTCATCACAAGGGCAGATAACCTAAGGCGAAGGACAAAGTCTTTGGTGTGATATTTCAAGGAAGGCTAGTACTCTGTATCAGCCAATAAAGTCCAAATTTTGATCAGCCACTTATTTGGAAATTGTTATGAAGCATAACTTTACCTGGTTCTAGCCAAATGACTGTATCTGATCAATTGTGCCAGCTTTAGTGTTCAGACAACAAAATTCACTTGCCTACACCTATATGCTTATGTGTGTGCAGAGTTGGAGCATGGGCATGTCACTATGACTTTGAGGATTCAAAATGTTCTTGGTATTTTTGCAGCTAATAAAAATTGTCCAGATAATTGAGGAGTGTGGGTAAAAAATATTTCAGTCATTATAGATAAAGATAAAGAGCCTTAAATAAAAGGTTGCATATAAGAATTTAAGAAATAGACAACATAAGCTGTGTAGAGCTTTTAATGCTTATAAGTTCTTTCAACAGCTAGCCCTACTGGGATGTCCAACAGAACCATGATCAAAATCAAGATTTGTGATCTAGTTTGCTAAGTTTTTACTATACATATGTGTACAGTATAATAATTACTGTATTTTTTAAGTCTAGTCCCATATAATTCACATCTTAGAATTTTTTGCTGTTATTATTTAGCCCGGTTTCATGTATTTTCACGTTACTAATGGTAAAACGTTTCATCATAACTACTTACAGAGACAAATGCTGAAAATAATTCTGAAGTCATCTAAATTATTATCTGAGCATTTATTTTATGTACAAATAATGCATTTCTTTGGATTTGATTTGTGAAAGCATTTGTGTAAACAAGCCAACCATGTTGCCGCCATTTTGAACCAAAAGCCATGTAACTTCGCGTTAATTAAATTTTTGGCAGAAAATCATCATGTAATTGTAATGTGATTTTTGCAAATTTTGGCCATTTTCAAAATAAAGTACGGATACCGTATTAATCCGCCTATAAGACGATTTGTTTATAAGACGGGGCTGTTTTTGGGCCCTTCCCAGGCAGGATTTTGCTTTTTTATTAATTATAAGATGGGTTAAAAAAAGTCGCCTGTCGGAGACATTCCCTGCCACTCAGAAATTCCTAAAGTACATGAAGACATCGGCGATGATTGGTCAGATTTGTAAGTGAATTTATCACAGAGCAGGAATTTAAAAAAACTCCCAACACCACTTACAAGCATGCATACCGTATTTAACTGTGTATAACACGCACCTTATTTACCCAGAAAACGTTTATAAAAATCCGATGTGTATTATTTATAGGAACACCAAAATCGGGACAGAAATCACCAAGATTATCGGTCGCGAAAACTCATGACATTCACGATCACCCGTTAAAAATGCGAAATAGAATGATTGCTATAAGATATTCATGATTTTTTATACCTATCTCGCCCATACCAGGGTTCTGGCAGCTCAAAACAAGCAACTCGATCTGATTTGTAGTAATTTGATATCCTTTTCATGTCCATGCTTTTTTTGTTTACGCTTTTTTATTTTGCTGATCATGTGATCTCTTCAAAAGGGAAACTACTCAAACAGGCATATGCATATGAATCTATATTGATTACCGGACTTTGACAAGACTCAACCGTAACTTGAATAAATCAGCCTGCACAACTGATTTATTGTAGTTCAAAATAGGAAATAAATTTGGTAGAACATAAATATTGGCACGAACGATCATACATTGAAAAAATAAAAAAGTATTTAAGTTTATGCAATTATTAAAATCATTGATAATAAACAAAACCAACTGGGCTTTTGAGGTAGGTAGATCGGTCATTTGCATTTTATCTTTTATTTTCTTACCACCCAGCTAGCATTCTACGTAAATCTACATCGGGCCGTCATCGGCCCGTCAGCTACCCTGACGGGCCGATGACGGCCCGATATAGATTTACGTAGAATGCTGACTGGGCATATGTTTATCTTTTTTTTTTTTTTTTTTTTTTTTTTTTTATTTAAACTTTTCTTCCAACTTACCAAAAAATTGTTTGAAATAAACAATGTTTATGATAAAGAAAATCAAACTACCAGCATACATCTGTGCACTTAATTGGTTAATTGGCAGTCAGAATGACAACTAGTCGACATTAGTTGTTGTTTGCATTGCCCTGAGGCACTGAGTTGATAATTTCACGTCTCAGTTAAGAAAGTGACACAAAGAAGGTGTTAATTATGAGAACACAAAAGAAATAACTACATTTTTATTATCATAGCGTCTGCAGTGGGGAAGCAAAGAACTGCCTACACTACATCAAGTTGCCTGAGGCCCATGGTAACAGAGCTGCACAACGAAAATTCAGTTAGCATTATCGTAAATTCGGCCTGTTTCTACTCTAAACCTTCCGAGTTCGGCCATTTTCAACTCAATCCTAGTGAAATTTGACACTTAGTATCTGGTAACTTAGTAAATAACGCACAGATAAATTCTTCGTGTTTTACATAGAACATCTCTTTTTTTTATTTCAAAACTATTAAGCAAATATTCAGTGCGTGTTATACATGGGTGCGAGTAATACACAGAAAAATTCGGTACTTCACCTACAAAATTACCTTGCTGCTATTTCTGTCAAGGGACGAAGGTAAACATTATATCCTTCTACCGGTTTCGAAGATCGGCATTTTCCGTGACCACGTGGCACCACCGGACTTTGCCGAAAATACCGATATGGCCAAAGATCTTGATTATAAGATGGGTCTGGATTTTGGGGGGCTTTTTTTTTTTTTTTTTTTGGAAAAATCCCCGTCTTATAGGCGGATTAATACGGTACCTTAGATTTGATATTTTCATAGAAAAAATAAGTCTTAGCTGTAAAAATTGATTTAATAGATATAGGTGTAAATGTCATTAAGGACTGTTATCACCACGGTCAATATATTTCTTTTCTAAGCGGAAATCACAAAACAACAGTGTATTTCTGAAAACAAACCTTGCCCACTAAAGCGTGACTTTGTATTTAAAACATCCAGCAGGTAGGTGGCGCTGCCGTTTATTTTCATTGAGAAATCAGTTTAACGCAATATTGAATTTAACGCGAAAATACATGGAGTTTATTACTTTTATTCACACAGACTATTTAGGCTGACAAAATTAATCAGATAATTGATTAACTGATCTATAAATTCCACAAAAATGATTATCATTACAGATGTCTTATAATCAATGAGACGCCACATTTTGCGGCATCCCATCTGGGTCTACACTGTTTGCTCAGGCCTATTTGACCAAATACATACAGTAAAGTATAACATGGGAAGAGTCCTGCTCAGACAGACAAGTAAATTGACCAAATCTTTTGTGATAAATAATTGATCACAATGACAGGAGTGATAATCGACCAGATTAGCCAGCCTTAGAGTCTATTTATACATTGTATTTGCTGTATGATGATTCTAGCGAATAAAAAGAAAAGAAAAAAAATGCAACAATGTATCCATTTAAAGATACTGCCTCCAGATTTGTGGGACTTTTACCCAACCCGATCACATGATGAACAGGCCCTGCCTAAGGCAACTCTGCCCTGGAGACTATAGGCAGCCCAACTACTTCGCTGGCCCCGATGGGCGGGGGCCGTGGTCTGTGGGTCGTGATTTCTGAATACCCGATAATCAGTGCACGCCGGTAATAGGTACCAAATTACGCTACACTACCGGTCACAGGAGCTTGACATTGGATAATTTCTACTTATAGGGCCTGTCCTTCGAACCTTCGATTATTTCATAATCGTAGGGACAGGCCCTATAAGTAGAAATTAGCAAACGTCAAGCTCCTGTGCTACCGGTTGCCTACATGAAATGCACTTTACGGCATCAGGAATTTTGCTGAAGAACTGAACAAGTATCTGTTGTTGTTTTTCTCGTGCGACACACCATGAATTTCAAAAATGCAGGTAAAAGAAGCTTTCATGTCTGTAGCCTCGCGAAAAATAAACTGTTCGACAGCCGGTAGATTCTAGTAAACAAGCTGGTTGTCATACGACAACACACACAGTTGTCGCAACACCCAGAAGGTCGGAAACCAGACACGATACGTATCGCTGAGCACTTTCAATGGCTGACTGACATCACATGTCTCAGTCGAAACATTCAGTGTTATTCGCTTTAATCATTGCGACTTTTCAGGCCACGGCAAGGGTCCGTACACACAATTCTGTTCTATTCCATACGTGTTATCACTTGACGCCACCGTCGTGGCTGCTTCTTCGCGACTGCTTCTTCGCAGCCACGAGGCGGTGTCGCTACAAGAAAATGCATCTGTATTATTGCAAGGAAGTATCCATCAAAGAGATGGGATATTTAGTCCTGATTCAAGAGGGCGTCAATGCCTACCATGTTGTTTAGTATTATTGGTGAAAGCTGTACAGAAAAGGATCTGTACCAACAAGTTGAATGTCAACAACATGAATGAAATTCTGTTTGCAGGAGATAAATTATACAAGTATGCAAAAAAGAATGCCAAGACATATCATGACTATTTAGAGCCATGTGATTTGCCATCTTATTTATCACTTGACAACCAGCATTATCCCTGGAAAGTGAAAAAAAAAAAAAAAAAAAAAAAAAAAAAAAAAAAAAAAAAATTTCAGGAAATTTAAATATCTTATCCTTAGTGGAGTATCCTTTCCTTGATTTAGAGACAGGACTCGCTATGACTTTCTCATTCAACCCATATGCAGTCTTCATTTGCAACGGCTTTTCTATTGCATTATTGGAACAAGGTGACTGTTTCTACCTTTTTGAGTCACATGCAAGAGCTTCAGATGGAATGCCAAATGTTAATGGCAAAAACATTTTGTTAAAGAAAACAAATATAACTGGCATTTTCCTTACATTTGCGTAGATTGTTTAGTTTTGATAATTCCTTTACTACAACAGCGGTGAGTCAGTTTGATTTGCATTCGCTCTGTATATCTCATGTTTGCAGGGAGACCATAAAATGATACCAATGAGCTGGGTTTCAAATTTGTGACATAACTACCTATCCTCCTTTACAAGAATGTATTTCATTTGAGTTGTGTCCATCACAGCCTTATGCTTCCTCCCAGCTTGCTGACAGCTTAAATGAACACGGTTCCGCATTACTTGATTCACCCCTTATATGTGAAGAATTGCAAACCTCCCTGAATAAGAAACTTAAGTTAAGTGACACATCAAAAGATGGTTTGAGCAGTAAGAAATTTAAAAACAAAGAAAGTGCTATAGTCACACAGTTTCACAAGTTGGTGTCTTGTGGTCCCCAGTACATATGTACAAGTTGTTGTCAAACATTTTTCAGACATTCTGATGTTAAATTTGATATTCAGGGTCTAAAGCCCGAGATGAAAAGACTCTGTACATTAGGACATAAAAGTGTGGAGGATAAGGAATGGATCTGTCAACAATGTGCTAATAGTTTGAAGAAAAATAACTTGAACAAATATCTTCCTTTTTGTCAAGCCCGCTTGCGCTGAGCAAGACATAGTCACCATAGCTGCATTTAAGTGTATATTAGTGAGTCCATCCGTATTTGTCCGTCCTAGCTAGAAATTTTGCATGCAGAATCATCTTTCAGTGTAGTTTGTAATTTCTCCAAGACTTGGCCTTGAGGTCAGATTTGTCAAGGACATGCACTTACCAGCAGAATTTAAGAGTTTTTAAAGAAAGTCTTCTATTCAGGAAGTGCAATGCCCAGATGCTTGATATATTCCATTGAGCTCCATCTTATCGTATAGTATTGGTAGCATTGGAATGTCGTCTATCTTCTTTGCATGTATTGTGTAAAATTGCATAGAAGATACACAGCACTCCATTAGTACTTTACAAGCTAGCAGACTCTTAGGACTATCAGTCCTTTGATTTTTTTTTTTTGTTTGTTTGTTTGTTTATAAATCTTAAAATACTGACAAAATTTTGAAAGTTCTTTCATGCTCAACTCAGCTGAGCAAGCTCAGCTGAGTTAAGCATGAAAAAAGTTTTTTATTATTTTATTTTATTTATTTATTTTATTTTTTATTTTATTTTTTTTTTTAATTTTTATTTATTTATTTTTTATTTTTTTTTTTTGTATTTTAATTTTTATGACCAAGTGAAATTTCATGCTCAGTTGAGTTCAGCATGAAAAAGTTTTATAACCTCGGGGCCAGGTTGATCTGAATCTTTGCTGGGCTCACATGTCCGACAGTACGCTTTCTGACTTGGTTGGTTTATACAGTATAACCTCAATAGCTCGAACACGGACGGCTCGTTTACCGTGGATGATTCGAACTCGTTTTTCAGTCCCTACAAAATTCTTCCAATAGCTCAAGAAAACAAATATTTAGGGATTTTTTCTTATTTTATCATGGAATTGTATGTTGTGTGTACTCATTAGAATCGCCTCATCGAGGCGATTCTAATGAGTACACTCAACATACAATCGTTGTGTAGAAAATCGAAAAGATTTCCCTAAATTATAGCTATTCGCTTCCTGAACTGGTGGCATGATTAACCCTCAGTGGCTCGAACTACCCATGTCTCGAACAAATTTCCATGGTCCAAAAGATGTTCGAGCCATTGAGGTTCGACTGTATTTAATTTATGGCTCATATAATTAGTTGATGCCGATGCTGTCATGTATACCCTAACATCATTAAATATAGGAGTTTACATGGTAGTACCAAAAATTACCAGACATTTTTTCTATTGCATTACGAAAACACGCCTATTCAAATACACAGAAAATTTCACCTCCAAAAACTGAAAAATTTCAGGTAAAAAACTCTGATATTTTTCATATAACTGCTTAAAACATAGATTGTGGGTACTCGTTAGAACCGCCTCGGCGAGGCGGTTCTAACGAGTACCCACAATCTATGTTTTTGAGCAGAAATAAGAAAAATAATTTATACCCCTGTAAACCCCAGTTTTACTATATAAAAGTGGGGTTTAAGGGGGTGTTTTCGTAATGGAAATAGATCGGTCCAAAGAGTCAAGGCAGAATAGTCCACTCGACATAAATGGGTTAAACAAAAAATGTAAATAACAGAACAAGCAGCTATGAAAAACAATCTCAGACATTGTAAATGGTTATTAGGGGATACTTTTATGCTCTTGCGCCCGTGCAGAACATTCTGGCATTTACCCAACGGATGGACATTCGCGAAAAGGCGTGACAAAACGTATTGTTACTGCTAATGCTTCAACGAACTAAAGCTATAAAGGGCACTGTATCTGATTGGTTGTAGGATGATTCAATAAATCTCCCTTTTAAAACTGTTTCATAGTTCAGTTGGTTCTCAAACAGATCCTCTCCTAACTACAGTTTATCTTGCGTTTCGTTTAAACTGATCAACTCTTAAGACAGGATACGCTGTCAGCCTGTGGATGACCGATTGATGCATCAGCCTACTGTTGTCTGCTCAGTTACTTCCTAGACTGGACTGCTTACCAATAGACTGGTTCTGTGACCTTGACCTCGTGATGTCACGGGCTTGACTAACCAGTCTAGTTTGTAAGCTGTCCAAGTCCCTAACCAGTCTGGTGGTATACAGTCCAAATCCCGTGACATTAAGCAGCCAAGGTCACTGTCTGAGAATGGTTCTCGATGAGACTAACCAATCTAGTGATAAGCAGTCCAAGTTCCGTGACATCACGAAGTCAAAGGCACAGTCTGATGATGGTCCGATGAGAACCGAAACCGTCACAGTAAGTGAAAATTCTTTTTTGGATATGATCAAAAGAAACCTTTGGATTAATATGATATTCTATCCTGATAAACCTATTCAGTGAATCCCTGTGAAAAATTAGAACAACAGGGCCAAGAAGGCCCTGTATCGCTCACCTGAGTACCAGACAAGTTTGGCAATTTTGAGTCAACTGGAATTTTTTGTTTAGGAGAAGAAGTTCAAAATAGATTTTCAAGACGGTTGCCATGGCAACCATCTTGGATTTCCGATCTGAACTATTGTAGCTATATTTGAGTTACAAGTCACCTCAATGCTTAGTTCAAAAAGGATGTTCAATATGGCCGCAATGGCACCTTGGATTTCCGATCGGAACGATTTTAACAGCTTTTGATCTACAAATCACCCCTATACTTCCTACTAAGTTTCGAGTCAGTTGGCCTTTCGGGTCAGGAGAAGTTTAAAATAGAATTTCAAGATCGCCGTCGTGGTGGCGGCGATCGTAAATTTCCGATCGGAACGATTTTAGATATTTTTTATCTACAAGTCACCGCGATAGTTCCTACCAAGTTTTGAGTCAATTGGCTTTTCAGTCAAGGAGAAGTTAAAAATAGATTTTCAAGATGACGACCATGTCGGTCTTCTTCGATTTCCGATCGGAACGATTTTAGCTATTTTTGTTCTAGAAGTTGTCCCGATTTTCCTACCAAGTTTCGAGTCAATTGACCAAGGGTGTAGGAGGAGTAGTCATTTAAAGCAAATTGTTGACGCCGCACGACGTACGACACACGACGCATGAGGGACATTGACCGATCAAAATAGCTCACCTGAGCACGATTAGCTGAAAAGACAACGTGTTGTAAATCTCGCTTCAGTATTCAAATGTTGCAATACGATGCGGTATCTCTAGGTAAAAAAATAATGCCTCCCGCCCCTTTTTAAGGGGACTGGATACACTTGGTAGATTTCCCACCATTTCGTACAATGGCGATAATTTTTATTACTTCCTGTTTGATTTCTGCACACCTATCCCCTGTTGAAAAGGGGTCCACTCTAAAAGGAAAGAATTTGCTACCATGGCATTACGAAAACACACCTATTCAAAAATTCACCTCAAAAAACTGAAAATTTTCAGATAAAAAATTCTGACATTTTTCTTATTTCTGCTCAAAACATAAAGTGTGGGCATTCGCCGAGGCGGCTCTAACGAGAACCCACAATCTATGTTTTTGAGCAGAGATAAGAAAAATAATGTATACCCCTGTAAACCCCAGTTTTACTATATAAAAGTGGGGTTTAAGGGGGTCAAAATTATATAGACATGTTTACGTGAGCGGAGCACATTCTTTCCTTTTAGAGCAGAATCCTTTCAGAAGGGGACAAATAATCCCCCTTGAATGTGTAGCCTTTCTCCATAAAATAACCGTACCTTATAGGTATAAAGTAGTACATGGCGGAAGCGATTTACTACATCTCTTTGTATGGTTTAAAATGTTTTCCATGCGCAAATAGGTGCGCACATTTGGCACATTAGTAACGTTCTGGAGCATGTTTGTACTTTTGATGTTCTTTCAAAGACTTTATTCTAGAAACATCTTTTTTTTTACAAAGTTGACATTTATAACATTGTTTTCCGTCCGTTTTTTTTTTTTTTTTTTTTGTTTTTTTTTTTTTTTTTGTTTTTTTTTTTTTCTACAAAGTCGTATATGATCATCCAGTCTTATGAATGTCTTCTTACATTTGGAACATTTCCTTATCGGGCCCGTGGCTTTTTCATGCCTTCTCTTACTCTGCTTGCTTGAAAATGACTTTTGAAAGACTGCACATTCAAATGTTTTCTTTTATATACCAAATTCTTGTCCTGTGATTGTACAATGGTGATTTAGACTAAAGGCACATTACGTATGTAACGTCACATATCACAAAATCCTGTGTCAGCACAAGTTCTCAAGTGAGCACTGAGCTCATCTTTTCTGGAAAAAAAAAACTTTGGTGCACGTAATGCAGTGATGTGCCTTGTCTGCATGTCTCTTAAGACACATAGTCTAGACGGTCCGTGCTTATTCCTAGACTCTGCCATCTGTTTCTCGAAAAGTTCACAAGCAACGGAACAAGTTTCTATTCTCGAGTTTCTATTATACATTAGTAATTTATACGTGTGCTAAAATGAATTGATATACATCGGAGTTTTGCAGTTATCCGCTCACAAACAGCACACAATCCTTTATTTGTTGAAACAATGATATATAAATGATGCACAGAACTTGCGGCGACACACAATGGTGTAAATTGATGTGTGAATTTGCAACCCTAAGAACATAGAGAGTAACAGTTACTTTATTGTTTAACTGATTAAATTTCAGTTAAATCGCAGTTACATTCATGTTGAATCATTGTCATGAAATTAGTACCCTACACAATTACAGCTCATGGACAGCAAGCACCACAAATGCATATCAAGCACATAGACCAACGCAGGTAATTGATTATCATGTATACTTGTGTTATATCTACATAATTCTGCCCTCGATTTTCCATGACACCGAACAAGTACCACGCATTTTCCAGGAATTATTTATTTTTCAAGTTTGATATCTCTCAGCGTGAAAACAAGCGATCAGCCAGCCACCCTGAACAATTTTAAGAGTAGCTAAATATTGAAGAAATAGTCTGAACACAAAAATATTGATACATACCCTAAAATGACGTTCCAAGCGGGCATCAAAACAAGGTCACTCCTCTGTCGACATCCGTACTGCTCGGTCGAAAACCGTATTTCTCGGTCGACAGCAACTTTACGCAGTACCGGCTCGGTCGATAGTACAGGATTAACTCAGTGAATACGCAGGATATAACTGGTCCAGTTAGGTGATTATAATGATTATTATATCTCGCCGAAGTGATTCTAATGTGCATCACAGCAAATGTTTCATGGAAAAGGTAGATTTTAGTAAATAACCATGTTATCTAGAGCTACTACAGATATATGCTGTTAAAAGGCCAAGTTGATGCTGTTGACCTATCTGCTGTCGCTGTCTGTGTACATGTACGTCAGGGAAAATTGAGCAATCACGGATATTGCCGAACATAACCGACTCCTAAACAACTGCTGCCCCGCCTATTCACGGGAAAATGGGAACTGCCAAGTAGCACATCACACACGTGTTGAGCTCTTGGAACTGCATAATGGATAACAGAAATAAATGCTAATTTAAAGACAAAAGTTGCAAACCAGAATGTGCATGTTGCATATCCGGATACATTCCCAGCAGGCACACAACGTTAAAATGACATCGTATCAACGTCGATGCGACGTGATCACGTCGCATCGACGTTGATACGACGTCATTTTGATGTTGTGTGTCTGCTGGGATTTCTTCGATAGGGAAAGATTCATAATGCTAAATGCAGTTTGAACAATACAAATTGAGATTGCACACTGCATAATTGACATTGAGTTTTTACCTAAATACTGTTCCATCTGAAACGAAAGTAAAGATTTGATAGCCAGCGTTTCATTTAATATTTTGTGCAATAAAGTAAATATACGTGTAATTGGTGTAAAGATTGTGTGCAGTTGGTTTCAGATGTCGTCAAATGATATCAAAACAATTTGTGGCGCGTAAATTATCGAATGGATTTCAATATTAACACTTTAACTTGTTGGGCGAAAATTTGTTGAAATATTTTTCTTAGTTTATGTCAAAGCCTGTTTTCTGGGAAATATAAGAAAAAATATTTCAAAAGTCGTCTGCTGAAAGTTTTACCCAGCAGGCTAAGCGTTCGATTTCAACACCATCCAAAACACAAACTGTATTCCCCAGCTGCTCGCCCCATGATAACACTGCTTTTAATCCTTAAAGCGCCATCATAACTGTAGCAGACGCGCTTTTAAATATTTTATTATTATTATTTTTCATATAAAATAACTTAGCATTTCATGTGAATAGTCAGACAAGCGTACGAGTCACGTGAAATGCCAAGTCTTACTGTCTATGAAAAAAAAAAAAATAAATAAATAATAAAATAAAAAAAAATATAGACTATCGTCTGGAAAAATTTTGCTTGGCGCTTTAAGAGTTAATTTTCAGTAAAACATACCACCAGCCACCCTACTGACCAGTTGCAAATATGCTTTGTGTTATGAACTTTATCACTAACAACATCTGAGCAAGATAGATTACTTAGATTTTATCTCCTTTATAAACGTACTCAGAAAACGTACTCGTACCTTCGGACATGTGCGCCTAGCGAAGATCCAGATCTGCCTGTGCATTCGCGTAGTGATCAGAATCTTCATTGCATGGGCGCTTTTTGGATAGTTAAGGATGCAAATTTTCTTCATGTGTTCAACGAAGACTCTGATCAGACTGCGCTAATGCGCAGGCTGATTTGTCTTCGTTAGACGCACGTCGGAAGCTATGTTTTCTCATGTTGTGTCTCAAACGATTTCTAAAATAATATTTTTCACGCGCTACCAGCAAATGGACTGTGGCTAGTGAAGTCCGGATCAGCCTGTGTATTCGTGCAGTCTAATCACAGTCTTCGCTATTCGCTTTGAGAATCACTGGGTATTGAAGACAGGAAAGGAGTTTTTCAAAATGACCAGATACACAGGCTAATCTGGTTCCCTGCTGTTCGTGTATATCCTGACATTTTCTCAAGACGGGGTTCACATCTTGATGGTTTTCAGGAAGATATGATATGAAAAGGGGTACGGTCCCTACATAAACATCATCGTAATTATTTGGCTTTGGCATGCATCATTATCAACCTTTACCCCTCTCTGGGCAAGTTCGGCAGATGATAAGTTAATGATATTTTTTCTTATTTTTTCACAGAAAATAGGCTCTGACATTTCATGCAAACAGTTTGCATGAAATGTCAAAGCCTGTTTTCTTGAAAAATAAGAAAAAAAATACAAAGGGTTGTCTGCTGAATTTTTACCCAGTATGCTAAGCGTTAATCTCTGCGCTGACCTACCAGGATGCACGTCAAAAGATTTGAAGATATACTTGTTGATATCCTTTCGACGTCCAGAGGTTTCAAAATTAGCTTTTAGCAGGGAGCTCGTACACCTGGCTCACAAACATTTAAAATGAGTCATACAGCTCCTCACTTCATTATCAGTTTACAGAATCAAAGGGTACGCCAAAATATACCGACGGTCCTGATTAGACTGTGTGTTGGTGTTCAAATTATGCCATAAGGGTCATTCTCACGCGCTGTGCATCATATTAACAAAGGTCTTAGGTGGGAACTTCTACACAAAACCACATGCCATGCGAATTTCGAAACTGCAAATTGGCATTGGCTTTCTAATTGCTACAATACTTTCTAACTGGCATTTGCGATTGTCGTCTGCTAATTGCCACTTGCTAAACAAGAGTTCCTTGCACAAGATACTCGGTCAGGTGAGCGTTCTGGCCCAAACTAGTCCATTGAATAGATTTTTTAAATGCATTATACTATAGTTGGAACACTTCTGATGATTATAAAAATGTTTAGAAACTTCTAGACAAAGTTTTAAAAACAACAGAAACACAAAATAATGTCTCTTTGGTTTGAATATTCCAAGACAGTATACATAGTAGCACATAAGAAATAGGATCAGCCCAGTAAGCATTCTATATAAATCTAAGCGTGGATGCGCAGGCTGATCCGGGCCTTCGTTGTCCGCATATGCCCGAAGACACGTGTTCGCATGGCGCGCCACATATATAATGATATAGCAATGTTTGGTAGGCCGAGTTTTAGTGTAAATTGAACTGCTAGCTGCCATCTGCTCATTGCCAACAGCTAAATGCCATTAGGAATATGCTTTTCAAAATTTATCTATGGGTAACTTTATTTTCTTAAAATATATCCAGTTATAAACAGTTTACAAGTGGCAATGGGTTTTCGCCTGCCAGACTAACGCATTTATAACGAGTGGACTCTGCTACCTAAACTCTTTGGACCATCCTTTTCCAATAAAAGGATGGCCTGGTTGTTTTTATTAGTACCATGTTTTACATTAATTCCTGTGGTTTATGCAAACCGTGTAGACCCTGATCAGACGCTGCGTTCTGCGGCGTCTGATCTGGGTTTTACACTGTTTGCCAATATTCGTTTTATGGAACGCTATGCATAAGTGGGTTAAGAATATATTTAAATAAGCAATATTATCAGATTTTATTGACTTCGCACCTGCTAAAACTCCAGTACTCTCTGGGCAACTTCAGCAGACATCGTTTATATTGTTCTTCTTTTTCCTATAAAACAGGGCTTGACATGCGAACTGTCTCCCTTTGAAGTTGTCAACCACTTTTTTTTTCTGAGAATATACTGAAAAAGAGTTTTATAATGTCTTTTCCTATGAAGTCCAGCAAAATTTATATAAAATTAAGGTTTTTAAAATGCCCAAAACCTTTACCACTCTTGGCAAATTCATTATACGACAAATTAATATTTTTTCTTGTTTTCCCTAGAAAATAGCTTTCACATTTCATACAAATTGTGAAAGCCTATTTTCTGGAATTTTACCCAGAAAATAGCTTTCACATTTATCTCCCTGGGAGACAGTTTGCACGAAATGTCAAAGCCTATTTTCCGGGGAAAATAAGAAAAATGTTTCAAAATATCGTCTGCTGAAACTTTAACCCGGCAAGCGTTCAATTATGTTCGTGTGTGCATTCTGTAAACATGGTTACCAGACCTGCTACAGGTATGCAGTAATCAACGTGTGTCAGCACGTGTTCATCACCACCACCTGTAGGCCGATATAAATATTTACAATTCACAAGAGCCGCCAAGATTACAATATGCTAATAAACAACGTCACATCAACGTCGATTCGATGTGGTATAAACGCCATGTGCCCGCTGGGTAAGGACAACCTTCGCAAAAATAATAAACAGAAATAACCGGAACGTCACGGACGGACATACGAACAGACAACGTGAAAACAGTATACCCCCACAAACACATTTTGCGAGTGGTGGAGTATAAAAAGGAAAATATAAAGAGTGACAAATAATAGCCTATCAGCTTCTACTAGTTATCGCTTATACCAGGATAAAGGCTACGAGCAGTCAACCGAATTACTGTATAAGTGCCACGAGAAATAGCGAACCAGCGGATTTTCACGTGTTTGTCGCCAGAGTATTCCGCAGTATTCTAAATATTTCTCCACTGAGTCGAACAGCGATGGACGTGATCAGACTTGACAGATCGGCATGCTTATCTGGATCTTCGCTGGTCCGGTTTGCGCGAAGATCCCTTTTTGCGTTAAGATGGCCATTTTGTATGGTAATAAGTTTCAACAACATTCAGATTGCTGTAAGTGCTTGGGGCCTGGGTGGTTTAGAATTCCAGTACAAAGAATACATCACGAAAACACGCCTATATAATTTTGACCCCCTTAAACCCCACTTTTATATAGTAAAACTGGGGTTTACAGGGGTATACATTAATTTTCTTATTTTTGCTCAAAAACATATATTGTGGGTACTCGTTAGAACCGCATCGTCGAGGCGGTTCTAACGAGTACCCACAATCTATGTTTGGAGCAGAAATATGAAAAAATATCAGATTTTTATCTGAATTTTTTTCAGTTATTGGAGGTGAAATTTTCTATATATTTGCATAGGCGTGTTTTCGTAATGAGTCGAACAGCAATGGTCGTGATCAGACTTGACAGATCGGCATGCTTATCTGGGTCTTCGCCGGTCCGGTTTGCGCGAAGATCCCATTTTGCGTTACGATGGCCATTTTGAATGGTAATAAGTTTCAACAACATTCAGATTGCTGTAAGTGCTTGGGGCCTGGGTGGTTTAGAATTCCAGTACAAAGAATACATCACGAAAACATGCCTATATAATTTTGACCCCCTTAAACCCCACTTTTATACAGTAAAACTGGGGTTTACAGGGGTATACATTATTTTTCTTGTTTCTGCTCAAAAACATAGATTGTGGTACTCGTTAGAACCGCCTCGTCGAGGCGGTTCTAACGAGTACCAACAATCTATGTTTTGAGCAGAAATATGAAAAATATCAGAGATTTTTATGTGAAAATTTTCAGTTTTTGGAGGTGAAATTTTCTATATATTTGAATAGGCGTGTTTTCTTAATGAACAAATCCAGGTGAAGACTTTATTCTCTATAGCACTCTGGGTAAAATTTTCGGCAGACGTCATACTGAAATATTTTTCCCTAGAAAACAGGTTTTGACATTTCATGCAAATAGTGCATGCCACTAGAGACAATTTGCATGACATGCCAAATCTTTTAAAAATAAGAAAAATATCATCAATTTGTTATATTTTTAATTAGCCCAGAGAGGGGTAAAGGTTAACAGATTGAAATATTTCAAAGATCAGATCATATCCGTATTTACCCTTAGCATGAAGAGGAAAAGTGGTTGACTACTTGGGAAGAGGGGTAAGAATTTTGAACGCTGAAACGCATTCTTAGTTATTAAAAGGGTAGGCAAGATACCGCTGATACTTTGAAAAACAAGAGCTTCGGAACATCCAGTGGTACGTGGATACTGTATGTTTGGTTTTACGCTTAACGTGCTGGGTAAAAATTTCAGCAGACGAGATTTTGAAATACTTTTCTTATTATTTTCTCCCCTAGAAAATAGGCTTTAATGTTTCGTGCAAATTGATAATTTGCATGAAATTTCATCCTGTTTTCTGGGAAAAATAAGAAAAATAAAATCAACAATGTCGTCTGCTGAATTAGCCCAGAGACTGGTAACAGTTAAAAAAAAAAGGTCAGCATGACTCGACTGAGACCGAATCCGCGACCTGCCGCACGCACATACGCACGCAAAGCAGACGTTCTATTGGTGATTGAAAAACAAAGACAAAAAAAAAAAAAAAAAAAAAAAACGCAGGTGTATACTTGTACGGTATATTTTCTCCTATTTTGTGTATTGAAAAGCAAACTATGTCTACATGTATCTACGGATACCCTTTTATTTTTAACCCTTAAAGAGCCAAGCAAAATTTGTAGCAGGCGACATTCAAAAAAAAAAAAAAAAAAAAAAAAAAAAATCAGAGAAAACAAGTTTTGACATTTCATGGGAATCGTCAGACGATTCACATGAAATGCCAATACTTGTTTTCTCTGAAAACTAAAATGTCGTCTGCAGCAGTTGTGATTGGCGCTTTAAGGGTTAAAGTCAGCTTTGTATTTAAATTATTTGTATACGTAAATTATTTGTATTTGTATATATATCTATTGTAATTTTAGAAAATATGTTTTCAATAAACAATGAGTACTTATTAATTGCATGTTTTTACGCAATAAACAATGGGTACTTATTAATTGCATGTTTTTACGCAACTGTTAATCTCCTTGACGTCAGTATTTTCTAAATTACCCGAATACAATGCAATTATTTTTTATGCATGCAGCAACGTTTCCTCTTTTATTCTTTTCGAAGCCATAATCAGTCTGATTAAACCAGTCTTTTCAAGACTTATGACATCTTTAACTTTTACCACTCTCTGGGGAAAGGATTTAGCTGACGACAAACTTTTCTTCCTTACTTTTCTCAGAAAACAGGATTAAACATTACATGCACTCCTTAGGAGACAATTTTCATGAAATGATTACTCCTGTTTCCTGAGAAAAATAAGAAAATTATTTAAAAAAAAAAACAAAAAAAAAACAATATATCGTCTGCTGCACATTTTACCCAGCATGCTAAGCGTTAATGGCACGTATTTCGCGGATGAAATTTCCAAGTCATTACGAAAACACGCCTATTCAAATATATTGAAAATTTCACCTCCAAAAACTGAAATTTTCAGATAAAAAACTGATATTTTTCATATTTCTGCTCAAAAGGTTTTTGAGCCGAAATAAGAAAATAATGTATACCACTGTAAACCCCAGTTTTACTATATAAACATGAGCAAAGAACCGGAATACCTGAGTCAACATCGCATTCGGAGTCCCCTTCAAGGATCATGGGAATCTGTAGAATAAAAGCAACAAACAACAAAGGCCCCTAACAGACCGCACGGAATAATTATCCCTTCCTCACGTGTCACGTGTGATTAAACTCTATTTAACCGACGACAATTGACCAAGGTAGTTTATATATATATATATATATATATATATATATATATATATATATATATATATATATATATATATATATTTATATATATATATATTATATATATATATATATATATATTTACCAGAAAAATAGGCTTTGGCATTTCATGCTGGCACCTAAGACAACCCTCAGGAGATAGTTTGCATAAAATGTCAAAACCTATATTCTGAGCAAAATAAGAAAACAAAATACTTCAAATTGTCCTATCCCAGCTAGCATTCTACGTAAATCTACATCGGACCGTCATCGGCCCCGTCAGCTACCCTGACGGGCCGATGACGGCCCGATATAGATTTACGTAGAATGCTGACTGGGATGATGCAATTGTTACCCTGAATGCTAAGCCTTGACATTGTTTGAATCGAATGAAATGAAGCCAATAAATTATAATGTATCTTTTTCAGCTTTAAATGCCACGATTCGTCATCTCAGAATGCTAATTAAGAACTAACAATAAACAAAATTGCTCTATTTTAAAAGTTAAAATAACTATTATTGCTCAAGATATGACATCATAAGAAGGATAATTATTTCCTATTTATGACATCGTCACAATAACGTTTATTTATGCAAACATTTATATTTATATTATATGATATGAAATGTAACACGACTTCATACCATAGTTCGCTGTCTGCATGTAATGTGGTGACGTACAGCAGGGGTGGATCCAGATGGGGTTCAGGGTTTTAGTTGACCTACGCCCTGGGGTTTTAGTTGAACCCCATTTGCCTCAAGATGTCATTTTCATGGGACATTTTGGATGAATTTGATAGATTTTGGATACCATATATTCCCTAATTCGCACACGGACCATTTGTTACCATGTACTTCTAAAATTTGCTTCATCCATTTTGCTACCTACGGATACATCTAAAATTGCTGGATATGTGGCAAACAGTTTAGACTCTGATAGGACACCAAAAGCACAGGCTGATCTGGGGCTTTGCTGGGCGCACATGCAGTCTTGTAGGAAATGCTGTGCCCCAGCTCAGTTGCGTATGTCATGCATTTGTCAGGTTCTTTCGAGATTACCAGGTGTGAAAACTGGCAAATACGGGCGCCCGGCCGTAGATTGCTAGAAACGTTATCATAATAACGTTACTCATGGTACTCTGCTCTTTTCGGCACCCCCCCCCCCCCGCCACCCGCCAACGAGCACCACGTTTTCAACTACTTTTAAGGGGGTTTGATACACTTAGTAGTTTTTCTGCTACATTTTAAATATGAAAACTTTTGCAGCAACTTCCTGTCCTACACATCAGATTCCTTCTGAACAAGGTCTGCTCTAAAAGGGGCCTTCTGAACAGGGATCTGCTCTAAAAGGGGAGCACATTCTTTCCTTATAGACAAACTATCAAAGAAATATGTACTTTTCTCACTTGTTAGCAAGTAAACAAATGCTGCACCTCTTATCTAGCAGACCTTCGAAGATAATGCTTCCTTGACCTACTCCTATTATCAGACTTTTGGTCATATTGGTTCCTTACTGTCACTTGTCTACTGACAAGTACAGTGGAACAGCTAAATAAAATTCTAGCAGGTAAGGATTACTTGGTTGTTGTACTTTGTGGTTATTTCTCACCACAGAAATCTGATCACTCTGATTGATTTGGTCCCAATTTGGATGATTTATAGACCAATATATCCCCAAAGAATCTGGCTATTAGAGGTTTAGTAATGGTGTGGACTTTCCATGAGGAGTGGAAGGGGACTGGATACACTTGGTAGGTTTTCCGACATTTTTAACAAGGGAGACAACTTTTGTGACCTTGTTTGCTTTCCTGTACACCAGTCCCTTCTAAAAGGGATCTATTCTAAAAAGGAAAATTTGCTATAAAGGGATCTTCTCTAAAAGGAAAGAATTTGCTCCCCGTGGGAGCAAATTCTTTCCTTTTAGAGCAGACCCCTTTTCAGAAGGGAGCAAAACAGTTTTGACAGAGTTAAGTCCCTTGAAAGTGTATCAATGCCCCTAAAATGGCATTCAAATGAAAAATATAAAGCAAAACAGACACTGTTAGCATTTCTTATTTTATTTTGTTCTCATAGAAAATATGTGAAACCTTCCATAAGCAATAATCGACATGTATAATACAGTGATGGCTCATAGTTAACCCTTCAGCTTGCTGTAGCCAAAACTGATACATGACAAACAAGAGTAGGGGTCTTTTTCTTTACTTCCACTAAAACAATGATTCAGCATTTTATTGAAATGATTCTAATATGATTTTAATGAAATGCTAAGCTTTTATTTGAGAAATACAAGAAACGAATGATATATCATCTGCTAATTCTTGTCTACAGCATTATGGAAAAAAAAAAAAAAAAAAAAACAACAAAAAAAAAACAACAAAAAAACAAAACCAAAAAAAAATAATAATATTTCAAAATGTCGTCTGCTGAAAATTCTACCCAGTATGCTAAAGTTTAAGGAACAATTTCCTTATCATCACTCCTCAAATGACTACAGGGCATGTGAAACTTTTGTAAGCAGTTCCTGATGGTTGGTAAGTAATGCACATCAGTATTGTTATTCCTAGGGAAATGCACCTATCAATGTCCCCCCCCCCCGCCCCCTCCCGGCCTGCCCTCCAAGGTATTAGACAAATTTGAACATTGAAAAATTTATGTCTAATTCCTTACCCCTGAGTTCTAATTTTGTGTTTAAAATCAGTGGGTGGGCATCAGATTTTTCCCTTATTTTCCTGAAGAATTTCCAGTAAAATTTTGCCCTGTAAAGATTTTCCAGCAGAATTTTCAGCTCAGGTATCTAAAATCCCACCTCTGTTTTTCTTTGGTGTGTCAAATTCCCAAGGACAGACATAATGAAAACATGCCTATAAAATTTTGATCCCCTTAAACCCCACTTTTATATAGTAGAGCTGGGGTTTACAGGGGTATACATTATTTTTCTCATTTTGCTAGAAAACATAGATTGCGGGTAATAGTTAGAACTGCCTTGCCGAGGCAGTTCTAACCAGTACCCACAATCGATGTTTTGAGCATAAGTATGAAAAACATCAGAATTTTTAATCTGAAAATTTTCCTTTTTTGGTTGTAAAATTTTCAATATATTTGAATAGGGGTGTTTTCATAATGGATGACTTTGCTATCTAATCCCTAGAGTATCTCTGCCACTCTTGCTGTAGTTTTCTTATTTCTCCACCATGAAACATGCTGTGGTCAGGTTCCTTACAGAACTGCCTTGGCAAGCCATCACGAAAACATACCTATATAATTTTGACCCCCTGAAACCCCACTTTTATATAGTAAAACTGGGGTTTACAGGGGTATACATTGTTTTTCTTATTTCTGCTCAAAACATAGATTGCGAGTACTCATTAGAACCGCCTCGGCGAGGCGGTTCTAACGAGTACCCACAATCTATGTTTTGTGCAGAAATATGAAAAATATCTTGAGTTTTTTTATCTGAAAATTTTCAGTTTTTGGAGATGAAATCTTCTATATATTTGAATAGGCGTGTTTTCGTAATGTAATTCTGAGGAGTATCATAATAACCGAATGTATTGGGACACCTTATCTACTTACCATACTTGTCCTAAAATTTAAAATAGTATATTCTACTACTATCTGATGTGTCTAAAATACTGCTGTATGTATTGCAAACAGTGTAAACCCTGATCAGATGCTGCGTTCTGCGGCATCTGATCTGGAACTAAACTGTTTGCAAAGGCCTATCTGTCCCAATACTTAGGGTTATTGCGGTACCCACAATATATGTTTTGGTAGAGATACAAGAAAAGTGATAATAATAAAATAATAAACACACTCTACAAAACTGGGTCATTATTTCAAACATAAAAGTACGAGGAATATTGGGGAGTGGCTAACCAAACTTTTCCCCATATACTGTATTTACCCTAAGTATTCAATTTTGCAAAAGAGAGGCAATTCAGTTGTCTCCCTTTGCAAAATTAGTTATTTCCCTCAGAGAATTCATGTTTTCTTTTTGAAAATGCGATTTTATTGTTCCAATTTATAGAACATTTATTGCACCACACATGGCCCTTTGTCCTTCAATTCAGCCCATTTTCTAAAACACTCAAACAATGCTTTGAAATTATGCTCTTCTGAAAGACTAAAGGTATGTGCATAAAACTGCATTAACTGTAGAAGTACAGTGAATGTCCTAAAATTTGGAACACCAAAGTTTCTGGCAAAATGCCATATTCAAACAGTGCAGACCCAGATCAGTCTGATCAGGGTCTTCACTGTCTGTCATTCCACAAAGCATTTTAAGACTAAAAAGACAAATGCATAAAAATCGATATTTAAGCCCAAAAAGTATGGAATAAAATGTTCAAAATTTTAGGACATTTACCATATGTGCTATATAACAAAGCAAACAAAATTAAGCAGAGACAGAGAAATAAAGACACAAGCTTTGCTAGGACTGACAGGGTCTCTGTCATTCACATATGCCCTCGGGTACAATGTGGCAGTAAATGTTTTAAATCATAAAAAAAAAAAAAAAAAAAAAAAAATTAAATACATGTATTATGATACAAGAAAACAAAATTTGAGAAGGTCTTGGTAAGCTACTCACATGTGTCCATGTTGTTTCTCACAACAGAAACAACAAAGAAAGAAACAAACATATATACAGCAATATAACTATGACTAGAACAACTGCAACATAAGTTTAAGCAGAAGGATGCTTATGACCTAAAGTATTTTACATCTTGTTCAACATTATTTACCCTAAGTATTCGGACACCTCAAATACTTACCATACTTATTCTAAAATTTGAACAGATACAATTTACTACCCAATGTTGTGTCTAAAAATTGCTGGATGAGTGGCAAACAGTGCAGAACCTGGAGATGCCTCTTTCTGCACTGTTTGCTAGGCCTGTCTGTCCGAATACATATTGTAAATACAGCGAGGACTGGATATATGGTCAAACTTCAATGGCTCAAACATCTTTGGGACCATGGAAAGTTGTTCCAGACATGAGTATTTTGAGCCACTGAGGGTTAATCTATGTGCCAGGTCAGGAGGCAAATGAAGATAATTTAGGGATATCTTTTCACAATCTCCATGAAATGATGGTCTGTTGAGTGTACTTATTAGAACTGCCTCGATGATGCAATTCTAATGATTACACACAATGTACATTTTCATGATAAAATAAGATAATTAAGATATTTTGCCTAAAATACCCATAAATATGTTTTCTTGAGTGATTGGAAGAATTTCCTAGGGACTCACATCACAAAACCATGCCTATATAATTTTGACCCCCTTAAACCCCATTTTAATATAGTAAAACTGGGGTTTACAGGGGTATACATTATTTTTCTAATTTCTGCTCTATGTTTTGAGCAGAAATATGAAAAGTATCAGAGTTTTTTATCTGTAATTTTTCAGTTTTTGGAGGTAAAATTTTCTATACATGTATATTTGAATAGGCTTGTTTTTGTAATGAAATCAGGCACGATAAATGAGCGATCTGTGTTTGAGTCATTGAAGTTTTACTATACTTGGTACATTTTCTACCATATTTTACAACAGAGACAACTTCTGTGACTTTATGTTTGCTTTTGAGCAAATAAAGGAGTCTAGAGTAAAAGGGAAGAATTTTCTCCTCTCGGGAGTACATTTCTCAGTGGGCACATGCTGTTTATACAACCTCGCTTCAACGTCATGACCTTGCATCGACATTGAGGCGACACTATATAAATGTCATGTGCCTGCTGGGTTCTTTTCTTTCAGATTAGATCTCTTTTCAGAAGTGATGTAAAAATAGTTTTGACAGAGTTGCCTACCTCTGAACCCTATAAAGCCTCAACGATGAATGACATAGGCCTTGGTCAGCTCATGGGACAGCACAGACAATCCAATCAGAGACTCCAAAATACAGTCAACTCTCATTATCTCAAAGTCTGAGGACCAGGCACTTTGCTTTGAGATAACAGCAGTTTGAGATAAAAAGAGTTAAAATAAAAAGAAAACAGAAAACACAAGTAACATTATCACACAAATTCACTTTGAGATAAGCAGGTACTTTGAATTATTGGTATTTGAGATAAAGAGTGTCAACTGTGTATGATGCACAACATAGATAAAGGGCTCTTATGTCATATGCCAACAGCGAAGGCCCAGATCAGCATGCCCATCCGTGCAGTCTGAGCTGAGCATTCTCTGTTTGTTGACATATACTACAGTATCCATAGATTCTGTAAGCATACAATGAAGGCCCTGATCAGCCTGTGCAATTGCACAGGCTGACCTGGGCCTGCAATGTCTGCAAATTGCATAAAGACCCTTTTCATGTTGTGCTTCATATGACATTTAGATCTCAGTAGAAGCATTTGTGGATTGTATTACAACTGCCTCACTGAGATGATACTAATCAGATGCCAAAACACACATGTTCATAGAGAAATAACAATTCATATAGACATTTGTTTGTTTGTGTTCAGGTTTTATGGCCCAGTAAACCCAATAGAGTCATGTTGAGCACGGAGAGTTTACCTAACCACATTTTTACTGGGCAGGCTTAGTCCTCTATGCAGTTAACCAGTATTGGGCACATTCTGCTGCCAGAAACTGATAACTGCCCTTCTTGAATCGGCGGAAGGGAGAGAATGACTGTAGAAAATATTTCATGATCAGTCTCCATAAAAGAATGTTGCTGACATGAAGCCCACAACCTCCTGATCACCAGCCAGACGCACATCCAACTGAGCCACCGAGGCAGATTCATATTGACATCCCTCTTACCCAGAGCATATACCATATTTACACAACTATCCTTTCAACATCACTCAGAAAGGCAATGTTCCCAAATATTTACCATAAAATTAAATTTAAGGCAAAAAATTGGTTTGACCTATGCAGTTTCTATAGTAAAGTGATTTTTTTGGAATTTTTATCTAAGAAAATATTTTTTACTTTTCTTTGATGATTAAAAACTACTGATGTTTCATTACAATATACATTGTAGTGAACTTGTTGAAAACCTGTTTTCAGTATACCTGCCCTGCCCATTTCTGCAAAATTTGCAGTCATTTTTACTATGGAAAAAAATGAAAATATTTATTATTAATTTTTTTTTTTTTTTTAAATCAATGACTAGAATAAAACTTTTTGTGTGCAGGTAGTTATGACAAATAATTTTGCATTAAATCATAGCAAAAGTTTGCAAATTTACATCTTCTGTGTAAAGGTCAGGCAAAACACGACTTTCATCACAAAAACATGCCTATATAATGTTGACCCCCTTAAACCCCACTTTTATATAGTAAAACTGGGGTTTACAGGGGTATACATTATTTTCTTATTTCTGCTCAAAAACATAGATTGTGGGTACCCGTTAGAACCACCTTGACGAGGCGGTTCTAATGAGTACCCACAATCTATGTTTTGAGCAGAAATGTGAAATATATCAGAATTTTTTATCTGAAAATTTTCAGTTTTTGGAGGTGATGTTTTCTATATATTTGAATAGACGTGTTTTCGTAATGTCAAAAGATGTCTAATCAGACTCCTTAGCTCCTTACCACACCTGTTCCACTGATGTCCTGAAAAACTGCTGAATGAGTGACAAACATTGCAGACCCTGATTAGTTTCACGGCATTTGATCTGGGTCTACACTGTTTGCTCATGATTGTTTGTCCAAATAGACAAACATGTTTGCATAAATACAGTGACATCCACTGTTTCAGAGACAGTTTAGAAACAAAAATTAATGTATAGCACTATAAAATAAAAGTTGCAGGGAATATACATGAACCTCCACAAATAGCAATTTAAATAAAATTTATTAAATCACAGCTCTTCAAGGTCAAAGTCTAAACTGTAAAACAACATTTACCATATATGATCTAATTACCACACATACCCCTATAAGCACACAGCCAAGCAATTTCCTAGTCTTCAGGTTACAGCCCCGAGTACATGTATTTTTATCTACTTCTTTATATAAGTATATATTGTGGGTACTTGTCGAGGCAATTCAAATGAGTCCCCATAATATATGTTTTTATAAAAAAAAAATCTAAAAAATACTGCATAAGCATCATTAAATGTGCCCATCATGATAGCCTCTGCTGATCTTTCTTTAAAGTTATTGGGTGGATAGTTTACTACAAGTTTTTCCAGCAATTTTGAAAAACATAAGCGCTTAGTTAGTGTGGTAATTAGATCAAATATGGTATTTGCAGTAGAAAAACCTATGTCAGCAGTTCTATGGCTCTATATATTGCCATGGCAACCAAGTTTACCCTGAACATTTGAATGGACAAACCTAATCAAACCGTGTAGATACAGATCCAACTGTTCCAAAATAAGTACTGTATTCACACTAATTACAGTACATATTCCTATAAGCACACAGTCAAGCAATTCCATAGTCTTAGATAACAGTCAGTGTGCTTTTTGTCTACTTCTTTATAAAGGCATATGTTATGGGTACGCATTTGACAATTCAAATGAGTACCCACAACATATGCTTTTATTAAGAAAATCAGAAAAAAAATTGCATAAACATCATCAAATAAGTCCTTTACTGATCTTTTTTTTTTTAAGTATACCCTTTGTAGGTAGATACATACTAGTATTTTACCAGTAATTTTGAACATCACGAAAACACGCCTATATAATTTTGACCCCCTTTAACCCCACTTTTATATAGAAAAACTGGGGTTTACAGGGGTATATATTATTTTTCTTATATCTGCTCAAAACATAGATTGTAGGTACTTGTTAGAACCGCCTCGCCGAGGCGGTTCTAACGAGTACCCACAATCTATGTTTTGAGCAGAAATATAAAAATATAAGGGGTGCAATTTTTTTTCTTTTAGAGTAGACCCCTTTTCAGAAGGAATGCAAAACATTTTTGACAGAGTTGCCTCCCCTGAAAGTGATTCCCTTCCTTTTTTAATTTATCCTTCCATCTCTACATCTTTTGAGCATCTCAGCGATCCCTTGACTAGAACATCTCCATACAAGGTCTGACAGAGCCAAGTCTATTCTTTGTTAGTATGCCAGTACTGCATTTTGCTGAAATGAGAATTTCATCCCAGCTTGTTTTCATGCACTCGACATGTCAGTTCAACAAAATATAGTGGCTGGCAGAGATTATGTCCAATAACTCAATCACTAGTATTTCAAACCTGTTTGAACCTTGCTCCTGAAGCAGTGGGAGTTTTACTTGACCTGAGATTTTTGATGAACTCAAGTCCAGTCTGATATTACTAGCAACTCTGCTGCAGAAGCAACCCATGTATTTTGTAAGACTATGGGAAAGGCCCAGAATATGATCCTCGCAAATATAAACCCATTCTGTGATTTTAATCAGTCAAACAAGTTCTTTTTTTTTTAAAACTGTTTCACATCCCCATCAACAGTTCTTTGGTGATTTGAGGACGATAACTACATCACGCTTTTAAATTGAAACTATGGTACTGTTTTATTGCCTCATCAACAGTTCTTCACTGATTTTGGGATAATGACATTATGAAAACACACCTATTCGAACATATAGAAAATTACACCTCCAAAAATTGAAAATTTTCAGATAAAAAACTCTGATATTCTTCATATATCTGCTCAAAACATAGATTGTGGGTACTCATTAGAACCGCCTCGGCGAGGCGGTTTTAACGAGTATCCACAATCTATGTTTTTGAGCAGAAATAAGAAATATTATAGGTATGTTTTCGTGATGATATGAGGGTAATAACAAGATAATGATTTATGCTGGGAACATCATCAAACCTTGAGAAGACCTGTATCCCATGTCAGATCTTTAGAATAGCAGGTGAGTTTCATTCATGTACTGCTGAATCAATTACAATGCCACGCCATCTTCAAATTTTCAGCCAATCAGATTACTCGATCCAGATTGTTTATATAAATTCACATTACCAAATGGCAAACAGTGCAGATCCAGATCAGTTTGCTTCTTAGAAGCCAACTCATCTGGATCTACATTCTTTGCTTCTTAGAAGCCAACTGATCTGGATCTACACTGTTTGCAAAGGCAGTGTATGTCCTGTTTAAGGACTCAGCAGGACAAGGGTTAAATTACTACTCCTGACTCGAAACATCAAAGAGCTTAGCTGCTGCCCAGAAAGCCAGAATTGCTTTCTTTTCAACCTGTGATCACTGACTGACATCCTCACTGCTCTGTCATAACCACACACCTGCATCTTTTTCTAGCATTGCTGCAGCATCCATGCGTCCCATGACACGTAAAATGTTCATTAAGTCGGTAACAGCAGTCTCTTCTCGATAAATGGCCTCCCACAAGTTTAAAATGTGTTCTGTTGGACTTGTTTTAGTTGCAAAGTAATTTATATACCTGCAAAAATAATACAAAGTTCAGAACTAATATAATAACCAGAGGACCAATGGTCCTGTAGCTCACCTGAGACTATTTGTTCTGAGCAAGCTGATGGCAACATTTTTAAAGAATGAAACATATGGGTATGATTGTGAGTACAGTTTGAAAAACCTTTGGTATCTGTATCCTAAAGTAACTTGGTATGGAATTTAGCTTTAATTAATTTAGCCAAACAGAAACCTCACATAAAATATGGCTTTGATAAAGTGACATTCCGAATATCAAAGGCCTGTGCCTTCTAGTTTCACACAAGAAGATTTTTAAGTTTTTCCGCATATGAGTCTATATAAAACAAGTGACCCCTGGGGCAGGATCATTTTTGACCCCAGGGCTATAATGTGAACATCTTGGTAGAGGTCGACTAGATAAAACTAAGCCCTAAATGTCAAAGGCATAGGCCTTCTAGTTTCACACAAGCAGATTTTTAAAGTTTTTCCCCCATACAAGTCTCTGTAAAACAAATGAACGGAGCCATTTTGACCCCAGAGCCATAATTTGAACAATCTTGGTAAAGGCCCTCTAGCTGATGCTACATACCAAATATCAAAGGCTTTGGCCTATCTAGTATAAGACGAGAAGATTTTTAATGTTTTTTCCTATATGTTTCTATGTAAAACAAGCAACCCCTGAGGTGTGGCATTTTTCCCCAGTGCTATAAGTTGTACAATCTTGGTAAAGGCCTACTAGATGAGCCTACATACCAAATATCAAAGGCCTGGGCCTTCTAGTTTCAGACAAGAAGATTTTAAAAGTTTTTCCCTATATGAGTCTATGTAAAACAAATGTGCCCCGGGGCAGGGCCATATTTTACCCCTGGGCTATAATTTGAATAATCTTGGTAGAGGCCCATTAGATGAAGTTACATACCAAATATCAAAGGTCTGAGCCTTCTAGTTTGAGAGAAGATTTTTGAAGGGTTTTTACCATATATGGGCATGGCAGCCATCATAGTCATGCAACCCAGATACGGCAACCAAACTTCTGTTCCCCTTATCAATTTAGGCTCCACATAAAATTTTGCTTTGATTGGCCCAGTGGCTTCTATGGAAAAGACGTTTGAAGAGTCTTCCCTGTATTCATCGATGTAAAAAAAGTGACCCCCGAGGTGGGGTAATTTTTTACTCAAGGAATATATGTTTGAACAATCTTGGACCAAATATCAAAGGCCTGGGACTTCTAGTTTCAGACAAGAAGATTTTTAAACTTTTGCCTATAGAAGTCTATGTAAAAAATTTACCTATCCATAAAAAAAGTCAAGGTCAACCTAAGGTCATCATTTTTTCAAACTTCACTGGGCCTATATCCCCAATGCTGCATACCAAACTCCAGGGCCATTGGCCCTTTGGTTCCAGAGAAGAAGATTTTTAAAGGAATTTTGCCATATACATGCATGGGCAAGGAGGCCATCTTGGTCATGTCACCCAGATGCAGTGAAAAAAACTTTTGTTCCTTCTACCCATTGAAGCTCCATATGAAAACTGTAGTAGAAGTAAGTTGTGGAGACTATGCCATGTGTAAGGCCAGATTTCTAAGTAAATCAAGGGTATGTAATTACAAATAATAATTCGATCAGAGTTCTGTGACTCAGTGTATAGCCTTACTATGGTGTAAGTTTCAAAATTATTATTTTGAAACTGTAGGAGGAGTTGCAGAGACAGGAACATAACTATAAAGTGTGGACTGATGGACACACTGATGGACGGACACACAGACTTATGATGAAGGGTAAAACTATAATGTTATGACCTCCTCCACTTTGTGGTGGGGACATAAAAATATTTCGAAACATCATCTTTTGCAGTGGTGAAAGGCACTTTAAGAGTTAATAATTTTAGCCACGGTATTTACCTATCTACAGTTAAAGCCTGTGCCAACATTCTCCAATCATTCCCTCGAGCACAAGGTGTGTCTAAGAGTGCACATAGCTGGTGGCGTACGTGTGATGGTAACCTAGACACCTGATTGGTGTCATCATGAGACACCACAGAACTGACACCTGAACTAGAATTAGTTGTCACAGTCGATGGTCGGCCTTTTACGGTGGAAGACACGGTAGTAGAACATGTTGGTGGCTGTAAAAAAACACAAAAGAATCATAGCTCCAGTAAGGCACCTAAATACCTACAAAATAAGTTTCAGTGCAAAAAAAAAAGCATTTCCTAAAATACTGCGTGTGCATCCATGCAGGCTGATCAGAGTCTGTGCTGTCTGCTTGAAGACACTTTGGATCCTTGGCTACCCACAGAGTGCAAGCAAAGACTGTGATCAGACTACTGATGTGCAGGCTGATCTGAGTCTTCGTTGGATGCACATACAATCTTGTAAGATATGCTGTGCCCCAGCTCAAATAATGAGACTAATGAATTTCTTAACCCTTCTCTTGCTAAACATGATTTGTTTTGTTTGTGTTGAGGTTTTATGGCCCAGTCAACCCAATGGGGTCATGTTGAGCGCGGTCAGTTTACCTAACCACACATTTACTGGGCAGGCTTAGTCCTCTAAGCGGTTAACCAGTATTGTGCACATTCTTTCGCCAGAAACTGACAACTGCCCTTCTTGAATCAGCGGAAGGGAGAGAATGACCGTAGAAAATATTTCATGATCAATCTCCACGAAAGAATGTTGCCGACCTCGACGGGGGTTGAACCCGCGACCTCCTGGTCTCCAGTCGGACGGCGCATCCAACTGAGCCACCGAGGCCAGCTGCTAAACATGACATGCCCTGTCTTAGCAAACAGTGTAGATCCAGATCAAGTTGTTTCTTCAGAAGCCAACTGATCTGGATCTGCACTGTTTGTCATTAGATATGTGAATTTCTATCAAAAACCAGGATCAAGTAATCTGATTGGCTAGAAATTAGAAGTGGGCGTGGCATCTTAATTTATTTAGCAAGGCAAGGGTTAATAGTGACTTCAAATGTCACTTCAATTATGGTCTTCCTTATTGACTTTAATGTTGTCCACTCTTTCAGCTAATTCAGCAGATGACATACTGATGATATTTTTCTTATTTTTCCCAGAAAATAGGTTTTGACATTTCATGCAAATTGTCTACTAAGACATGAAAAGTAAAAGCCTATTTAATGGGAAAAATAAAAAAATAAAAATATTTTGAAGCGCTGTCTGCTGAAATTTCTACCCAGCATGCTTAGTGTTTTGCAGTAAATCTGGATCAAACAGCTGCAGTATTCACCCAAAATATTTGGACACCTTATCCCCTTACCATACTTGTGCTAAATCTTGAACGTGTCCATTGAACTAGCTGTTACTGCATCTAAAAAATGCCAGATGAGCTGCAAAACATGTACACCTAAACATATGCCACATTCTGGGTCAACATTTCACTTTTACAAAATTGTAGGGACTTTTTTTCTCACAAAATGTAAGTCAAATCAAAACAAACAGGTCCTAATTCTACCTTTCCACCTTATTCTAAACCAAAGAAAACTGAAAGTAAATGACTTTAAAATTGAATACAATGACAATATTTTTTTTTCTGCATGGTAGAGGTGTGTTTGTGTGGTGGGGGAGAAAGGAAGGGATGGGTTGTGGGGGTGGTTGCAGTGATGAAGGCTTGTCCCACAGAAGCAAAGCATTTCTTCTAACATTGTTTAAGTATGAATACATAAAAAAAAAAATAATTGGTGAAAGATTTTTTTTAGAATTTTCATGCACTTCAGTGTTTTTTGTTGTAGTAATTTTAGGGAGGACTAAAAATTAGGTATCTTAGGGATCCTGGAAAGCCTGTAATTCTATATATGACCTTTAACCCATTTCAGACTGAATAAACTTCCCCAACACTACATACTGGAAGAGAGGAATCTTAATTTTAGGTACGTTATATGTCACTCTAGATGATTTAGATATTCCTAGAGAAAACTCTCTGAACTATTTGCAGACAGTGGAGACACTGATCAGATGACACATTCTGTTTCACACATTCTGTTTCTGTGGCATCTGATCTGGATCTGCAATGTTTGCCAATTACCCTTTTGGGGTCTCCAGACTGAAATGGGTTACATACCTGTTTAAAATTTCTGTTTATCTTAAGGACCTGTCGGTTGCTGAGTATTGCCTTCTGGTAAACCTGGATCAAACAACTGATTCTCTCTTGAACCCGGTCCACCATCTCTAAGGAGAATGAACAGTGAAGATTGTTCTGGTTCCCACTCCAAATATGGCGGAATGGTATCTCCTGAAATGGAAACATTATTTTCTTTAGCACTTACTTATGGGTAAATTCAGCTGATGACAAACTGTAGATATTTTTCTTATTTTTCCTAGAAAAGAGGATCTGACACTTCGTGTAAAGTGTCTTCAGTGGATACATATTTTACCGCAAGTTTTCCAGTACACATGTAATTTTGAAAAATCTAAGAGGACAGTGTGGTAATTAGGTAGAATGCGGTAATTATGGTTGAAATATTCTTTTTATCTCCAAAATAACCATGTTTCTTGAACCCAAAAAGTCAAACAGCAATTATACCTTCCAAATTTTAACATTTCTCATTCTATTTCTTTGTCAAAGCTCTCAGTGTCAGATTATTTGATAAAATTTCAAGTCCTCACACTGCCCTTAAGGAAAATGTCCTCAGCTGGCCCCATAATGACCCTGTATTTTATCCTATCAATGAGCTAAGGTTATTTAACAGCTTTGTGATTCATTAACCCTTGTCCTGCTGAACCAGGATATACCCTGCCTTTGCAAACAGTGTAAATCCAGATCAGTTGGCTTCTGAAGAAGCCAACTGATCTGGATCTGCACTGTTTGCCATTAAGTATGTGAACTTATAGCAACAATCTGGATTAAGCAATCTGATTGGCTGTCAGTCAGAAGAGGTTGTGGCATCTTATTTTATTCAGCATGACAAGGGTTAAAATAACTTTTTTCAGTTTGAAAATAGGACTGATCCAGGACAGCCTATGCACACATACACAATCTGATCAGGATCTTTACTGTTCACTCCATAGCTAAATGGCAAGTAGACCTGATCAGTCTGATATCCAGGTCTACACCCTTTGTTCAGACCTGTCTGTCCAAATATTTCGAGCAAATGAAAAAATAGTGTCAAAAACCATGGCTTATTAGATACCTCCCACAGAAAGCAAAACTTCATGGACAGACAGCTGGTCATCGTGAAAACAGTATACTCCCGTCATCTCCCACCCACACACACAACAAACACAGGTTGTGGTTGGGTGGGTACAAATAGAGTTCACTGTATCTGAAATAATGTATTTAACCAAAGTATTGTGAATGACAGGCCAAAGCAAACAGTGTATAGACACAGACTATACATTGCTGAATGCAGCATCTGATCAGGGTCTACACTGTTTGCCACTCTTAGTTGCCACTCATCCAGCAGTATTTAGATACATGAACGGGTAGTAAAATGGACTTGTTCAAATTTTAAGACAAGTATGGTAAGAAGTTGAGATGTCACAGTATTTAGGGTAAATACAGTAGCCTTATCAGAATCACTGTAAAAAAAAAAAAAAACGAACAAAAAACTGAAATAACAGGAAGGATTTCATTGTTAACCATTGTCCTGCTGACCCCGGATATGCCCTGCCTTTACAAACAGTGTAGATCCAGATCAGTTGGCTTCTGAAGAAGCCAACTGATCTGGATCTGCAGTTTGCCATTAAGTATGTGAATTTATAGCCACAATCTACATCAAGTAATCTGACTGGCTGAAAATTAGAAGTGAGTGTGGCATCTTAATTTTTCAGCAGGATAAGGGTAAATACTTGGCATGCAGGGTAATAATTTCAGCAGACAACATTCTGGTATTTTTCTTATTTTTTGCAGAAAACAGATTTTGACATTTCATTCAAATTGTCACCTAAGAGACAATTTGCATGAAACTGCCTATTTTTTGAAGAAAAAAAGAAAAAAAAAGAAAAATATTTCAAAGACTCGACTGCTGATATTTTAACCCAGCATGCAGAGTGTTAAGGAAAATCATTACAAGTCATTTATCATTAGGCCTTTTGTTGGATATATTTAGCAATGTTAATTTACCCCTGCACCCTGACAAAACAGCAATAATCTAGATCTGGACTATTCAACTGTCACAACTGCTTCGATGAACATTAACATATTTCTTTTTTTTGGAGTTAATCGGGAATGTCATCAATTCTTAACAATCAGGCATGTTGTAATTCATGGGATGAAAAAGATGTTTTGTGTCATTTTAAAAAAAATTATTAATTGACAACAACATGGTTTCATCAAATAAATCCTTTAAGTAGTTTATTTAACTTTCAAGCAATGCAGAAATATCCAATAAAACTATATAATCTATATATCCCTTAACTCCAGTGATGGGGGTGGGCATGCACACAAATGAGCCAGCACACAATATGTTTGTTTGTTTTTGTTGAGTTTTACAGCCCAGTCAAGTCAATAGGATCATGTAGAGCACGGCCAGTTTACCTAACCACACGTTTACTGAGCAGGCTTAGTCCTCTAAGCGGTTAACCAGTATTGTGCACATTCTTTTGCCAGAAACTGACAACTGCTCTTCTTGAATCAGCGGAAGGGAGAGAAGGACCTTAGAAAATATAATTTGTTATCAATCTCCATGAAAGAATGCTACTGACTCAGCAGGTGTAGAAACAGCAACCTCCTGATCACCAGTCGGACGTGCATCCAACTGAGCCACCAAGGCTGGCAAACCTACAATAAGACCTGTGTGACTAGCCAAGGCTCAGATCAGCCACATCCACCCAGTATGGCAAGGGTTCTCGTTCATCCCACTTTGGATAGCCTGAAGGCTGTAGAAGCCTATGTGCTGGGGGTCTCATCACATTATGAAAACATGCCTATTCAAATATATTGAAAATTTCACCACAAAAAACTGAAAATTTTCAGATAAAAATTCTGATAGTTTTCATATTTCTGCTCAAAACATAAATTGTGGGTACCTGCGGGGCAGTTCTAACAAGTGCCCACAATCTATGTTTTTTAGGCAGAAGTAGTTGCGGTCATGGTACCTAAGCCGTAATCCAAATTCATAAATCCATAAATGAATGACGAATCAGAATGTTCAGACCAACAGACATGGACCCCAGAATAAAGGGTGTAATCAGGCGTCCGCGGATAGTAAGCATTACGGTGGTAAGCAAGCTTCGCCCACCATGACATAGGCCTGAACAAAGGAAGTATCGGTAGAAGCGTATGTCCAGGATTTAGGAAGTCTACTTATGGCGCTTCACTGGCAAAAACATCAGAAACAATTCTGGAAACTGCCACATTGTAGGGATTGACAAGATCATGATGTCTCCCATAGAACTTCTTAAGTGTTGCTACCAGTTTGGGTTTTTGATACCCCTGGCTCAACAACTTTGTAGTGAGTACTTTCCCACGCTCCACGAAGTCCTGATAATTTGAACAGGCTCTGGCATAACGGATTAACTGTGAAACGTAAACGCCGTATGCTGGTGCAGAAGTGATATTACTGCTCAGGAATGGAAAGTTAACAATGGGAAAATTGAAGTCATCCCGTTTGTCCTAAAGCCTAGTAGTAAGCTTTCCACTGTCAATGTAGAGATAACAATCCAAGTATGAGGAGGAGGTTGCAGTCTCCGTTGTTTCCTTTATTTCAAGTTCACATGGATAGATGAATTCTAAATATTCTGCAAATTTTGTGTTTTTCAGAGACAATACATCATCTATATATCTGGTGAAATTGAATTGTTGTGCGAGGTGTTTCTTGCCTGCTTGGAGGAGACTTTGTACAAACTCTGCCTCATACAAGTATAAAAACAAGTCGGCAAGTAACGGTGCACAGTTAGTACCCAATAGTTCGGTATAAGAAAAATAATGTATACCCCTGTAAACCCAAGTTTTACTATATAAAAGTGGGGTTTAAGGGGGTCAAAATCATAAAGGTATGTTCCTCCATGAAAGTATATATTTGGGTATTCATTAGCAGGGCCTTGCACGAGGTGCTTCTATGAGCACCCATAACATGTTTTCGTGGAGAAGTAAGTAAACTATTTGTGTGGCTACACCTCTTATCTGGAGCTATGAGTAAGAGGGCAATTAGGCCCTGATCAACCTGCACAAATGTGCGGGTTGACCTGAGCTTCATTCCTTGCATATACTATAAGGGCTCTTTTGTCACATTGTATCACAAATGATCAAGGATTCTTTTATTAGGAATCTTTTAATCATTTTGAACACTAAAATTTTAACCCTTGTCCTGCTGAATCCGAATATGCCCTGTCTTTGCAAACAGTGTAGATCCAGATCAGTTGGCTTCTAAAGAAGCCAATTGATCTGGCTCTGCACTGTTTGCAATTAAGTATGTGAATTTGTAACAACAGCCTAGATCAAGTAATCTGTTTGGCTGAAAATTGGAAGTGGGTGTGGCATCTTAATTTATTCAGCATGACAAGGGGTAACAATCGTTTTATCATTTTGTACATTATCACTAAAATGTTAAGGAGCTTTGCAATCAAAACTCAAATCATGCCTAAGAAAGTGCACAAGAAGGATTTTCAACATTTACATAATTAATGTGTAAAATAACAAGAAAACAACATTGCATTTAAAAACACATCTGTTTTTCACAATTCACTAATTCCAGCTGAAGAGTGGAATCACTGCTCTTAATGACAGGATTCATTAATTTTAACTTCATCTTGTTATTTTCTCATTAAATCATTTATTACAGAATTCAAAACTTAATTTACAGGAACTATCTTTTGAAAGATAATGTCTACAACAGTTTCCACTAATTACACAACTTTTTGCCTGAACCCCTGCCCTATTTTTCCACTGAAATCTACTTAACACTAAGATTGTTGGGTAAAAAATGCAGCAGACAACATTTTGAAATTTTCTTTTTTTTTAAATTTTTTTCCCAGAAAAATAGGTTTTGGCCTTACATGCAAAATGTCTCCTCTGGGCATTCTAAAGATATAGCATGCATTTTCTAAGCCTATTTTCTGGGAAAAATAAGAAAAATATCATCAATTTGTCCTCTGCTGAATTTGCCCTAAGAGTGATAAAGGTTAAATACATTTCAGTTAGAGAAATGCATATGTTTATGTTACCTAAATATTTGGGTAGCCAGGTCTGTGCAAAGAGTGTAGACCCAGATCTGGGTCTACACTGTTTGCCATTCAGCCAATGATTCACATCACAATACTTTGGCCAATTTGTTCAAATTTTATGTAAGTACAGCAATTAGTTACCACCTCCGAGCAGTTTTGTTAATTTGATATTTTTCGTAAGTTAAACAGATATTGAGTGAGTACTGGTAAGTATTCAACCATATAACTTCAGGAGCTGTTTGATGTGGGTCTACACTGTTTGCTCAGGCTGTCTGCCCAAATACTTACCTTATCATTTGTAAGACTGATTAGCAAACCTACCTGATAATTTGCTGCCAATTTGCTTCTCCAGCCAGATGCTAGTTCTTCGATAGTGAGACACAGGTTCTGTCCACCATCTTGGAATGCTATCTGTTTAGGTTTGTCTAACAACTGACCACCAAGCCTTCTCTCCATTTGCATTACTCCCTGGAAAATGTAACAAGAGTTGTCAGAAGACTACGTAGCTCGCCGTAAAAGGGTGATAGAATATGAAAACCATCTTAAAATAATAAAGATGAAATGCAGAACTTAAACTTAAACATAGCTGTAAATGACAGAGTATGACCTGACTTTGACGTTGGAAGAATGTGAAACTGAGGGATGGGGTATATGCCATTGAAACGTCTTCCCTTCGATTGGTGTGGACCAAATATGAAAGCTATATCTTACATGCTGAATCCCTCAGGTTGGTGTGGAAGAAATATGAAAGCTATATCTTACATACTTCAGCAGTCATGTACACTTTTCAAAACTTAAACACAGCTGTAAATGACAAAGTATGACCTGACCTTGATCTAGGCAGAAGGTCAAATTGAGGAAGAGGTGTGTGCTATTGAAAAGTCTTAGCCTAAGGTAGGTGTGGGCCAAATATTAAAGTGCTATGTTAAATGACGAAGTAAGGACTGACCTTGACCTACATAAAGAGTCTAACTTGTGGATGGGGGTGTATGCTATTGAAAGGTCCTATCCTAAGGCTGGTGTGGGTCAAACATCAAAGAGGTATCTTGATTACTTCAGCAGTTACGAACATTTTTCAAAATGCAGAACTCAAGCATGGGTTTCAATGACAAAGTATGACCTGACCTTGACCTAGGCAGAAGGTCAAACTGATGAAGGGATGTGTGCTATTAAAAGGTCTTACCCTAAGGTTAGTGTGGGCCAAATATTAAAGCAGTATCTTGAATACTTCAGCAGTTATGTACACTTTTCAAAACTTAAACACAAAACATAAACATGGGTGTAAATGACGAAGTAAGGACTGACCTTGACCTACATAAAGAGTCTAACTTGTGGATGGGGGTGTATGCTATTGAAAGGTCTTATCCTAAGTTAGGTGTAGGCCAAATATGAAAGCAATTCCTTAAATAATTTAAAAAAAACCTATGCACACCTTTGAAAACTTAAGCATTGTGCTAAAGCGGACGCCTATGCAGACACGAACAGATGCCGACGCCAATGACTGGGTGACAACATAAGCTCTCCAGTGACATAGTCCCAGTGGCTATAAAAAAATTAAACATTAAGACCACTAAACAGTCTTAACTGTTATACCAACTGTTGTACTGGTATACCAATAGGTTTTATCCCAGAGGTTACAACAGAACTGACTAAATTTACTTTCAGTATTTGGATACCTTAACCCCTTAAACCTGTCCTAAAATTTTAAGACTTTCATAAAATGTCTCCTTGTAGCTCAATATAGTGTAATTGTTTAACCCATTGTAGTCGGGAGACCCGTAAAAGGGTAATTGGCAAACAGTGTCATTCCTGTTAGAATCTATTCCATTTTGCAACCTGTTGATGTGTTACAAAAACAGCTGGATGGGTGGCAAACAGTGTACAGCCAGATCAGATGCCATAGACTGCTGCAGCATCTGATCTGGGTCTATAGTATTTGCTCAAGCCTGTCTGAATAAACAGGATAATTATGGTATTCTAGAATATGCTCCAGCATATAGATCCATACTTGACAGAGGACATAAACAGGTCAGAACATGTGCTAAGTGAGGTAACTCATTTTATGCACATTTTTGATTGTGTTGGGGTTCAACGACACGTCAACCCTTGTGGGTCATTTTGTGTCGTCTCCCAGAGAAAGGGAGAAAAGAGATAGAAGAGATAGTAGAGGAGATGAAAGAGACGATTAGGGAAGAAATAGGAACAGGAATGAAAGTGAAGAAACAGAAGAAATAAAAACATTCCCCCTCTACCCTTACCTGCTACAAGGATAGCAGGCCTTGCCCAACTGTAAGCCAATTTCAGTTGGACGCCCCGGTGACATAAGATACACGACACCATTGCCACTCCCGACCACCCCCCATTTTATGCACAACAGTTAGGAGCACTTAAATCTGGGCCCAGTTGTTCAAAGCGTTGTTAGCTTAACGAGCTCGTTAGTGGTCAAAATGTTAACTGTTCTAGTAAGTACAATATCGAATTCACAGGTATTTTTGCTGAGAAAATATGAGTAGCTTTTGCAAATGCAAAAGCTACTCACATTTCTTCAGCAAAAATATTAGGGTATATGCCATATTTAATGATCAAAGTTTTAACAATATGATAACTAACGACATAGTTAGTTTTGAACAACTGGGCCCTAGGTATGCGCTGTTCGCTCAAACCTACCTGTCATAATTTTTTAGGATTTTAGGATAAATATGATATGCATAATTTTCAACTTTCATTATTAAAAAACACCTACCTCAAGTGCATCAGGCGTATCTTCTACAACATAAACCCGAATACTGTAATCCATAGATGGTGGTAATGCTGGGGCAAAAGCTGCCAGTCGTAAGATCTTGATAGCTCTTCCTAGTAAAGCTGGTTCCCCAATTAAGGTGTACCGCTGTAACTGCTCTGTCATTATATGACAATGAGTGGAATCTAACTGTGCATATACCTGGGTGTTTATGTTTTCCTGTCCTAATGTAACACTAAGCTGAAATAAAGAAACAATTAGACCATTAATTCACAGGTATCTTCAATGGACTCTTCCATGAGTTATCTTGGAAAGAGCCATTACCTGTTTGAAAGGGTGTTATATCAAATTTGCTGACTTATAAGAATATCAAAGACTGAGACTGTATGACTGGTTTCTGTTTTAGCACATATTCACCTAACCGCAAATGGGAAAATTTAAGGTAAAAAAATGTTACTGTTCTGAGGTCAACAACGTTTTAGTCATATCAAGCCGTTTTGTTGGAGGGATAAAGAAAACAAGAATGCGACAGACAAGAAAAAGGCTCCAACCCCCAATCTTGCTTCATTTTTACAAGAACCTTTCTACCATAACAATGATGGACAAGGCTAACCCGCTGAAAGTTTCAACAAGAGAGCACACCACTCTACCAACCACTTGTTCTCAGGAAAGAAAATAATCAGTTAAAATTTATGTAGATTCATAGGTAAATGTCTTCACAGAAAGATAGGAAATATGCTAATTATACAAAAAATTGATCATTTTCACTCATAACACAATATCCTTTTTGACGGTTGTACTGTCAAACTTGATGATATTGACCAGGTGAAAATCACTCTCGGGCTGAACTCACTACTTGCATTTATAAATATTAGGTATGAATATATTCTGATAAGTGAAAATACTGTAACACTTCTGTTTGGTGGGCATAATTTGGTACTATTGGAGGTCTAGACAAGAAACACTGAAATAAAATTCCACCAATATTCAATTTTCAATAAATATATATATAGTGTGACATACATCTAAATGTATGAATGTGCTAAGATTTAAATGTGCAAACAAGTCCTTCCTATATACCCCCAAATTTCGATGCCACAGATATTATGTGTTTTACAATTTGTATATACATATGGTAAAGACTTCACTACCTGCCACTGTGGTGGTTGCTCAAGAGGTGTATGACTTGAACACACAGATAATTTCCAGCCACCCTGTCTCATACTAGCACAATGTTGTATCGATAGAATCACCGGTTTCTGCAGTAAAATATCTGTTGGACCACACAGAACCACTGGACTAAGGATTGTCTGATTATCTGGAAGATCAAACAAAATTTCAGTTTAACCCTTTCATCCCCAAGTTTCTGACACGGAGTCTTCCATCTTTGAATTTGGACACATTCATTATTGCAAATAGGAGTTTCAGTCAAAAATCAATAACAGAATGGCAAACAGTGTAGGTCCTATTGAGACAGCTCTCTATGAGCCATCTCATCTGGCTCTGCACTATTTGCTTTCAGGTATCTGTATTGGTCTGAAGAGATGAAAGGGTTAATTGTTGATAGTACAAGTAACAGTGAAAAACAAACATATTTGTATGAGTTGGGCTTTTAGAGAAAATATTACTTGAAAGATGGTTGTTTTATAAATATCATATATACCATAAGTATTCGGAGAGACAGGCCTGAGTAAACAGTGAAGATCCAGCTCTAGATAAAATAGTTCAGGGCCCAGTTGTTCAAAGCTAACGATGTCGTTAGTTAACGATTCGTTAAAATTTACATCGAGTGATATGCAAATATGCTGAAATTTTTTGCTGAAAAAATGTGAGTAGCTTTTGCAGTGCAAAAGCTACTCACATTTTTTCAGCAAAAAATATCAGAATATTGTATATTGAATCCGCTAAAACAGTTAATGAAATGACCCTTAACGAGCTCGTTAAGCTAACGACGCTTTGAACAACTGGACCCTGTTGTTTTTTAACAATCAAACACAGTTGATATTTATTTTTTTTATCTTATTTCTCCAGAAAAAATATGTTGTGGTTACTCATTAGAAGAGCCTTGCCACAATATGCTTTTGTGTAGAAATACCACAACATAATAGCCAGCTTCGTTGGCTCTGTCACATGCACATCCGACTGGTGAGTAGGAGGTCGTGGGTTTGATCCCTGCCGACTCCAGCAACATACTTTCTTGGAGATTGATCGTGTAATATTTTCTACAGTCATTCCCTCCTTTCCACTGATTCAAGGGCATTTTGTTTGTTTCTGGCAAAAGAATCTGCAAAAGTACTGTTTAACTGCTTAGAGGACTAAGCCTGCCCAGGAAAAAGTGTGGTAAGGAAGTGACCATGCTCAACATGACCCTAATGGGTTGACTGGGGCTGTAAAACCTCAACACAAACAAAACCACAACATATGTTTTTTTTTTTGGAAAAATAAGAAAAAATATTTATCTGGATACCCCTATTATCTGGAGTTGTGTTAAACCAGGGCAGCTTTAAATGCATTCAATTTTCATGCATCTTTGCTAAATTTCAACATCTGACTTCCTGGTTCTGGTTTTCTTAATCACAGTTGTAAATTCAACTTTAAGATCACCATTTCCAATTTTGCTAATCATGATAAACAACAGTTAAACATTTAAATTAAAACAAAAAGGCCACTGAAGATAACAACTGTATGCAGATAAATCGTCTGCATAAAACATATATTTTAGGTTGACATCAAAACTGCTCCATTGGGCAGTTCTAATGAGTATTTATATCCTTTTGTGAGAAATAAGAAAACTGTCAATGTTTTTGACTAAAGAAATGCCAAAGAAAATGGCATATCTAGAACTGAAACTATGAAAAAAGTACTGAAGAAGTAATCTTACCAGATAATTTTGGTCTGTCTTTATCATCACGACAAACTGCCATGTACATTTCTTCCTTCTGTCCTTGTTTTATGGCTCCTTCAGGAATTAACAAACAAACACCAGATTCTGGTAACGTCAATTTACCACCTCGGTGGTCAAATGTATTCCACGTCACAGCATCTGTGTCTATATGACCGGGAAGCTCATTAGACATCAGTGAGTTTTTACTGTCTCTTAAATTGTCCGTTTCATCCACTTCCAGACCATCAGTAGCACCAAGATGAGGAATCATAGGAGAAACTATCACAGTATTATATGCAGTATTTCTATCATTTATTAATGGCATTTCATGTATTGCATTATTGTCTAAATGAGTTAAATTTGGTTCTACTACCATAATATTATTAACAGCACTCCCCACAGCGGGGTTATTATGTCTAAGATCATTTACTTCTGCATAGGCTGGCAGCTCATGATATATGGTTGGATGGTTATTACTGGAAAAGTCTGTAGATGGAGTCTGTACTGTTGATATCTGGGTTAAATCTGGCTGCATTGTTAACAAGTTACCTGAAAAGTAAGTGATATAGGTTAACCCTTGTCCTGCTAATCCGGACATACCCTGTCTTTGCAAACAGTGTAGATCCAGATCAGTTGGCTTCTGAAGAAGCCAACTGATCTGGATCTGCACTGTTTGCCATTAAGTATGTGAATTTATATCAACAATCCAGATCAAGTAATTTGATTGGCTGAAAATTAGAAATGGCAGTGGCATCTTAATTTATTCAGCAGGACAAGGGTTAATACACAGGAACCTTTTTATATGTAACATAATTCATTAAAGTATGGTTTTAGATATAACACACTTTAACCTTTAAAGTGCCAGTCACAACTGCAGCAGACGACAATTTTTTATTTATCTTTTTTTTTTTTCAGAGAAAACAAGTCTTGACATTTCATGTGAATCATCTGCTTGGCAGATGATTCACATGAAATGTCAACTCTTGTTTTCTCTGAAAAATAAAAAAAAAAAAATTTTGAATATTGTCTGCTACAAATTTTGCTTGGTGCTTTAACTGTTAATGATGGACCCCCAAAAAGTTATATCCAAACAAAAATTTAAAGATTAGATACAAAGATAACACAAATGTCATTATAGTGTGGATGTACAGGCTGATCAGATGGCCCTTTAATACTTTACATGCTAGGAAAAATTTTCAGCAGATGACATACTGAAATATTTTTCTTTTTTTTTATTTCCAGAAAACAGGTTTTGACACAGTTTGCATGAACTGTCAAATCCTGTTTTCTGGGAAAAATAAGAAAAATGTTGTCAATCTGCTGTATGCTGAATCTGCCCATAGCGTGGCAAGTGTTAATGTTAATATATACCTCCATATTCCAAAGCATCTTTTTTTCACATGGCATGACTGCAACTTATCCATCCAGCAGCAAATACCCACTTCAACCTGTGTGTAAGTGCAGGTTGGCAAGATCATTTGCTGCTGGGGAAAATGTTCTCTTTTTTCTACTTTTCTGTTTTGAGCAGTACCTCAAAAAAGAAAGGAAACAGCTGACTATTCTGCCAACATTTTTTTCAATTTTTCTTTTGTGTTGGGGTTTAACGACACGTCAACCCTTGTGGGTCATTTTGTGTCGTCTCCCAGAGAAAGGGAGAAAAGAGATAGAAGAGTTAGTAAAAGAGATGAAAGAGAGGAACAGGGAAGAAAGAGGAACAGGAATGAAAGAGAAGAAACAGAAGAAATAAAAACATTCCCAAAGTGAGACAATTTTTTAGACCTTCCTTTGTATTTAAATCCTTTCAAAAATGGAAACTGCTCTTTAAGGAAAGAACTTGCTGCCACTGGGAGCAAATTCTATCCTTTAACCCTTAAAACGCCAAGCAAAATTTGTAGCAGACGACTTTCTAAAAAAAGTTATTTTTCTTAGAAAATATGCCTTGAAATTTCATGTGAATCGTCTGCTTGGCAGACGATTCACATGAAATGTCAAGACTTATTTTCTAAGAAAAAAAAAATAAAAAAGTATATTTAAAAGTGTCGTCTGCTGCAGTTGTGATTGGTGCTTTAAGAGTTAAGAGTAGCTCCAATGAGAGATGTGGCAAAAACATGTATTCTTACATCATTTACTTCCCTTGAAGGTTTTTCCCACATATATACTTACCATTTTTAAACTTTTTCTCATCAAAGGGTTGGGAATGATTACCAGGACCTGAAAGTATACAAGGATACACATATTAGATGGAATAAACTCCCCGCTTTTTGAATCAGCAGAAGGTGTGAGAATGATTGTAGAAATGAAAACAATTCTTCACAAACAAGATATTACTCATACTGGGATATCAATTAATTCCCATTTTTTTTTTTTTTTTACAAAGTATTGGAAACTAAAATTATTTTTGCCTGTTCGGTATTTTAAGTCATTTACTGAATATGAACAAAATGATGTACCATGATAACCCTAAGTATTAGGACAGTCAGGCCTTAGCAAACAGTGTAGACCCAGATCTGATGCAGCAGAATGCAGCATCCGATCAGGGTCTACACTGTTTGTCATTCATTCAGCTAAGTTAAGACACATCAACAAGTTGTCAAATGGATTTGTTGAATTTTAGGTGAAATAAAGGAGTTAAGGTGTCCCAATGCTTAGGGTAAATATGGTACAAACTATTGGAAGCTATAATTATTTTTGCTAGCTTGAAATTGTAAGTCATTTACTGTAAATGAACAATTTTATGTAGTCATAAATGTCTGAATATATGGGAGATCCTAACTTTATTCCTCAGTACCCTTGAACAATTTCAATTTGTATTTACATATTTATGACCTATAATAAGATTGAAATCATAAACCATACAAATCATCCAATCTGTCACAGACTAACAAACAGAAACAAACAAGTTTTGTTGTAAATTGCAGGTGTTTGTGAAGAAAAATATTATTCTTGTCATGGGAAAACCTACCTTATCTAAATGTCATTTCAAACACTTTATTCCGTACCTTTTAGACCTAAATTTTGCTTTTTATGTAGTTGCTTCTTAAAATACATAGTAGAATGGCAGCAAACAGTGTCTAACCTTAGTCTGCACTGTTTGCATATATGCCATTTAGTCAGACACTTTGGAGTACAAACTTTTAGGAACTTTACCTATGTCAGAATTAGTACACATCTACTTATTATTACAACATTTTTTAATATTTTTATGCCTGTCTCATGACATTTCATGTGAACAATCAGAATGGCATGGCAAGCCTTATTTTCTGTAAAAAAAAAATACAAAAAATCTGTTTTTGCCTAGCAAGTGCTAGATCTTAACTCTGAAGTTAGCACCAAGCAAATTACTGTAACAGACAACATTCTAAATTTTCATTTTTATTTGTTTTTTTCAGAGATAATAAGGCTTAATATTTCATATGAATTGTCTGCTTGGCACTAATTTGTTCTTTGTTTTTTTTTCTGAAAAATAAAAAAAATACATGTATATATTTCATAATATCATCTGTGATTCGAGTTTTAAGGGTTACAAGAATATTTGGCCTCAGATAACAGTTTGAGATATAAGGAATTGAAGTGTAAGGAACATACAGCAAGCTAAATTAATATTGCCCTTTAAAGCAGTAGTTTAAGTTATCAGCATTTGACATAACAAGAGTCAGCTGTATATGTATGTCTATTTCTTAAATGATATGACTTAAGCAGTAGTTTAAGTTATCAGCATTTGACATAACAAGAGTCAACTGTATATGTATGTCTATTTCTTAAATGATATGACTTAAGCAGTAGTTTAAGTTATCAGCATTTGACATAACAAGAGTCAACTGTATATGTATGTCTATTTCTTAAATGATATGACTTAAGCAGTAGTTTAAGTTATCAGCATTTGACATAACAAGAGTCAACTGTATATGTATGTCTATTTCTTAAATGATATGACTTAAGCAGTAGTTTAAGTTATCAGCATTTGACATAACAAGAGTCAGCTGTATATGTATGTCTATTTCTTTAATGATATGACTTAAGCAGTAGTTTGAGTTATCAGCATTTGACATAACAAGAGTCAACTGTATGTCTATTTCTTAAATGATATGACTTAAGCAGCAGTTTAAGTTATCAGAGTTTGACATACTAAGAGTCAACTGTATATGTATGTCTATTTCTTAAATGATTTGACTTAAGCAGCAGTTTGAGTTATCAGAGTTTGACATACTAAGAGTCAACTGTATATGTATGTCTATTTTTTAAATGAATTGACTTAAGCAGTAGTTTAAGTTATCAGAGTTTGACATACTAAGAGTCAACTGTATATGTATGTCTATTTCTTAAATGATTTGACTCAAGCAGTAGTTTAAGTTATCAGAGTTTGACATACTAAGAGTCAACTGTATATGTATGTCTATTTCTTAAATGATATGACTTAAGCAGTAGTTTAAGTTATCAGCATTTGACATAACAAGAGTCAGCTGTATATGTATGTCTATTTCTTAAATGATATGACTTAAGCAGTAGTTTGAGTTATCAGCATTTGACATAACAAGAGTCAACTGTATGTCTATTTCTTAAATGATATGACTTAAGCAGCAGTTTAAGTTATCAGAGTTTGACATACTAAGAGTCAACTGTATATGTATGTCTATTTCTTAAATGATTTGACTCAAGCAGTAGTTTAAGTTATCAGAGTTTGACATACTAAGAGTCAACTGTATATGTATGTCTATTTCTTAAATGATTTGACTCAAGCAGTAGTTTAAGTTATCAGAGTTTGACATACTAAGAGTCAACTGTATATGTATGTCTATTTCTTAACTGATATGACTTAAGCAGTAGTTTAAGTTATCAGCATTTGACATAACATGAGTCAACTGTATATGTATGTCTATTTCTTAAATGATATGACTTAAGCAGCAGTTTGAGTTATCAGAGTTTGACATACTAAGAGTCAACTGTATATATACCTCCATTTCTTAACTGATTTGCCTTTAGCAGAAGTCTGAGTTATCAGTATTTGACATAACAAGAGTCAACTGTGTATGTGCTTCCATTTCTTAAATGATTTGATTTAAGCAGTTGTTTAAGTTATCAGTTTTTGATATTGATTGATTGTGTTGGGGTTTAACGACACGTCAACCCTTGAGGGTCATTTTGTGTCGTCTCCCAGAGAAAGGGAGAAAAGAGATAGAAGAGAGAGTAGAGGAGATGAAAGAGAGGGACAGGGAAGAAAGAGGAACAGGAATGAAAGTGAAGAAACAGAAGAAATAAAAACATTCCCCCTCTACCCTTACCCACTACAAGGATAGCAGGCCTTGTCCAACTGTAAGCCAATATCAGTTGATATAACAGGAGTCAGCTGTATATGTACCTCCATTTCTTAAATGGTTTGACTTCAGCAGTAGCTTGAGATCAGTGTTTGACACAATGAGAGTCAACCATATACTAATCTCCATTTCTTAAATGAGTCAGCCACACAACAGAACCTACAATAAGACCTGTGTGACCAGCAAAGACTAGTATCAGCATGTACATCCATCAAGCATACCAAGAGCTCTTGTTTATCCCTCTTTGGATAGCTCAGAGGCTGTAGAATGCATATGCCATTAATGAAGACTGATGTGCAAGCTGATCTGAGCCTTCACTGGTCATACATCTTATTGTAGGTTTTGTTATGCAGTAGCTCAAATGGTTTGACTAAATTGATTGTGTTGGGGTCTAACGCCACATCAACCCTTGTGGGTCATTTTGTGTCGTCTCCCAGAGAAAGGGAGAAAAGAGATAGAAGAGATAGTAGATGAGATGAAAGAGAGAGAGGGACAGGGAAGAAAGAGGAACAGGAATGAAAGGGAAGAAACAGAAAAAAAAAAATAAAAATAAATAAAAAATAAAATAAAAATAAAGTGGTTTGACTAAAGCAAAAGTTTGAGTTATCAGTGTTTGAAATAATGAGAGTTAACTGTTTACTTACCTCCATTTCTTAAATGGTTTGACTTAAGCAGTAGTTCGAATTATCAGTGGTTGATATAACAAGAGTCAACTGTATATGTACCTCCATTTCTTAAATAGTTTGACTTAAGCATTAGCTTGAGTTATCAGTGTGTTTGACACATCGAGAGTCAACCATATACTTACCTCCATTTCTTAAATGAGCCAGCACGACAAAACCTACATTAGGACCTGTGTAACCAGCAAATGTTTATCCAACCAGTATGGCAAGGGCTCTTGTTTATCCCTCTTTGGATAGCCCGGAGACTGTAGAAGGCACATGCTATCATCAAAGACTGATCAGACTTCACAAATGAACAAGCTGATCTGAGTCTTTGCTGGTCACACCTTTTATTATAGGTTTTGTTATGTGCTGGCCCGAATGGTTTGACTAAAGCAGAAGTTTGAGTTATCAGTGTTTGACATAACAAGAGAAAGCTGTACATTTACCTCCATTTCTACAAGCAATAGTTTGTTTTATTAATAGTTGATATAACAAGAGTCAACCTATACTTACCTCCATTTCTTAAATGGTTTGACTTAAGCAGTAGTTTGTGTTGTCAATGTTTGACATAACAAGAGTCAACCATATATTTATCTTCATTTCTTAAATGGTTTGACTTAAACATTTGTTTGCATTATCAGTGTTTGATATAAAGAGAGTCCACTGTAGGTTTACCTCCATTCCTTAAATGGTTGGTATTATTCTGCTGCTGTCCGTTTCGGCGTTTAACAATGACGATGACGATAATAATCACAACGATAAACATGGTAGTGGCCACACACAAGCCAATGTACATGGTAAGATTTTCAGTACTCTTGGCCTCATGGGTTTCTGGAAACAAACCATAACAAAACTAGTTATTTATTCTTTGTCCTAATATAGGTACATACATTTTTCTTAACCCTTGTCATACTGAATAAATTCAGATGCCACACCCACTTCTAATTTACAGCCAATCAGATTATTTGATCTGCGTTTTTTGATAGAAATTCACATATTTAATGACAAACAGTGCAGATCCAGATCAGTTGGCTTCTTCAGAAGCCAAATGATCTGGATTTACACAGTTTGCTAAGACAGGGCATGTCGTGTTCAGCAAGCGAAGTCACAAGAAATCCTATGTAGAATACTGTAAATCCTAAATATTCAACAGAAGTATGGTAAATGTCCTAAAATTTCATCACCAAAGTATCTGGTGAAATTGTATATGCAAACAGTGCAGACCCAGATCAGACTGCTCCTGAATTCCTAAGCAATTTAAGAAACAACTGCATAAAAAGCAACATTAAGGCAAAAAAAGTTTGGATTTAAGTGTTCAAAATTTTAGGACATTTTCCGTAAGGAAAACTATTTATGCCTCAGTTTCAGGGTAAAATGAAGACAATCATTTATCATTGTCAGAAAACAAATTGTTACTTTAACAATTCATTTGAGCCTACATCATACACAGGACAAGAGTTTTGGATGGCGCATCATTCAAAAACAGGTATTTATATTTCATGCTTCCAAAGGAGTTTTTTTTTTTTCATTTTTTTTTTTTTTTTTGACAGTATCATAGGCAACTAGAAAATGGCTATGACTACTTTTATTTTCTCTCTGGTTTTGCTGTTACTAAGAAAACTTCAAGCCTATCTGTTTTTTTTTTTTTTTTTTTTTTTTTTTTGTTGCTGTTTTTACAATGCACTGTTTCAAGTATCTCATTGGAAACTGCGGCCTTGCATGTGAAGTAAGAACAGATGGGCTTTTCAGACATGCATCCACACAGTCTCATCAATGCATTAGCATGCTATTGATATGTTACAGCATCCAATGACATAGGCTTTGGTCAGACTGCATAAAAGAATAAAACTGATAAAAGTATGATAGTTAACCTTTACCACTCCATTGGGCAAATTCAAAACGGATGACAAATTGGTAGTATTTTTTTTTATTTTCCCCTGAAAATAGATTTTGACATTCCAAGCAAATTGTCTCCACGGGAGACAACTTGCATGGAATGTCAAAATCTGTTTTCTGGAAAAAATAGGTAATATTTTTATTATTTTTCCCAGAAAGCAGACTGACATTCCAAGCAAATTGTCTCCATCCCATGCAAAGTCTACTTATTTTCTGGACTAAATAAGAAAAATATTTCAATACGTCTTCTGCTGAAAGTTTTACCCAGCATGCTAAATATTAACCCTTAAGCTGCCAATCACAACAATTGCCATCTGCTTTGTCATCTGTTTGTGATTTTAAGTCATTTTTGCAAACAATGTGGAACCAAGTCTGATCGGGTTCCACACTGTTTGTCTGTATGCAAAAATAGGTTTGAAAAGTTTGCAAGAATATTCAGCAGACGACATAAACAGACAACATTTTCAGATGCAGGTTTTCTTGGCATTTTAAAGGTTAATATAATTCTATTACCTGTTGCAATACCTTGTCTGGACAGTTCTCCATCTGATGGAAATATGTTGCCTGTCTTCAAATCTAAAATATAAGAAAACAATTTACTGTACAATTTCTCTCATATTTGCCACCAACCATACATTGTCATTCCTTTTACAGATTATTATTTGGCAAAAAAAAAATTTGGTAAAGGTTCTAAAAATTCAAAGAGAAAACAAATAATGAACCTAAATTAATAATTCCCTTCCATTAAACATTGAAAGTATATAAATTTTGCAATGACAGATAAATTTAATTGGCCTTGAAGGGAGGCCTTGAAAAAAATGTTTGGGCAAAAAAAAAAATTGTGAAACATTATTACATTATTACCCCACCACTATCATTTGGCAGGCAGATAACTGTCAAAAATTTGCCCACTAGCAATCTAAAACCAGATATCCACAATGTCTGAATGCACATACCAAGTTTGGTGAAAATCTATTGATATTAACTCAAATTATTGTCTTGAAATAAAAATATGGAGGGACAGACAACTGAGGGATGGGCAGAAGGACACACAAACAACCAATGTTGTTGTTTTTTTGCCAATTTTTACCATAAAATTCTGAAAAAAAAAAAAATCATCACATAATAAACTGGTAAGGAATTCAAAGGTGAGCTAAAAAATATAAAATAATTTGTAAAAACATGATTTGCAGGTACATATTGTGCAAATTTAAGCAAATCTTAATAGCTTTTCAAGTGATGGTAAATAGAAGACATTTTGTGCATTAATGCTTTGCATGCTGGGTAAACATTTCAGCAGAGGACATTTTGAAATATTTTTCTTATTTTTTTTCCTAGAAAAAGATTTGACATTTCATGCAAATTGTTTCCGAAGGAGACAATTTGCATGAAATATCAAAGACCAATTTCTGGGAAAAATAAGAAAAATATTTTTAAAATATTGCCTGCTGAATTTGCCCATAGCATGGTAAGTGTTAAGACAAATATCCAGGTGGGGTAATGTTCAATCTCTTTCCTGTCTTAACCTTTACCAATGTTTAAGTAAATTCAGCAGATGACAAATTTATGACTTTAGTCACATTTTCCCAGAAAATAGGCTGACATTTCATGCAAACTGTCTCCACTGGAGACAATTTACATGAAATATCAAATCCTCTTTTCTGGGAAAAATAAGAAGCAATTTCAAAATGTTGTCCGCTAAAATTTTTACCCAGCATGCTTCAGCTTTAATATATAAAGTTGCATGACATTTTGAAATAATAGTGTTACATGTATTATGTTTGTTGTGGTTGCAGTTATGACCCAGACAATTTAAATTTGATCCATTCTTCATTGTTCCTAGGTTTGGAAATTAAGAAGATAAAGAACAAAAGTTACATGTAGAATGCACAAAGATCTAAGATAGTCTTACCTTGTATTTTAGCATACTCTAGATTAGGCACTTTTTTTTCAACCAATACATGTACAGATACTTAAAAAAGTTTTACTAAGCATGACATTACCTCAAGCTCACTGAGGATGGGTAGGACCTGTAATGGGCAAACCTTTGAACAAGTATCTACCTTATTCGATCTAATTACCACACATACCCCTATAAGCGCAGTCAAGAAATTCCGTAGACTTCAGATTACAGCCTGTGTACTTTTTCTTTACATCCTTATAAAGGCATATGTTGTGGGTACTCATTTGAATTGCATCGACTTGTCGACATTCAAAAAATTCTTTTTAATTTTTCAGAGAAGTCAAGTCTTGACATTTCATGTGAATCATCTGCCAAGCAGACGATTCACATGAAAAGTCAAGACTTGTTTTCTCTGAAAATAAAAAAAAAAAAATAAAAAACAAGCAAATTCCATGGGGAATTTATGTCCCCCGCCTAATTTTTATTTGAGGTGTTAAAAATGGTAAAGTTAACCAGAGGACCACTGGTCCTGTATCAAATACCTAAGTATTGAAGCAGGAAACCAGTGATAAAAAATAATTTCAAGATTCTGAAAAAAACCACATGCATATCTTCAGACCATCCTTAAAGCACCTGTACAGTTTCAAAAGGATCGGCCAAAAACTGTGGGAGGAGTTAAGGGGACAAGGTACCTGCTCCCTATATACTCTTGTAGTATTAGAACTCAAAAAATGTCTAAGTTAAAAATGCAGAAAAAGTGGTAAAAAATTATTTCAGGATTCTGAAAAAACCACATGCATATCTTCAGGCCATCCTAAAAGCCCTTGTAAAGTTTCAAAAGGATCGGACAAAAACTGTGGGAGGAGTTAAGGGGACAAGGTGCCTGCACCCTATATACTTCTGCAATATTAGAACTCAAAAAATGTCCAAGTTAAAAATGCAGAAAAAGTAATAAAAAAATATTTCAGGATTCTGAAAAATCCACCTGCATATTTTCAGGCCATCCTAAAAGCCCACGTAAAGTTTCAAAAGGATCGGCCAAAAACTGTGGGAGGGGTTAAGGGGACAAGGTACCTACTCCCTATAGACTTCTGTAAAATTAGAACTCAAAAAATGTCTAAGTTCAAAACGTGTAAAAAGTGATAAAAAATAATTTCAGGATTCTGAATAAACCACATGCATATCTTCAGACCATCCTTAAAGCACCTGTACAGTTTCAAAAGGATCGGCCAAAAACTGTGGGAGGAGTTAAGGGGACAAGGTACCTGCTCCCTATATACTCCTGTAGTATTAGAACTCAAAAAATGTCTAAGTTAAAAATGCGGAAAAAGTAATAAAAAATTATTTCAGGATTCTGAAAAAACCACATGCATATCTTCAGGCCATCCTGAAAGCCCATGTAAAGTTTCAAAAGGATCGGCCAAAAACTGTGGGAGGAGTTAAGGGGACAAGGTACCTACTCCCTATACACTTCTGTAGTACTAGAAATCGAAAAATGACTAGTGTTAAAAATGCGGAAAAAGTGATAAAAAAATATTTCAGGATTCTGAAAAAACCACATGCATATCTTCAGGCCATCCTTAAAACACCTGTAAAGTTTCAAAAGAATCGGCCAAAAACTGTGGGAGGAGTTAAGGGGACAAGGTACCTGCTTCCTATACACTTCTGTAGTATTAGAACTCAAAAAAAGTCTAAGTTAAAAATGCGGAAAAAGTAATAAAAAATTATTTCAGGATTCTGAAAAAACCACATGCATATCTTCAGGCCATCCTAAAAGCCTATGTAAAGTTTCAAAAGGATCGGCCAAAAACTGTGGGAGGAGTTAAGGGGACAAGGTACCTACTCCCTATACACTTCTGTAGTATTAGAACTCAAAAAATGTCTAAGTTAAAAATGCGGAAAAAGTGATAAAAAATTAGTTCAGGATTCTGAAAAAACCACATGCATATCTTCAGGCTATCCTAAAAGCCCATGTAAAGTTTCAAAATGATCGGCCAAAAACTGTGGGAGGAGTTAAGGGGACAAGGTACCTACTCCCTATAGACTTCTGTAATATAAGAACTCAAAAAATGTCTAAGTTAAAAATGCAGAAAAAGTGATAAAAAATTATTTCAGGATTCTGAAAAAACCACATGCATATCTTCAGACCATCCTTAAAACACCTGTAAAGTTTCAAAAGGATCGGACAGAAACTGTGGGAGGAGTTAAGGGGACAAAGTACCCACTAAAAACTCGGAACCACGCACCACGCGCCACGCACCACGCGCCACGCACCACGGAAAACCAAAAACAGTGTCCCTCCACTTTTCTTCGAAAAGGCGGGGGACAATAAAAAAAATTGTCATCTGCTGGAGTTGTGATTGGCGCTTTAAGGGTTAAAAAGATGCAGGTTTTCAGAAATCTTTAACCAAAACATAGCATAAAATTTCTTAGTCAGTGACCTTAACCTCAATGTCATTAAAGGGGTGAGATGAACTTGTACAGGAGAAAAATTCAAATCTTTGTCTACCAACTGCTATGTATCAACTTAATACATTAGGCATGCAGGAGATATATCCCTGTAATAAAACTGAATGTAAAACTTTAAACATTGTGCCACATCTGTGACCTTGACTTCATTGTCACTATGGGGTTGGGGCTTGCACTGAACAAAATTTAAGATTAGTATCTAACATCAGTCTGACTATAAACTAAATCCATCAAGGCCTTTTGGAGATATAGCTCCTCAAAAAACAAGTCCATGACCTTGACCTCAGCATCACTAAGGGGCTAAAGTTTGCATTAAACAAAACCTTGGATCAGTATCTAACATCAGTCCAAATAAAAGCAAAATCCATCAAGATATTCAGAAGATATATTTCTGTGAATCTTGAATGTAAAACTTTAACGATGTAAAACATAATAAAATTTTTCAAGTCCATGACCTTAACCTCAAGATCACTAAGTGGCTTAACTTGAACAAGCATCTATTGGACTAGCATCTAACAACAGCACATGTATAAACTAAATCCATCCAGGCATTCAGGGGATATAGCTCTTAAATAAAACAAGAGGGCCATGATGGCCCTGTATTGCTCACCTAATGGCTGATATGCCCCATCCAATGGTGGCAATGTTTTTAGACCGATCAACACGAGTTGAAGGAATCTGATAGTCACTCAAAAAAAACATCCCTGTAAAATTTCATTGAAATCCCTTCAAGAGGTTCTGAGAAGATTTTTGAAGTTTGCACTATAGCCATATGGCAAAAATGCCCCACTTGCGGCCATGTTTTTCAACAGATCGATCAACATGAATTGAAGGAACTGATAGAGAATCACCCAAAGTACATACCTATAAAATTTCATTGAAATCCCTTGAGGTGTTTTTGTTAGATATTTAGACAGTATGATATGACCAAAGTTATAAGACCTTACCTTTCCTGCCTTCTGGTTTCCTAGCATGCCCATTCTGATCACTAGACAATGGTATACTTTTCATTACAGGTTCAAAGCTTTTCACTTCTGAAATAAGATAAGTAGGTTTGTTTGTGTTTGTTTTATTTGGGTGGTATGTAACTTCCAATAATCTTTCAGTCTTATCACAATGTTGTCTTGATGGGGCAGAATGCTCAGTGCTCATTTTTAGAGTCATTATGAAAACACGCCTATTCAAATATATAGGAAATTTCACCACCAAAAACTGAAAATTTTCAGATAAAAAATCTGATATTTTTTTTATATTTCTGCTCAAAACATAGATTGTGGGTACTCGTTAGAACTGCCTCGGTGAGGCAGTTCTAACGAGTACCCACAATCTATGTTTTTGAGCAGAAAAAAGAAAAATAATGTTTACCCCTGTAAACCCCAGTTTTACTATATAAAAGTGGGGTTTAAGGGGGTCATAATTATATAGGTAAGTTTTCGTGATGGCTGCCACACTGAAATATCATGCCCCAGACACATGACATGATATTTCACCAAGTCACATTATACTGATAGTAGGCTGACCAGTTCTGAACCCTAGCTCTACTTTCTTAATGCTGAGTACCAAGCGAAAGAGCAGCTAGTCCCATTTTTAACATCTTTGGTATGACTCAGCCGGATATCAAACTCAAACCTCCTGGTCACAAAGCAGCTGGATGCTCTAACAATTGAGCCAGTCTGTGCTGGTATGATAAGCAGGACTGAAATCTTTTTTCCCAATTTATTAACACAACTATGGTCTACACATTATGTTAATAAGTCTATATATATATATGTAATGAGTACCCCATGTTTTCCCATACTACATTGTGAAAACAGGAGCATGTTGTGGGAAATATTTGCATATATCAATAAGAAGAGGATTAAGGATTATAAACACAAACTTGAGCAGGTCATGTCATCATGGAGTTTGCTGTATTTATGCTAAATATTTGGATAGGCAACACAATTTGCTATTCAGCCAGTACTTTCAGACATAATCACTAAGTAATCAAGTGGATTTGTTCAAATTCTAAGGTAAGTATGATAAGGGGATAAGTTCTCAAATATTTAGGTGAACAACATTTTTAGCATCTGCTTTTTTTATCGAAGCCTCTATTTTAACAATAGATAATGCCAGATTTAAAGCTGGGAGAGTCTACTATGGAAACCATGGGATGAAAGAGTTAAATATCAGTATTCAATTGCATCTTGCACACAGCATTGGTATAACTGCTTAATTAAGATTTAATGGAATGGAATATTTCCTCCTACCCACTTGTAACCAATTACAGAACAATGACCTGAGAAGATAGAAAATTAAGATCAATCTTTCTCCCTATCACATTCAATTACTGCCACACAGCCATTAACTGACAGCACACAGTATGGACAGAACTGATTCACAAAATATACTCTACACTCTCCATATCTCCCAGGAAATTGTTCTAATACAAAAAAAGCACACTTTTTTATCAGGAAATATTGTAAAGACCATTCTATTTTCCCTAAATGATGGGCATTCTAACTCCATACCATACTTGTCCGAAAGATTGAAACTTCCATTTTATTGTCTGCAATGTGCTTAAAACTGCTGGATGAGTGACATTTTGCAGCATCTGATTTGCCTCTACCGTTTGCCCAGACCTGTCTGTCCCACTACTAACACTTCTCTTGCTGAACACGACATACCCTGTCTTAGCAAACAGTGTAGATCCAGATCAGTTGGTTTCTGAAGAAGCCAATTGATCTGATCTGCACTGTTTGTCAATATAGGGTTGCCACTCATTTTCTACTGCAAAATTCCCTGACTTTTTCCTGACTTTTCCCTGACTTTTCACCATTTCCCAGACATTTTCAACGGCCTCCCAGCTCCCCTTAAAGCTGTCCTCAGCCACCAAATCTTCCAATAGAGAACTTATTTTAAGAGAAGAAACAATCATTTGACGAAAGAATCTTCTTCTTCTTCTTCTTCCGTATAAAGGTCAGGAGTCTTCTTAGACTGTATCGTTGACCTGTTAGGAGGATGGGACAGCCGTCGTCTTCCAGAAAGGGTTAAAAGCATTAAAAGTCCTCTATGTACAGTTAAAAACATGAAGGGTGGCTGTTTATGGAGCGAGGAAGACAGCTGCATCAGTGGCCCAGATGGCAGCTGTGAACTCCTCCAGAGTTGGACAGTCTGTTGTAGTAGCCGGCAGTATGTTCCATTCCTGTATAGTTCTCGGATAGAACGAGTATTTGTAGACCGGCTGAGGTGCCTCTGGTTGATATATACGGTTGCCCCCTCTTGTGCGTCTGTCGTTGGTACGCAGTATGGGCCCTGGGTTGATATCTACCAGTCCTCTCTGTATCTTGTACAGCATTGTCAGCCTGTGCTCACGTCGCCTATCCACCAGGGGTGGCCAACCAAGTCCCCTGACCATACGGGATACACATCCTGGAGTTCTGTCCCAGTAATTACGGTGCACAAATCTGGCAGCTCTTCTCTGGACTTGCTCCACACGGTTTATATCTGTGGTACGGTATGGATCCCATACAGATGATGCATAGTCGAGGGTAGGGTGGACGATGGAACAGTAAGTTGCCTCACGAACCTCCTTGGTGCAATTATACAGGTTACGTCGTAGGAATCCAACTGTTCTTGACGCTTTTGCAGTGATGTTATCTATATGAGTTTTCCATTGGAGATCTTCACCAATGGTTAACTCCTAGGTACTTGGCACTTTCAACTGCTTCAAGAATATGACCATGGAGGGTGTATGTTGTTTCCGGTCTGAATCTCTTGTTTGTACATATTCTTATAACCTGGCACTTTTCTGGATGGAAGTTCATTTGCCACTCACTTTCCCATTTCTGCAATGCATCCAGGTCCTGTTGTAGTCGTCTTGCATCCTCATTGCTCTTGATGTGTCTGTATATGAGAGCATCGTCTGCGAACAGTCTCGTGTCAGATGATGTAGACTCTGGCAGATTGTTGATGAATGCAAGGAAGAGTAGGGGACCTAGGACAGTCCCCTGGGGCACCCCCAAAATGACATCCGCTTCTGCTGACATGGCACCCTCCAGAAGTACTTGCCCAGACCTGTCTGTCCCACTACTAACACTTCTCTTCTGAATCCAATTCTGTAAATTTATGTTTCTGAAAATTAAAGAGACTGCCATAGCCATCTCAGTTTTCAGAAACTTTTAAAATTCCCTAACTTTTCCCTGACTTTTGTCAGTTTTTTCCAATTTCCCTGACTCAAACCAAAATTCCTTGACCTTTCCCTGACCTGGAAAAAATTTCATTTTCCAGACTTTTTTTCCCTGACCATGGCAACCCTGCATTAAATATGTGAATTTCTATCAAAAACCCGGATCAAGTAATCTGACTGGCTGGAGATTAGAAGTGGGCGTGGCATAATTTATTCAGCATGACAAGAGTTGAGAGTTAATACAATATCAAATAGTTAGAAATCAGTCATTGCTCTAGGTAAGACACTTTTTCAAACAAAACATGATGATTTATTTATCTTATTTCTCAATGAAAACACGTCTTTTGAGTACTACTCATTGGAATATCTCATTAACCAATCCCCTAAAAGGGTCATTGGCAAAGAGTGTAGACCGAGATCAGATGCCGCAGAACATTATCTGATCAGGGTCTCCACACTAAAATTGAAATTAGACTCTTCCAATATATAGTGTGGGAGGATACAATGGGTAAATGCAATGCCAATGAATACCACACTGTATATTTTTGTGGAAAAATAAGAACTACTCCTCTTATTATCTAGAGCTATAAATATCCATACATGTAAAGCCAAATGAGAAACCAAATGCCTATTAAGCATTTAGGGTTTGTTGTGGGATATTTAATGAGCTAAGTCACCCATAACGTGATCAAAGTGCAAATTAAGGAGAAGAACTCTATAAGTACTTGCGCTTTCGTTCTTATAGGATCCTATGATTTGTTTGTGTTTACTTGCTTGTTTACTTAATATTGATTCTGAAATAAATATGTTTAAACCAAACTGGTGTAAATGCAAACAGTGAAGAAGCCCAGGGGTCCCACCCCATGATCCTATCCCTGCTTTTCTAGCAATCTGAATACATGTATCAAAACTCTGAATTAATACAAGATGCACTGAAGTAAAGATATTTTTGAGTTAAGAATATCTAATTATTGCTTAGCTGGAGCAAATGCAGACAAGAATTTGAAAGTTCCTTCATGAAGCCAATGATTCTGCTAATTAAAACATGCTTCCCTGGCAGAATTAAGATTTGTTTGTAGACATAATGCAGAAAGGGTTTATGATAACATGTCAAAAGTTCATCAAAATTAGCTTAATAAGTGTCTAAATTTACTGCTATAATCTTGTACAGACCCAGAGATTTACCATATTTTCCCTGAATATTTAGACAAACATGCTTAACGCATAACACTCTGGATAAAATTTTCAGCAGCTGATATATTGAAATATTTTTCCCAGAAAATAGATTTTGACATTTCATGCAAATTGTCTCCAATATAGACAATTTGCATTTAAAGTCAAACCCTGTTTTTCTTGGAAAATAAGATTTTAATATCATCAATTTGTCATCTGCTGAATTAGCCCAGAGAGCAGTAAAAGTTAAGCAAACTGTGTAGACCCAGATAAAACTGCTCCTAAAGGAATTTTGTTAATCTTGCACCCAAACATATTTTGCAAAGTGATTCCATCATTTCCCATTAGATACACCACAACCTCTTTATAACACTATTGTTGGGGTCCATAGCATAAACCGTGTTAGTCAAACAACCGTGTTATATCCAAACAAAAATGTATAGATTATATTGAAAAATGACCATTTATGGTCATTTTTCAATATAATCTATACATTTTTGAGATCCATCTTTGAACCGTGTTATATCCAAAACTGTGTTATAATGAAGCGTGTTATAAAGAGGTTGTAGTGTATGTTTCGATGTAAAAATAACCAAAATTATTTTCTGAATGCTCCCTACAATCTGTTGTCTAGACTGATGTTGCACAGTTCCAAATGAGAGGGGCATGGGTATCCAGATAATGTTTTCCTTATTACTCCAGAGAAACATATGTGGTGGGTACTCATTAGAAGCGCCTAACCGAGAAGTGCCTCACCAAGGCACTTCTAGTAAGTACCCAAAACATATGTTTTTGTGGAGAAATAAGAAAAATATCAGTACTTCTTGGATAAGAAAACTGGAAATGTGTCAATATGACACAGATGCCCCCGCCCAGGGGCCATCCTCACCCGCACACAGGCATTTTGCAAAAAATGAAGTTGAAAAAGGGCCATAACTCTCATGATAATTGGCAGATTTTACCCTAAATCGAACTTGACCTATATTTTTTGATTATATACCTGTGTATAAAATACGAATCCAATACACTAATCTTTTCAAAAAATATCAAAAAGAAAACTTTTTTCGAAGAGGAAAAAGAGCCATAACTCCCATAATAATGGGTGGATTTTACCCTAAATCGAAATTGACATCTATTTTATGATTATATATCTGTATATTAAATATGAATCCAATACACTAATGTTTTAAAAAAGTTAACAAATGGAAACTATTTTTGAACATTGAAAAAGGGCTGTAACTCCCAAAATAATTGGTGGCTTTTACCCTAAATCGAACTTGACCTATATTTAATAATTATATACCTGTGTATAAAATATGAATCCAATGCACTTACCTTTTCAAAAGATATTGAACGGAAACCATTTTTCAAAGTTGAAAAATGGCCATAACCTCCATAGTAATTGGTGGATTTTATCCTAAATCGACCTACATTTTATGATTATATACCTGTATGAAAAAATTTGAATCCAATACACTAATGTTTTCAAAATATATCGACCGGAAACCATATTTGTTACGTACGGATGGATGGACGGGACGGGACGGGACGGACGGACAGCGGTGATACTATATGCTCCCGCATTGAAAATGGCGGGGGCATAACAAAATGCCTTATCAGGAGCTATGATGTCTGCACTACTGATATTTTTTTACCATATTTACTCTAAATATTGGGACACCTTAACACCTTACCATACTTCACCTAAAGATCATTTTATTATCTGTTATATTATCCTACTCTTGTCCTGCTGAATAAATTTAGGTGTCACACCCACTTCTAATTATCAGCCAATCAGATAACTAAATCCAGGTTGTTGATACAAATTCATATACTGAATGACAAATAGGGCAGATCTGGATCTACCCTATTTGCAAAGACAGGGCATATCCGGGCTCAGCAGGATTAGGGTTAAAACTGAGATGAGTGGCAAGAAGTGTAGATCCTAATTAGATGCTACATTTTGCTGCATCTGATCTGGGTTTGCATTTGCATTGAAGTTTAACAACTCTGTCAACATTATTTCTGTTATGCTGAGCCATCTTCCAGAGAAAAGGAGAAAGAAAAGACAAATGGGATGGATGAGATAAAGGTCCCAACTCCCCAACTTGCTTCAAGTGAGGCAATAGTTTTCCTGCCAAAAGCCAGTGATGGCAGGGCCAACCCTCTGAAAGTGCGCTGGAGTGTGGTGCACATATCTCTGGGAGGGTGCATTTTTTCAACAGAATGCTCTAAGCCTATTCATAATAAACTATGTAAGCATATTATAAGACAATTGGAATTAATCATAGCTCCAGATAAGAGAGGGTATCCACATATTTTTTTTTTCTTCTTATTTTGCCATGAAAACAAATGTTGTGAATAAATGTCCCTGGTGAGGCATTTCTAATGAGTACCCACAATGCATGTTTTTGTGCAGAAATAAGAATATTATCAGTTCTTTTCTGTTGACAAAAGTGCCTTATCTGGAGCTAAGTGAATTCTTCAGTGACAGGTTTATAAATTATTTGGATTGGAGCCATCTGTATCACTTAAACATGGTATTTGTTAAATGGAAGTGCATTTGCTCCCAGACTGCAAACTTGCAGAACATTGCAAAATTGTAGAAATTAGAGAAAGACTTGAAATGTGTCCAAAGGAAACAGATGCCCCCCCCTGAAAAAATTAAATACAAACTGCTCATGCCATCTCATCTGCGGACGGAGACAGACTGACAGATGGATTGACAGGGGTAGCACTATATGCCCTTTCCACCATTCTTCGAATGGCAGGGACATAAAAAGGCATCAGCACACAATGAAAACCTACAAACTGATTAAATCTTACATTTCTGTCCATATGGGAGGATAATCTGAGACAACTTTTATTATTTTTACACCATGGGAGCTCATTAGAACTGCAACTCTCAAAATATGTTTTTACACGGGCAAATTAATATAAAATATCTTTTTATCACCCCACTTTAGCTGGTCATTTGGACAGTCCACAGCAGTCTTTGCAAACCTGATCTGGGCATTCATCATTGTGACCTCATTATTATTTGTCACATTATTTACCATATCTACCCTTAGTATTTGGATACAATTACTCATAGGTCTAGATAAGAGCGGGTATCAGGTAAATAATTTTCTTATTCCTCCATGAAAACATATATTGTGGGTATTCATTAGAAGCGCCTTGCCAAGGCGCTTCTAATGAGTACCCATAACATATGTTTTTGTGGAGAAATAAGAAAAATATCAATACTTTTGGATTGAAAAAAGCATCTTATCAAAAGCTATGAGTCACTCCTTACCATATTTCCAGAAAATTTCTACAAGTCCATTTTACTACCTGTTCTTTTGCCAAACATTGCTAAGGCCAAATAAACAAAAAAAATATATGTGTTTAGGGTAACATGTTAAAAAAAAATAGGTAGGTTGGTAGGCATTTTTTTTTTTTTTTTTTGCGTTTTTTATGTAGAATTATACCATAATTACCAAATATATTTGGACTTCACACATAATTCACATACAATTTTACCAAGTCTGTTTGACTATCCTTAAATGTGTCTAAAAAGTACTGTAAGGATAGCAAATGGTGTAGACCCTGATCAAACTACAGTTTGAACTGGGTCAATCCTGTTTGCTCAGACCTATTTGTCTGAATATTTAGTATAAATATTCTGAATATTTAGCATAAATATTTTATCCCAGTATCACCTATTCTTTTAATTTATTTATTTATTCTCTTTTTTTTTTTTTTTTTGAGAAAACATGAAAAAAAATTACTAGGTTCTACTAGGAAAATTAGGTAGGGTAGGGTTACCCTAAACACACATACTTTTTTATTTGGTCTAATTGTGTGGCAAACAGTGTGGACCCTTATCAGATGCCACAGAATATGACATCTGATCTGGGTTGACACTGATTGCAAAGGACTGTCTGTCTGAATGCTTTGGGTATATATGGTGATCCAACAACTCTATGGAATAACATGTTCAAAACTTTAGGACAAATATGGCACAGAAAGAAATATCTTAGTGCCATGCATTCAGGAATGCACTTATGACTTCATAGTTTATATAACATATGCCCTTGCCATTTACATATTTCATCACCATTATAAGGCTGCTGACAGCTACATTAGTGCTGGGCTTATAATATTTTCAAATTATTTGAATTTCTGATGGCTAAAAGGCCTGTCTCATAAAGATTTATGATCAGGGCTACTGATAAGAAGTGTTCAGACAAATCTCATTTTCCAAACATATTTTTCTAGTCTGTTTCAGACTGGACAATTTTACACTATTTTATGTTCAATCTGCCATTTCTAAGCCTAATTTCTGCTAAAATATACATGAAACTGCAAAAGCATTACTTCAGGGAAAATTTGAGAGATTTTAACCCTTGTCCTGCTGAGCCCAGATATACCCTGCCTTTGCAAACAGTGTAGATCCAGATCAGTTGGCTTCTGAAGAAGCCAACTGATCTGGATCTGCACTGTTTGCCATTATGTATGCGAATTCATAGCAACAATGAGGATCAAGTAATATGATTGGATGAAAATTAGAAGTGGGTGTGGCATCTTGATTTATTCAGCAGGACAAGGGTTATTAAGATATTCTAGGCTCTGAAATGCTCACATGCTGATTCCAGCTGCTATTTGTTTGACCAAATTCCTTTTTTCTCTAAACTGAGGTGTCTCATTAGAGTACACTGTACTATAGTAAGTAAATGTAGTTTCATAGAGAAAAAAATATTAAAGACATTTGCTGGTAATTTGCCATTTTTGTGTGATCCTTAAAAATGAAAGTTGAGCCAGAGCATAAAGGTTGCTGTTATTTGGTACTAAACCGAGTAAATTTAGTAAATAAGGAATTGATTTTTCCTGTTTTTAGCACTGAGTATGTCAAATTTGGCTTCAGATTTGAGGAAAATAATGAAAAGTACATGTTTGGAAGTTTTTAACGTTTTGCCTTTATTCAAGATCTGATAAAGCTGAATTGGTTCAGCCTTTCTTAAATGATTTTTTCATTGTACAGTATCCCTTGTGTTAGTATACAAGTAGAATCCGCCATATCAACAAAGGATAATGCATCATTTTGGGGGATTTTATGAATTTATAAGGGGGTAGGGGAAAATTTTTTCCCATAAAAATGAAATTAGCACAATGACCCACACTTTCCTTTTAATTTTCTGTTGTATATTACCCCCTCCAAAGAATAAACCTTATTTTGTGAGATTTCTAGTGTAGCAATTTTCTGTAAGGTCCATAATATGGAAGAAATGGATTTATTTTAAGGATTTTTAGGAAGTGTCCAAAATTGGCATTGCAGATTCCTGTCTCATCTTGACAAATGAGCAGCAGATGTGTATCAATATCATTTCCTGTTTGTCATACAATCAACTAACAGAATTATTTGCACATATTTTCGGGAAAACTGTTGAGGGTGGCATCATTCCAGGTCAGATTGTAAAAGACTTAGCATGATGATGTATCATTTTTATTTTAAAAATAGTGAGCCAGTATATGAAACTGAATATATGCAAAGTCTTAAGCAGTTTGCAGTGCAGGAAGTATTTCCCGCATATGTCCTTAACTAAAAGGGGTCTATTCTAAAAGGAAACAATCTGCTCCCAAGGTCTATTCTAATAGGAAAGAATCTGCTCCCAAGGTCTATTCTAAAAGGAAAGCATCTGCTCCCAAGGTCTATTCTAAATGGAAACAATCTGTTCCCAAGGTCTATTCTAAAAGGAAAGCATCTGCTCCCAAGGTCTGTTCTAAAAGGAAAGCATCTGCTCCCAAGGTCTATTCTATTCTAAAAGGAAAGCATATCTGCTCCCAAGGTCTATTCTAAAAGGAACGAATCTGCTCCCAAGGCTTATTCTAAGAGGAAAGAATCTGTTCACAAGGTCCATTCTATGAGAGTCATGCAAAAAGTTCTGTCACTAATAGGCTTCCTTAGTTTTATCCCAGGTATATTTTAAAATGCTTCACTGCACTTGAATGGTGTGTTGAATAGCTAACGGTACCCGTTTATTTCGTGCAAATTGCTTTCCAACTGATCGAGTTATTTCAAATTGAAATAGATGCAGTCATATACACTGACCAATTTACTTGTTACATTGGAACATGGACCAGAAGACTGAAATTCGTAGCTATATTAAATGCCGCATTAGGCTTAATATAGATTCAAAGCAGATATTTAATGAATTGTGTGGTATATATGGACCTTAGACCATTTCAATGCGCACAGTTTTTAGGTGGGTTAAAGCTTTTAAAGCTGGGAAATTTTCTGTTGAAGATGATACTCGTCCTGGAAGGCCTAAAACCTCTGTTACCAAGGCTAACATAGCTGCTGTGGTTGAACAGGATGCGCAATTGTCTGTCAGAGATATAGCTAGTTGTACTGGCATATCAGAAGGCAGTGTGCAAACAATTCTGAAAAAGCATTTGGACCTGAGAAAGGTTTGCGCTAGGTGGGTACCTCATTTGCTCACTGAGGAGCAAAAGACACAACAACCTAAATGTGCCCAGGAACTTTTGAAAACATACAAAGGCTGTAATGGGTTATTTCTAACTTGCTAACAGGTAATGAAACCTGGGTGCACATGTTTGAGCCACAAAGAAGGGCTGATAATAAGCAATGGAAGCGAAAAAATCAAAAACGCCCATGTATTGCCAAGAGAACCATAAGTTCGAAAAAGATGTTGTATGCAATTTTCTTTAATTCAAGTGGGCCAGTCATTCAAGTGCCTAGTCCATCTGATCATACAGTCACTGGCCGATTCTACAAGAATTCTATACCAAAGAAAGTGAAACAGTTTTACAATAAGAAACGACCAAACAAAGGATGGTCAGGAGTCCACCTTTTACATGACAACGCCTCCTCTCATAAGTGTGAGGTTGATAAGTCTTTTTTGGCTTCTGAAAAGGTGGAAGTTTTAAACCATCCACCTTATTCACCTGACCTGAGTCCCTGTGACTTCTTTTTATTTCCAAGGCTTAAGAAAATGCTTTCTGGAAATAAGTATACGTCTAGAAGTTCTCTTGGCAGCGCTATTTATCAGTGTCTCAAACAGATACCAAAAGAAGACTATTTATCTGCTTTTCATGACTGGGTAAAAAGGTTACAAAAATGTGTTTCAGTAAATGGGGAATACTTTGAAGGTTTGTAATAAAATATGTTTGATAAAACATAGCACTGAAATAATTTGAACCCAGTGACAAAACTTTTTGCAGGACCCTTGTAAAAGGAAAGAATCTGCTCCGAAGGTCTATTCTGAAAGGAAATCACAAAAACTGTCTCTCTTGTAAAGAATGCTGGAAAATGCACCCAGTGTATCCAGTCCCCTCAAATCTAAAAAGCTGATTCCTACATTTAGCCAAGCAACAAGAGACTGATGGGACACTTGTGCTCACCTTGGCACATTCCAGTTGTACAGTTAACTGTGTCAAGGTCAGTGCCAACACAATACTTGCCACCATTGGTGGGGCTCGGGTGGTCACATGCCCTACGACGGTGATGGACACAGTCGGTATTACAAGTAGACCAGGAAGACCATGAAGACCACAATCCATCAACTGTAAGGTAAACGGTTATAGGTAAGGTGAGGGTAATGATAACAGTGAAGATGAAGAATGTTCAGGTGAAGATAATGACAACAGTGAAGGTCAACTGGCTGATAATGCTTTGGTGAAAGTAATGACAACAGAGAAGGTCAGCTGTTTGATGGTGTTAGGTCAAGTAATGATAATAGTAAAGCTTAACAAATTAATGATGACCACATCAAATTAATGAGAGTGAAGGTCAATGATTAATGAAACTAGTAACAGTGTTTTCAGAGAAAACAGATGTCCCCAACCATGAATATTCAGTTTTACTACTGCTGTGACCTTGAAAATCAGTGTAAGAGAGAATGACCATAGAAAATATTTCATGATCAATCTCTATGAAAGGATGTTGCTGGACCCTATGGAGTTGGAACCCATGACCTCCTGATCACCAGTCGGATGAGCATCTGACTGAGCCACCGATGCTGTTCATTTTTGTGTATGACGCACCAAAATCATAGCTACAGATAAGAGGGGGTATCCACATAATATTTTTCTTATTTCTCCACGAAAACATATGTTGTGGGTACTCATTAGAAGCGCCTCGGCAAGGTGCTTCTAATGAGTACCCACAATATATGTTTTTGTGGAGAAATAAGAAAATATCAGCATTTTTTCAGATGAAAAACCGCCTTATCTGTTGCTATGCAAAATTTAAAAGAACAATATGAACCAGAAATGAAATACAATAATGCAGATGAGTGGAATTAATACAGAACAGAAATCAAGATCGCTTTAATGTCAGAAGCTGTTCTAGAACTTCCTGCTCTTAAAAAAGTACCTTACTTGAGATTTCAGCCCCTGACATGAAAATCTGTGACTGTTTCTCATATTACATAGCTATCACTCAATATCTGTAAAGTTCTGTATGTAATCACCTCATCTGAAGAAAATGTCTCAGTGATTGATGCAACCTCATTTAACACTTTGCATTTTTTACTTTCCTGAAACTTTTTCCATCCCTTGGAACTATTAATATCTGGATTATCCTAAAACAGATCTGTTTACCTGTATTGTTAATGCTTTGCATTCTGAGTAAAAATTCAGTAGTTGGCATTTTAAATTATTTTTCCGATTTCTCTCATAAAATAAGATTTGACATTTCATGCAAATTGTCTCCATAGCATCATGAAAACATGCCTATATAATTTTGACCCCCTTAAACCCCACTTTTATATAGTAAAACTGGGGTTTACAGGGGTATAATTTAGTTTTTATATTTCTGCTCAAAACATAGATTGTGGGAACTCGTTAGAACCCACAATCTATGTTTTGAGCAGAAATATAAAAAATATCAGAATTTTTATCTGAAAATTTTCATTTTTTTTTGGTGGTAAAATTTTCAATATATTTGAATAGGTGTGTTTTCGTAATGGGAGACAAATGACTAAACATTTTTACCTTAAATATTCAGACATCTCAACTCCTTATCATACCTGTCCCCAACTCTGAATACCTTATTCAACCTAATTATCGCACTGTGCGCATATGTTTTTCAAAATAACTGGAAAATCTTGTGGATAAATATGTATCTGCCTATTAAGGGCACACTTTAAAAAAGATCAGCAAAGGACTTATTTGATGATGTTTATGCGATTTTTTTCCTGATTTTCTTTATAAAAGCATATGTTGTGGTAATTCATTTGAATTGCATCAACTTGTTGAGTATTTGGAGATAATTTTGGGTTAATTTTTCTTATTTCACCATTAAAACATATGTTGAGGTGCTTCTAATGCTTATCCACAACATATGTTTTTTTATGGACAACTGGAAAAAAATTATCTTAGAATTATCACCAAATTTTCTCCTTAACAAGTCCTCACAGTGTGACAGAAGTCATATTTTTATCTAGAATAAAACCCATTTATATTCTTTAGTGATTAATCTTCTATGACACTGGTAGCATAGGAATCAAATTCCTAAGGAATATCAAAGAGATATTGTAAGCTATGTCTGGACAATATAGAATGCCACCAAAGCATTCATATAAAATGGACAGAAAAGTGCTCCTATACATGATACTCATAAAAACTCTGGTAATATTTTCAATAGACAACACAATTGCCTGAGAAGTAGTTAAATAAATAAAGTTCTGTTCTGACAATATTTTTTCTTATTTTTCCAAGAAAACAGGTTTTGACATTTCATGCAAATTGTTTCCAATGGAGACAATTTGCAGGACCTCCATTGGAAACAATTTGCATGACATGTCAAATCCTATTTTCTAGGAAAAATAAGAAAAATATTGTCAGAACAGAACTTTATTTATCTAACTACTTCTCAGGCAATTGTGTCATCTGCTGAAAATATTACCAGAGTTTTTTACCGTATTCGATCTAATTACTGCACATACCCCTATAAGCGCACAGTCAAGCAATTCCGTGGTCTTCAGATTACAAACAGTGTACTTTTTGTCTGTTTCCTTATAAAGGCATATGTTGTGGGTACCCATTTGAATTGCATCGACATCGATGCAACACAAATGTAGCACCCAAAGCACATTCTTTTATAAAGAAAATTAGAAAAAAAAAAAACAAACAAAAAAACTGGAATTTGTTTTTCTACAAAAACAAAGATGTCTCCCCACTTTTTGGTGTGATACTGTATTGTAAATTCAGCGATCATTTATATTAACTAATGAGATTCCAAGGGAAATAACTCAAAAAGTATAAATGCAGGAATTATGGTTCTTGTGTTTTGCATGTCGTATTATGTTGATTGATACTCAAATAAAGTTTCCTGAAGATATTTTGAACCGTTTTCAAGTTATAGAGTAGACACATTTTTTATTATGGACAAAGTTCCAAGGAAATAATTCAACAAGAGGCCCACGGGCCACGGGTCACTCACCTGAGTGACATAGCCACTGCAGATATGCAGATGTTATGCAACATTTTTCCAATCCTGTCATCGCAACTAATGAAAAGATCATCATTTAAGCAGTTCTTTATTTTGAAGAAGATATATGGCATGCCAGTCAATTGAGCGTGATCATTTGAACAAACTCTAAATGGCAGCCAGCTTGGATTTACGATCGGCACGATTTTAGCTATTTTTGATCTACGAGTCACCCCAATGCTTCCTACCAAGTTTCGAGTCAACTGGCCTTTCAGTTCAGGAGAAGAGGCGAAAAATAGATTTTCAAGATGGCTGCCATGGCGGCCATCTTGGATATCCGATTGGCACGATTTAGCTATTTTTGATCTACAAGTCACCCCAATGTCTCCTACGAAGTTTGGAGTCAATTGGCCTTTCGGTGCAGGAGAAGAAGCTAAATATAGATTTTCAAGATAGCGGCCATGGTGGCCATCTGGGATTTCTGATTAGAACGATTTTAGCTATATTTGATCTACAAGTCACCCTTATGCTTCCTACTAAGTTTCAAGTCAAGTGACTTTTGGGTTCTAAAGAAGCGAAAAATAGATTTTCAAGATAGCCACCATGGCGGCCATCTTGGATTTACGATCAGCATGATTTTAGCTATTTTTGATCTACAAGTCACCAAATGCTTCCTACCAAGTTTCGAGACTTTGTTTGATTTGGGCTTAACGTCGCTTACAACCTTTTTCAGTCATATCGCGACGGTGTCTGGATGTGGCAGGGAGCTCAATGCTCACTTTTAGAGTGCTGCCTCACTGAAATATCATACCCCAGACACTTTGACATGATATTCCACCCAGTCACATTATACTGACACTGAGCTGACCAGTTCTAGCTCTACTTTCTTAATGCTGAGCGCCAAGCGAAAGAGCAGCTAGTACCATTTTTAAAGTCTTTGGTATGACCCGGCCGGGGATCGAACCCGCAACCTCCCGGTCACAAAGCGGACACTCTACCACTGAGCCACTGTGCCGGTTAAGTTTCGAGTCAACTGGCCTTTCGGTTCAGGAGAAGAAGCAAAAAATAGATTTTCAAGATGGCTGCTATGGGGCCCATCCTGGTTTTACGATCGGCATGATTTTAGCTATTTTTTATCTACTTCACCCCGATGCTTCCTACCAAGTTTGGAGTCAACTGGCCTTTCTGTTCAGGAGAAGAAGCGAAAAATAGATTTTCAAGATGGCCACAATGGCGGCCATCTTGGAATTCTGATAGGCACGATTTTAGCTATTTTTGATCTATAAGTCACCCCAATGCCTCCTACCAAGTTTGGAGTCAATTGGCTTTTGGGTTTAGGAGTAGAAGTGAAAAATAGATTTTCAAGATGGCAGCCATGGCGGCCATCTTGGATTTCCGATCGGCACGATTTTAGCTATTTTTGATCTACAAGTCATCCTGATGCTTCCTAGCAAGTTTGGAGTCAATTGGCCTTTCGGTTCACGAGAAGAAGCAAAAAAAAGATTTTCAAGATGGCCGCCATGGCGGCCATCTTGGATTTCCGATCGGCACAATTTTAGCTACTTTTGATCTACAAGTCACCCTGATGCTTCCCAGCAAGTTTGGAGTCAACTGGCCTTTCGGTTCAGGAGAAGAAGCGAAAAATAGATTTTCAAGATGGCGGCCATGGCGGCCATCTTGGATTTCCGATCGGCACGATTTTAGCTTTTTTTTGATCTACAAGTCACCCTGATGCTTCAAAGCAAGTTTGGAGTCAACTGGCCTTTCAGTTCAAGAGAAGAAGCAAAAAATAGATTTTCAAGATGGCGGCCATCTTGGATTTCCGATCGGCACAATTTTAGCTATTTTTGATCTACAAGTCACCCTGATGGTTCCTAGCAAGTTTGGAGTCAATTGGCCTTTCGGTTCAGGAGAAGAAGCGAAAAATAGATTTTCAAGATGGCGGCCATGGCGGCCATCTTGGATTTCCGATCGGAACGATTTTAGCTATTTTTGATCTACAAGTCACCCCGATGCTTCCTACTAAGTATCAAGTCAATTGGCCCAGGGATGTAGGAGGAATAGGCTTTTAAAGCAATTGTTGACGCCGCACGCCGCACGACGGACACTGACTGACCACAATAGCTCACCATGAGCACTTCGTGCTCAGGTGAGCTAAAAATAATAAACGCAAGAGTAACTGTTCTTGCACTCTGCAGGTCATCCAATGTTGACTGATATTTACATGAAGTTTCTTGACGATATCTTGAACAGGTTTCAAGTTACAGAGTGGACACGATTTTGTGACAAAGTTCCAAGGGAAATAACTAAAAAAAAGTATAAATGCAAGATTTATTGTTCTTGCACTCTGCATGTCTTCTAATGTTCATTGATATTTATATGAAGTTTTGTGAAGATAGCTTGAACCATTTACAAGTTATACAGCAGACACTATTTTGTGACAGAGTCCAAGGGAAATAACACTAAAAATAAAAACGCAAGAGTTATGGTTCTTGCGCTCTGCACGTCATCTAATATTGGTCGATATTTATGTGAAGTTTCGTAAAGATAGCTGGAACTGTTTTCAAATTAAAGTGATTTTGTGACAGAGTCCAAGGTAAATAACTCGAGAAGTATAAATGCAAGAATTATTGTTCTTGCGATCTGCATTTGGTCTAATGTTGATTGATATTTATATGAAGTTTCGTGAAAATAACTTGAACCGTTTTCAAGTATAGAGCAGACACGATTTTGTGACAGAGTTCAAGGAAAATAACTCAACAGTATAAATGCAAGAGTTATGGTTCTTTCACTCTGCACATCGTCTAATGTTGATTGATATTTATATGAAGTTTCGTGAAAATAGCTTGAACCGTTTTCAAGTATAGAGCAGACACGATTTTGTGACAGAGTTCAAGGAAAATAACTCAACAGTATAAATGCAAGAGTTATGGTTCTTTCACTCTGCACATCGTCTAATGTTGATTGATATTTATATGAAGTTTCGTGAAGACTGCTTGAATGGTTTTGAAGTTACAGAGTGCACATTAGTGTGACAGAGTCCAAGGGAAATAACTCTAAAAATATAAATGCATGAGTTATGGTTCTTGCACTCTGCATGTCGTCTAATGTTGATTGATATTTATATGAAGTTTCTTGAAGATAGCTTGAAAGGTTTTCAAGTTACAGAGCGCACACTAGTGTGACAGAGTCCAAGGGAAATAACTCAAAAAGTATACATGCACGAGTAATGGTTCTTGCGCTCTGCATGTCATCTAATGTTGACTCATATTCATATGAAGTTTCGTGAAGACAGCTTGAACGGTTTTTAAGTTATAGAGCGGACACAATTTTGTGACAGAGTCCAAGGGAAATAACTCAAAAAGTATAAATGCAAGAGTTTTAGTTCTAGCACTCTGCATGTCATCTAATGTTGATTGAATTTACTTGAAGTTTCTTGAAGATAGCTTGATCCATTTTCAAGTTATAGAGCAGATATGATTTTGTGACAGAGTCCAAGGGGAATAACTCCAAAAGAATAAATGCAAGATGTTTTTTGTACTCTGCATGTTGTCTACTGTTGATTGATATTGTTTTTGTGAAGATAGCTTGAACGGTTTTCAAGTTATAGAGCAGACAGGATTTTGTGACTAAGTCCAAGGGAAATAACTCAAAAAGTATGAATGCAAGAGTTAGCATTCTTGTGCTCTGCAGATCATCTAATGTTGATTGCTATTTATATGAAGTTTTGTGAAAATAGCTTGAACTGTTTTCAAATTATACAGCGGACACAATTTTGTGACAGAGTCCAAGGGAAATAACTAAAAAAGTATAAATGCAAGTTATGGTTCTTGCGCTCTGTATGTCATCTAATGTTGATTGATATTTATATGAACTTTCATGAAAACAGCCTGAACCGTTTTCAAGTTATAGAGCAGACACGATTTTGTGAGAGAGTCAAAGGGAAATAACTCAAAAAGTATAAATGCAAGAGTTATGGTTCTTGCACTCTGCACATCGTCTAATGTTGATTGATATTTATATGAAGTTTCATGAAGATAGCTTGAACTGTTTTCAAGTTATACAGCAGACACGATTTTGTGACAGAGTCCAAGTAAAATAACTCAAGAAGTATAAATGCAAGAGTTAGGGTTCTTGTGCTTTGTATGTCTTCTAATGTTGATTGATATTTATATGAAGTTTCGTGAAGAAAGCTTGAACTGTTTTCAAATTACAGAGTGAACACGAGTGTGACAGACAGACAGATAGACAGACAGACATCCGGGGGGAAAAGCAATATGTCTCCTAACCCTAAAGATGGGAGACATAAAAACACAAAAACATCGGATAAGCATCATTTGTTAAGTTTTTTTTTTTCCATGTACCCTTAGTATAGGTGGGTACATATTTTACAACAATTTTTCCCAATATTTTTAAAAACCTAAGCACACAGTGTGGTAATTAGGTTGAATACAGTATTTTTTTTTCTTATTTCTCAATAAAAATATTTGTTGGACTTGTGGGTACTCATTAGAAGTGCCTCAGTGAGGTGCTTCTAATGAGTACTACAACATATCTTTTCATGGAGAAATAAGAAAACATATCAATACTTTCTGGTTGAAAAAAAAAATGCCTCATTCGGAGCTATGCTGTAGCCATATATATATATAGTCAAGCAATTCTGTTGTCTTCAGATTATAGCCAGTGTACTTTTTGTCTACTTCTTTATAAAGGTATATGTTGTGGGTACTCATTTGAATTGCATCAACTTGTCAATGCAATTCAAATGAGTACCCACAACATATGCCTTTATAAAGAAAATCAGAATAAAAATCGCATAATCATCATCAAATAAGTCTTTTTCTGATCTTTTTTATAGTGTATTCTTAGTAGGTAGATACGTAGTTTACCACAAATGAGTGTTCCCAGTAGTTTTGAAAAAACCTAAGTGCACACCATAGTAATTAGATCGAATATGGTATATATATATATATATATGTATATATATATATATATATATATATATATATATATATATATATATATATATATATATATATATATATATATATATATGACACTGACAGAGAGCTTTTAATCTCTTAAGAAATACTTCCACATTTTCTTAAGATAAAATAATCTATCAGTGCTGTCATTGATGTATAGGCAAAAAACAACTGAAACAATCAAGTCCCATTCTACAGCATTATTTCTGGGTTTTGTAAAAGCATAGTTTCTTAACCCTTGTCCTGCTGAATAAATTAAGATGCCATGCCCATGTCTAATTTTCAGCCAATCAAATTAATTGATCCAGATTGTTGATATAAATTCACATACTTAATGGCAAACAGTGCAAGTCCAGATCAGTTTGCTTCTTTAGAAGCCAACTGATCTTGATTTACACTGTTTGAAAAGGCACGACATACCCGGGTTCAGTAGGACTCTTTAAGCACCAAGCAAAACTTGTAGCACACGATATTCTAATTCTTTTTTCATGAAAAATGTCTTGACATTTCAAGTGAATTGTCTGTTAAGCAGATGATTCACATGAAATGTCAATTTCTCTATGGAAAATGAAAAAAAAAATAATAAAAATGTCATCTGCTGCAGTTGTGGTTGGCGCTTTAAGGGTTACTACAGCATTTGTTAAGAAACTCCTGTAAACTATATCCACAGCTCTAGACTGATTGTTTGAGTAGAAGTTTTACGGCCCAGTCAACCCATTAAGGTCATGTTGAGCTAGTCAGTTTACATAACCACACTTTTCCTGGGCAGGCTCAGTCCTCTAAGTGGCTACCAGTAATCAGTTTTTGTGCACATTCTTTCACCAGAAACTGACAACTGTGAATCAGTGGAAGGGAGAGAATGACCGTAGAACATATTTCACGATCAATCTCTATGAAACGAACCTGCCACCTCCTGATCACCAAAAGGACACCCAGCTGACTGAGCCATCGAGATAAAAGGGGGCATTATCAGGTAAGGCGCTTCTAATGAATACCCACAGCATATGTTTTTATGGAGAATTAGGACAAATTACCCCAGAATTATCAGAAAATATTCCTCCTTAACAAGTCCTCTGTTTACAATGAAGAAAATGCACTTAATTTTTAAATCAAGTGAAATTGACCAAAACATGTACATTCTACTTCAGTTGAAATAACATCCAAGTGTCAATTAGGCCCAAATGTTTTCTTGTTAAATCAATGTAACTATTAAGTGCAGAATAATAAAATTCTGTGGGAAAAAATTAAAAGCAAAACAGAAAGGAGTTCAAGTCAACATCATGCAAAACTCAAGGCTCCAGATCATGGAGTATTCAGAAGTATATGATCATAGATCCAGGTAAGAGGGAGTAACAGGTAAATATTTTATCTTATTTTTCTTATTTCTCCATGAAAACATATGTTATGGGTACTCATTAGAAGTGCCTCATCAAGGCACTTCTAATGATTACCACAACTTATGTTTTTGTGAAGAAATAAGAAAAATATCAATACTTTTTGGTTGGAAAAAAAATCACTTTATATGGAGCTATGCTGATGTAACCATTAAAGTGCTAATCACAACTGCAACAGACATTTTGATTTTTTAAAATTATTTTTCAGAGAAAATAAATCTTATCATTTCATGTGAATTGTCTGCAGAGCAGACAATTCACATGAATGTCAAGCTTTATTTTCCCTGAAATATAACAAGTAAAAATTTAGAATTTCGTCTGCTGCAATTTTGCATGGTGTTTTAAGGGTTATAAGTATGCACTATATGTTTTGCAGCAAACATGCTGACAGATAGGGGGCATTGGGGGTGGGGGTTATATACACTTATTGTTTCAATACAAAATTAACAAAAACTATGCTTAGAAATATTATCATCCGAGGACATGTAAAGGAGGAGTTTTGGTTGATAATTCTGGGTTATTCTAAAAAAATTATTATGTGGTGGGTCCTCATCAGAAGCAGCTATTGTAGGTTACTAAGGTATTCTCTAGAATGGTTTCAGTGTTGGTTAGAGTTGAGGTTTAATGTTACTGTCAACAATCTTTCAGTCATGCTGTGATGGTGTCTGGATGTGATGGTGGGAACTGGAGCCATTTTATGATGCCACCTCACTGCAGTGTCATACCCCAGACACATTGACGCGACTCTACCACCTGTCACATACAGTCATTGTTTGTGTTGAGGTTTTACAGCCCAGTCAACCCAATGGGGTCATGTCGAGCATGGTCAGTTTACCTAACCACACGTTTACTGGGCAGGCTTAGTCCTCTAAGCGGTTAACCAGTATTGTGCACATTCTTTCGCCAGAAACTGACAACTGCCCTTCTTGAATCAGCGGAAGGGAGAGAATGACCGTAGAAAATATTTCATGATCAATCTCCATGAAAGAATGTTGCCGACCTCGGCAGGGGTTGAACCCGCGACCTCCTGGTCTCCAGTCGGACGGCGCATCCAACGACCAGTCCTCACTCTTCTTGTACAGCTGAGCACCAAGCGAAGTATGCAGGTGCCTAGTCCACTATGGGAATGTCTGTCCCATTTGTCTGCACATTTTCCCACTCAATTTAAAATGAAAACGAAGAAGAAGAAAAAATAATTCTCAAACTTTTATCCTTGTCTGGTTTGGATTATCTCAAATAGGGTTCAGTCTGATAATGTAAGGTATTCTTTATTCAGTAAATGAACTTTAAGCTAAGAATGCTGGTTAAAAATTTCAGCAGATGACATTTTTAAATACTTTTCTTATTTTTTCCAGAAAATAGGCTCTGACATTTCATGCAAATTGTGTCCTTAGGAGACAATTTGCATGAAATGTCTGAGCCTATTTTCTGAGAAAAATAAGAAAAACATCACAATATTGTCATCTCCTGAAGTTGCCCAGGGTGTAGTCTAGGGAAAACATGAAAAGTGTTCCTGTAAAGTTAATAGCAATTTCCTGTTTTGTTTTATTTTTAATAATGAAATTATGACTTCAGAAAGAATCATAATCAATTTAATTCAAAACACTTTTTTATATATATATATATATAAAAAGCAGACTTTAGATAAGGTTGTTGTCTTTTTTTTCATCCTTGAAGAATTGTAATTTGTCATTCTCCACAAAAGCATAAATGTTCTGTGAACTCATTAGAACTGCCTCAGTACCTCTCAATCTAGTGCTATGAGAAAAACCAAAGGTAAATTATTTAAATCAAACGCTGATTGAATGAAATCAAAGTTGGTTTTTGCTTGAATTTAACCCATTAAAGACTGAATAAACTCTCCCACACTATATATTGGAAGAGTCCATTTTCAATTTAGATATGTCAGGCTATATGGTGTAGATATTCCTAAAGAATAATGGTTGAACTATTTGCAAACAGTGGAGACTCTGATCAGACACCGCTTTCTGTGGCATTTGATCTGGGTCTGCACTGTTTGCCAGTTACCAGTTTAGGGGTCTCCTGTCTTCAATGGGTTAAAAATACTGTGTATGTTTGTATGTCTTTCAACAATTAGCTTAAGTTGATGAGAAAAAGCATCCCTAAATTTCCCCAAAATCAAATGTTCTTAACCCTTATCCTGCTGTTCATGACAACCCCTACCTTTGCAAACAGGGTAGATCCAGATCTGATGGCTATCTGATCAGGATCTACACTGTTTGTCATTCAGTTCGTGAATTTGAACGAAAACATTATATGATGTAATCTGATTGGCCGATATTCAGAAATGGGTGTGGTTAATTAAATAAGGGTTAATCCTTGCTCTGAACATAGACAGTTTTACCTGGACAAACAAAATTACAGGATGTTCTTTGGATAGCCTCTCCATCACACTCCTTACCCCCTCCCCTGGGGGTAGGGTTTGTACATGTTCTTTGTCGCCGCTGCAAACCTTTGCCACATGATACTGAACAAGCCGACCACAGAGACCATATTGACCAACCACCATTCACTGAAAGAAAGGAAATCTTGCTGACTGATGAGCACATCAAATTATGGGGATGGATACATTTTCAGGGGAGGCAACTGTCAGTACTGTTTTTGTCCTCCGCTATGTGAAAAAGCGCCTTCCCTAAACGGAAAGAATTTGCTCTCATCTTTCTTTTCAGAGCAGACCCCCATTTCAGAAGGATACCTGTGCACAGAAGTAAACTGAAGTTCCAAGAGGGAGAAAAGTCTTTCCTTTAAGAATCGGTGCCAATGAGAGGAATTCAAATGTTTCCATGTCAGAGTTATTTCCCCAGTCAAATGGACTTGTTCAATTTTTAGGACAAGTACATAGCTCTTGATAAGGCATGTTTTTCAACCAAAAAAGTATCTATATTTTTCTTATTTCTCGACGAAAACATATGTTGTGGGTACTCATTAGAAGCGCCTCGGCGAGGCGCTTCTAATGAGTACCCACAACATATGTTTTTGTCGAGAAATAAGAAAATTATTTGCCTGATACCCTTTCTTATCTAGACCTATGCAAGTATGATAAAGGGTTAAGATGTCTGAATACTTTACTGCTCTCTGGGCTAATTCAGCAGACAACTAAGTGATGTTATTTTTCTTATTTTTCCTAGAAAATAGGCTTTGACATTCCATGCAAATTTTCTTCTGAAATGTCAAGGCTTATTATCTGGAAAAAATAAGAAAAATACTTTAAAATGTTGTCTCCTGAAATTTTTATAGAGTATTAGTGTAAAACCTGTACCTACCATAAACAGTAAGAGGTGCTGTATGGCTGAGCCTTCTGGCAACAATGTTCTGAGCACCACAGGTGTAGTTCCCAGTGTCAATCAAGCGTGCCTGGTTGATGATGAGACTGCCCTCACTGGAGATAATAAAGTTGATATCTCCTTTAACATCTATCTCCTGTCCATCTTTCAACCAAAATACCTGCAACAGAAGAAAAAAAAGCATAGCTGTTGGTAAGAGTGCCCAGATAAATATTTCTCTTTTTTCTTAATGAAAGCATATGTTGTGGGTACTCATTAAAAGTACTTTAACCCTTGTCCTGCTGAATAAATTAAGATGCCACACCCACTTCTAATTTTCAGCCAATCAGGTTACTTGATCCAGATTGTTGCTATTAATTTGCATACTTGATGGCAAACAGTGTAGATCCAGATCAGTTGGCTTCTGAAGAAGCCAACTGATCTGGATCTACACTGTTTGCAAAACAGGGTATATCTGGGCTCAGCAGGACAAGGGTTAACAAAACCTGAATGCTTTAAATTGTTATCCCTTGCTCCATATCCATGGCCACCTGAATTCCACTACTCTTTTTTTCATTTTTTCCTCACTTACTTACTGGAGATAGACACAAAACAAAGCATTTCTGCTTCTAAGCTGTAGACTGTCTAGTGGTGTGGGGAAGCCGGGGTAGTTCTTGCCAGATTGGACAGGAAATACTCTGTGAAACCACTGCAACCTGAAAGGTGACAGTCAAACCATAGATACACACCAGCAGATTGTTTATCGATATTTTTTTTTTCACCACTCTATATTTTCATTAATAATTTCGTCAAGACATTGCATTGTGGGAAATGAATCAGGCAATCTATTTATTGGGGGCAGTTGCCAAATGGCAACAAGATTTAACATACCACATTTTGACAATCCATTATCCTGTTACTACCATGCTAACCCTTGTCCTGCTGAACCCGGATATGCCCTGTCATTAAAAACAGTGTAGATCCAGATCAGTTGGCTTCTAAAGAAGCCAACTGATCTGGATCTACACTTTATCATTAAGTATGTGAATTTGTATCAACAACCTACATGTAGATCAAGTAATCTGATTGGCTGAAAATTAGAAGTGGGTGTGGTATCTTCATTCAGCAGGACAAAGGCTAATAACTACCTAACAAATAGTTCTCTGCTAATGCTGATAACACTGCATTATGCATTAATAAGCTGTATACAACTCTGATGCCTATAAATGGCAAATAAATAAACAAAACCAGAGAAAACTTCAAACTTTTGAAGAAATGAGATATAAATCATACAGAGTACAATAACAGGGGACAAATAAGAATACTCCAGTAAAACGCGCCAAATCTACAGCTTGAACGGTTACCGTGTCCCGAGTTTAGGGTAAATAAGGTATAATGTTATCTGCTAATATTTGAATTCATTTAGCTGAAGGTTAAACATCTGCTACTACTTCAAAATAATCATTTTCACCAAAATATTTGTATACATATGTTCTTGCTAATATTTCACATTCAACATGTTTTATGAGGCGATGAAAATGGCTTATGGACAATGAGGAAGGATAGTGTCATAGAAAAAGCCAGAGGAATTGTTAAGGGGGAGTATTGGGTGATAACTATGGGATAATTTTCTCCAGTTCTCCATAAAAACATATGTTGTGGGTCAGGGCTCTGGAAATTTTGAAATCTGAATCGGTCCAGCCGATGACGATGACGTCATCAATGAGCCCATTTCCCCCCCCAAAAAAAATAAGTATATATCACCTGTCACGAAAACTAATGACAATTGGCAGTCCTATAACTCCTTTTAAATAATACACCTAAACCCTGTATATGACGGAAGTCCGGGTATAACGAGCATGTTCAAAGCTGGCGTCATCAATAAATACAGTCAGGTATGTAAAAAGAAAGAAAAAAAAAACGTTTTTGTTGTTATTTCCACCTCCGCAGGGTTTTCCTAAACTATTTGTAAACAACTGATTCCCGTCTTGTATAAGCGCGAAGACGGCGGGAAACAGGAGAGACGGAACGAAATGACTTTCATGGACCCAAATAGGTCTAATAAAAAAGGCCTGCGCCACGGGCGGTTTTGCAGTTTTCAATGTTTCAAGATTTGACCAGACTGCTTAAATTTTAAGCACTGACCAATCTTGTCTAGCGCAAGTGGTGCATTACTTATTTTTACCGTGAAATCTACCTTGAATTATACTCGCATGTTACTGCAATCAACAACAACAACAACAACAACAACAAAAAAAGAATCAATCAATTATACCCAGATCAGACGCCGTTGTATGCGACATCTGATCAGGAGGTACACAGTTTGGGAATTAATTTATCAGATCTGGGACCGACAAACCGTGTTGATCAAAACAAAAAGGAAGAGGAAGAAAACGGGTGCGGTCAAGCGGTGCATTCTTTTATTACTCTCAGTAAAGCGACCTTTGATCTTTTGGACACGCCGACTGCACCTGGATGTTTTGCAGTCTCAGTGTATTCACACGTGTCACACAAACGGATTATTATCAGACTACCATTACTGATGATTCGTGTTAATCGCTTGTTTACCGCACAAAGGTCAGTGAAGTGTTGATTTTTTGACAATGTTTGGATAATGACGTAATTAATTTGTGCTGCGGTAGGTTGCCGTTATTCAGCTGTCTCTCCAATATACATGTCAAATGACCGTTTAGAGCCTTTTAACTACCATAATATCGCATTTAAAAGGTGCGCGGACGTTGTCAGTTTGTGAAGACTTGACCGTTTGTGATTTTTTAAACATCATTGATTCGTGAAAATTGGTTGGTTGGGGTAAAGTGGGGTTCAAGGCACAAACCTGTTGGACCGATTTATTAGCGTTTTGGGGTGTTTGAAATCGGTCCAGAATTCTTAATTTCGGCCCAGACCTGCTATTTTTCCGGTTTTCCCGAGCCCTGTTGTGGGTACCCATTAGAAGCGCCTTGACGAGGTGCTTCTAATGAGTACCCTTAACAAAATTATGTTTTTATGGAGAAATAAGAAAAATTATCCCAGAATTATCCCTGAATACTCCTCTTTAACAATTCCTCTGAAAGCCAAATTTTGCACTACCATATTTACCAAAAGTGTTCGGACACCATAATTCCTTACCATACTTGTCCTAAAGCTTGACAAGTTCTATTTTACTACCTGTGATGTGGCTAATACATTTGTATAGTGCTTGATGAGTGGCAAACAGTGTAGACCCTGATCAGATGCTGCATTCTGCAACAGCTGATCTGGGTCTATACTGTTTGCTCAGGCCTGTCTGTCCCAATATTTAGGGTTATTATGGTATTTTTTTCTTCTAATTTCTCTAAATATATGTTGTGGATACTCATTAGAAATATCTTTGTGAGGTGATTCTAACTGGAACCGAAACTGTATGATCTGGTGGAGGGATAAGAAATTAGTAAAAACACATGCAAGTCTAGACCACTGGAACGCTACAAAAACCAATAAGACAACACCAAACACACCGACTAACTGGAAAAAAAGTCCTTAGAAATACCATAAATTTTCTTATTACTGTATATTCCCTAATTATTGGGACCCCTAACTCTTTATCATAATGTACTGCAGTGGCGAATCCAGGATTCTTTAATAGGGGTTTCAAAATTTCTGAGGGGTTCGGTTTGATCCAACAACAGTAACCTATGTTTGGGCAGACAAGTCTAAGCAAACAGGGTAGACCCTGATCAGATGCCGCATATCTCCGCATCTGATCAGGATCAACATTGTTTGCTACTCATCCAGCAAATTCACAATTTTAGACGCATTCACAGGTAGTTTCATGGATGTGAATTTGTTTTTAAAGGTACAAGGTAAAGAGTTAGATGTGCAAATATTCTAAGTAAATACATTAGATAAGAGAGGGTTTCAGGCAAATAGTTTTCTTATTTCTTGATGAAAACATATATTGTGGTACTCATTAGAAGTGCCTCGGCAAGGTGATTCTAATGAGTACCCACTACATATGTTTTTGTCAAGAAATAAGAAAAATATAGATACTTTTTGGTTGAAAAAAGCGCCTTATCAAGAGATATGCAGTGAGTATCCCACATTAAACATCCAAAGAGGGGTTCAACTGAATCCATGAACCCACTTTGGATCGGCTTCTGTCCAAAAATTTGTACAAGTTCATTGTACTGCTTCTTGATTTATCTAAAAACTGTTGGATGAGTGGCAAACAGTGTAGTGTCATCTGATTTGGGTCTACACTGAAAAGGTTTCTACTCTAAAAGGACAGAATTTTCTCCCCTTGGGATCAGACCTCAGAAGATGCTTTGTGTGCAGAAGAAGAAACAGGAAATCATAAAGTTGTCTCCCTTGTAAAAGATGACAAAATCTTAGATCTAGAGTTTTGTGGCCCAGTCTACACTGTTAAGGTCATGTCAAGCCAGTTGGATGACCTACCCACACTTTTTTCTGGGCAGGCTTAGTCCTCTAAGTGGTTAACCAGTACTTTGTGCACATATTTTTGCCAGTAACTGACAGCTGCCCTTCTTGAATCATTGAATCAGTGGAAGGGGTGATTACATGAGGGGTGGTAAACAATGACTATAGATATTATTTCATGATCAATCTGCGTAGCACTTGATAAGGCGCTTTTTTCATCCAAAAAGTATCTATATTTTTCTTATTTCTTGACGAAAACATATGTTGTGGGTACTCACTAGAAGCACTTCAGCGAGGCGCTTCTAATGAGTACCCACAACATATGTTTTCGTCAAGTAATAAAAAAACTATTTACCTGATACTCACTCTTATCTAGACCTATGAATCTCCATGGTGATTAACATATGTGGCTGAGCTCAGATTTGAACTTGCGAAACTCAATCTGCAGTCAGACATGTTACAGACTGTAATATGGAAGCTGGTAAATGAACTGTGGGACTGAGTGAATATATTAACCTTTAAAGTGCCAATCACAACTGCAGCAGATAACATTTTGAATTTTTGTTTTTAATTTTTCAGAGAAAATAAGATGTCATTTCATATGAATCATCTGCCTTACATTGAATGTAAGGACTTATTTTCTCTGAAAAGTAATTTAAAAAAAAAATTAGACTGTCATATATCATATCATATATCATAATCAGATTTTTGATTAACGTGCAGGTACAGGGGCAACATCCACATCAGTGGGCCCCCTTCCAGATAGCTGACTTGCTGCACACATGGCAGATCTCACACCAGATCTCCATTTGGTATGTCTATCATGAGGGTTGATAGCTGAGAGCTTCCACTCTCTGCAATCCCTCTCTGTCAGCTGCTTCCATGTCATCTTGGGCCTCCCAGGCCCATGCTTTCCATCAACCTGTATGTCAAAGGCTGTCTTGACTGCAACATTGGAACGTTCCACATGTCCATACCATCGGAGTCTTCTCTCCTTCAGAATGAGGTCCAGATCCTCAATGCCAAGACACGCAAGTAGCTCATTGGACCTGGTGGTGACAATGTCTTGTGGCCTGACATTGCAGATCTGTATGATCATTGCCCTGTCATTTCGCTGCAGACGCTGGAGGTTTGGCTTTGTCAGTGGCCAAGTCTCGCTGGCATGGAGCATTGCACTCCGCACACAAGAGCTGTACACATGGCCACGTGTTTTGAAAGAGAGGTGGTGTGAAAAGAGAACTGGTAGCAGATCCTTGAACTTCTTCCAGGCGGATTTCACACGTGTTGTGGTTGAAAGTTCACAGCCACCTGCTGCTGAGAGCATGTCTCCTAGGTAGCAAAAGGAAGCTACCACCTCAAGCCTGTCAAGTCTGACCTGGACTTCCTTCTGTGGTCTGCCATCCAAGGGGCGTGCAGTTCACTGGTACCTTGTACATCTGTAGTCAGGGTCTTTTGTCAAGCGCTTGAGCCCACTGCATTTCTTGTGCACCCAGTGCTTGCAGCCATTGCAGAAGATGCTGTTGCCGCCCACTCCAGTGCAACAGACAGCCCATGGAAACTCGCCTGAACTCTGCAGGGGGTCCAGTCCCTTACCGCAGATCATGACCTTTGTCTTTCCTGCATTTACTCTCAGTCCTTTCTTCTCCATTGCTTCTTTCCAAGTCAAGAGCCTCCTGACACATTCCTCAAGCGATTCAGCGATGATAACAAGGTCATCGGCATAGAGGTCCTCCCAAGGGACCCCAGAGCGGAACTCTCGTGATAAGGGCATTTGCTACAATTTTGCTGTTTGCAAATAGTTTAGCCATTTTTCTCTCATACAGCCTGACATACCTAAAATTGAAATTTGACTCAATATATAATGTGTGAGGGGTAGTTGGGATGGGGTGGTAGGGGGAAGTCTATTCAGTCTAAAATGGGTTAAGGGTTAACTATGGAAGGCTTGGCAATTACCTTTGGGAGAGGTTTTCCATCTGGTGGTAGACAGGACAATAATGTCTGCTGCTCTAGTTCTACCCTGACGGCAACAGGTTCCCTTTCAAAACGTCTTTTCAAATCTGAAAAGAAGAAAAAAGTCTCTGTATCAATTTGTATTTAAATGGAATATCTAAATGAAACATATCACCCTGAAGCCTATGTCACTCTAAAGCCCCAAGCAAAGTTTGAAGCAGAAGAAAATTTTGATTTTTATTTATTTTTCAGCAAAAACAAGTCTCAACCTTACAGCAGATGATTCACATCAAATATCAAGACTTTTATTCTCTAAAATAAAAAAAAAATAAAATGTTGTCTGCCATGATTTGTTAGCACTTTATGGTTTAATTAGTTTATTATTTTATTGCTATTTGACCCAGACCAAACAGCTCCTAGAGTAGTTCAGTAAAACCTATCTATCCCAATACACCACAACCTCTTTATAACACTATTGTTGGGGTCCATAGCATTATAACCGTGTTCGTTAAACAACCGTGTTATATTCAAACAAAACCGTATAGATTATATTGAAAAATGACCATTTATGGTCATTTTTCAATATAATCTATTCATTTTTGGGATCCATCTTTGAACCGTATTATATCCAAAACTGTGTTATAAAGAGGTTGAAGTGTACTTAAGGTAAATATTTAATAAATCATTACTGGGAAAAACTTCTGAAACAGCTAGTCCCTCATTTCAAAATAGCTGTCCCTGCCCCCACTCCTTCCCCCTGCCACCCCACTCCTAACAACTTTTAACTACCTGGTGATATGTCTAAAATTGCTGGCTAAATATCAAATAATGCAGATCCTGATCAAACTAAGCAGTATGATCAAGGTCTGCACGGTCTGCTCAGGAACTGTATGTCTATGATGAGGATTTAGTTTTACGTCCCTTTCAACATTTTATGTCATATCAAGATGATGGGTGATAATGAAAGGCTATAAGCAATGAAGCACCATACAGTCATGAGAGGAATTCCCCCTCCAGTGGGATTTTAAACCCAGACCGTGTGATCTAAAGTTGAGAGCGCTAACCACTCCGCCACCCATACTTTTCAAACTATTTGTCCAAATATTTGAGGTAAATATGGTAGTGATTCCACTTTAACTTTTAAAGCACTAGACAAAATTGTAGCAGATGAAATTCTTTTTTAATTATTTTTCAGAGAAAATAAGATGAGATTGCATGTGAATCCAATTCGCATGAAATATCAAGTCTTATTTTCTCTGAAAAAAAAAAAGAGAAAAAAATCAAAATGTTGTCCGCTGCAGTTGTGACTAGGATAAGGGTTATTGTCCTGTAGATTTTGAACTGGGATATCTTTTCATAAGAAAAGTAACCTTTTGCCCTCTGTAGGCAAATTCAGCTGTGGACAAACTGATATTTTTCTCATTTTCCCAGAAAATGGGGTTCAAGATTTTATGCACACTTCATCCTTAGGAGACCACCTGCATGAAATCTCAACTCCTTTTCTTCAAAGAAAACTAAGAAAAAATATTTCAACTTGTCCTTTGCTGAAATTTTCATCCATCATGCCAAGTATCAAGGGCTGTCTTAGAAATACAACACCCGTCACACCAGACATGGGAACCACTTTGATCTGGATGACGGTCATTTTTTTAAACTTCCCAACATTTGACAGGCCCCTTATAAAGAGAGTTAAAGTGCTTGACAACGAAACATCTCACCCATATAATATTTCTAAATGAAACTAAAGTCCTCCTTTTAAGAGAACCCAGATCAGCTTTATTTAAAAATGATCTCTTACTCCATGAAAAGACATCCACTCATGAACGTTTAGTATGTTATATATATTAAGCTATCCCTATGTTTAATAGCTAAACAACCATGTTGTATCCAAACAAAAATCTATAGGTTAAATAGAAAAATGACCATAAATGGTCATTATTTTTTATATAATCTATATATTTTTGTTTGGATACAACACTTTTGGAGTCCAAAATGGTCATTTTTCTATATATATTCTATATATATTTGTTTGGATACAATACTTTTGGGGTCCACCTTTAAAACGTCTTATATCATAAATCATCTTATAATTACCATATTCGACCTAATTACCACACATACCCTTATAAAGGCACAGTCGAGCAATTTATTAGTCTTCAAATTACAGCTTGTGTACTTTTATCTGCTTCTTTATAAAAGCATATGTTCTTGGTACTCATTTGAATTGCCTTGACAAGTCAAGGCAATTCAAGTGAGTACCAACAATATATGCTTTTATACAGAAAGTCAGAAAAAATATCTCTTAACTATCATTAAATAATCATCTCATAATAATAATAATTGTTTGTGTTGAGGTTTTAGGGCCAGTCAACCCAATGGGGTCATGTCGAGCGCTGTCAGTTTACCTACCACACGTTTACTGGGCAGGCTTAGTCCTCTAAGCGGTTAACCAGTATTGTGCACATTCTTTCGCCAGAAACTGACAACTACCCTTCTTGAATCAGTGGAAAGGAGAGAATGACTGTAGAAAATATTTCATGATCAATCTCAACGAAAGAATGGTTGAACCCGCGACCTCCTGGTCTGCAGTCGGACGGCGCATCTAACTGAGCCACAGAGGCCGGCAATAATAATAATAATAATAATAATAATAATAATAGACTTTATTTTTAGAGGGTGACGGATTTAGCAATACAAGCTAATCTCATGAAGTCATCTTCTTATCTTTCTTTATAGTCCTTATCAGACGGATATTTTACTACAAGTTTTTCAAGTAATCTTGAAAATCCTAAGTGCACAGTGGATTGATTCGGTCAAATATGGTAACTGTCTTATAAAGACATTCCAGTGTACTTAGGGTAAAGATGGTATATTGGCTGTCCTACAGCACTTACTCAAAATTGATTGAACATATGAGCATCATTGTGCAAAAAAGGTCCCAAACAGTGCATAGAAGAACAGTATAGGCCTTCATCAGCTTGTGCATACTTGCAGTCTAATCTCTTCACTTACATATTTAGGTACTGCCAAATCCACCTGTGTACTGAGAGAACCTGATCAGACTGTATGCATGTGCAGGCAGATCTGCACTTTCATTTTCACAAGTACACTAGGGATCCTTTTTGCCTGATACAGCTATGATTGAGAAGAACCATAGAAGGAGGATTCTGATTAATTTCTACATTACATGCTATGCTGAATGCAAATACACCACAACCTCTATATAACACTGTTGTTGGGGTCCATAACATAAACCATGTTAGTTAAACAACCGTGTTATATCCAAACAAAAATGTATAGATTATATTGAAAAATGACCATTTATGGTCATTTTTCAATATAATCTATACATTTTTGGGATCCATCTTTGAACCGTGTTATATCCAAAACCGTGTTATAACGAACCATGTTATAAAGAGGTTGTAGTGTATAGAAAAACCTTCATATATCTCCCTGTACTGAAATACTGGAACACGTGCCCTATATAGATAGCTTTTGATAAGATGCTGAAAGAAACAATCCAAAAGTATTGATATTTTTCTTATTTCTCCACAAAACATATGGTGAGGCACTTCTAATGAGTACCCGCAACATTGTTTTCATGGAGAAATATGAAAAAATATTTACCCGATACCCACTCTAGACCTATGACCCTATTTACCCTAAGTAGTCTGACACCTTAACACGTTACCATATTTGTCCTAAAATTTGAACATCTATATTACCCCTTGTTAAATAGTCAAAAAGTCCTTAAATGAGTGGCAAACAGTGCCTTATCCATGCCTGAACTATGTTTACACTGTTTGTTCGGACTGTTCGAATACCATATTCAACCTAATTACCACACTTGGCACTTAAGTTTTTCAAAATTAATGGAACAAAATGAATTAAAATATCTTCCTAATAAGGGCACACTTTAAAGGAATATGAGCAGAGGTCTTCCTGAGGGGCGTATTCAATGATGCTTATGGGATATATGTTCTGATTTTTTTTTTATAAAAGCATATATTGTGGGTACTAATCTGAATTACCTCGACATGTTTATAAAAGCATATGTTGTGGGTACTCATTCGAATTTCCTCGACTTGTCAAGTCGAGGCAAATCAGATGAGTACCTACAACATAATGCTGTTATAAAAAAGTAGATAATATTACACGGACTTCAATCTGAATCCTACAAGTTGCTTGATGGTGCGCTTATAGGGGTATATAGGGATAGAATATGGTACTTACAGAAAATATGGTAAATTAGGTGGAAACTATCAAGAACCTGCTGGCAACAGTGAAAATAACATCAAACTGAGCAGTATGTGATCTAATGACTAATGGCTGACCGTTCTGCATTTTGAGACAAATACATTTTACTTATAAACAGACAATACCATATTTACCATTAATATTTGGAGAGAAAAACCCTGTGCAAACAGAGGAGATCCAGCTTAATCTGCTCCTAAGGAGCAATGGGATCTGAGTCTTAGGAGGAGTTTGATGCTGTTATATTGGCAGTAAAACATTCAGGTTTTCTTCCCTGGAAAACATCTTTATGGAGAGTGATGATCATAACAGTATCTCAGAAAGCAATAAATGTGTTTGATAGAGATATAAAGAAATTATCATATGACTGCACTCCTTATTTGGTGCCCTGAAAATGAAATGGGAGGACGGAAATTAACTGTCTTGCGTGTTTCAGGCTTACTATTCCTGTAGAAGATGGAGCCCCAGAAATGGTCTAGACTTTGTGCCTACGAAATATTTCAATTCTTCTCCAAATTTGGAAAACAATCATAGATACAACCTTAAAACTTAATATGTTTCTACTTGTTAGCTAGTTGGCTTCTGTTGTTTCCAGCAACAAATCAACAGAATGGCTCCAGACAAACAGAGTTCTGTATTTACCCTAACGTTTCAGACTCCTTACCATACCTGTCCTAAAATTTGAACACATCCAATTAATACTTGGTGGAGTCTGAAGTGCTAATGCAGCTATGACACTATGGCAAAAAGTGCAGACCCTGATCAGACTGCATCTTTTGGAGTAGTTTGATCTATTGCTACACTGATTGCTCAGGCCTGTTTGAATATTTTAGATATGGCAATCAGAAGAATATTCTGTCTTCATTTTCGTATAACAATTCAACAAACTTGTTCTAATTTAGCAAAATTTGATCTGTAGTAAGCTTCGGAAAACCCATTGAGCAGGAATCTTGGACATATTTTCATTGTGTATTATTTCTAAATAAGCTTTTTACTCATGTTTTCAATGTTATACTTACTGAGTTGAAATTTTAAGAAAGGACTTTTTGTGGATTTTCTCAATGCATAAATAAATGCCTGAAAATCACTCACAAACTTAACCTGTTAACCCTTGTCATGCTGAATAAATTAAGATGCCACGCCCACTTCTAATTTCCAGCCAGTCAGATTACTTGACCTGGGTTTTTGATAGAAATTCATATATTTAATGACAAACAGTGCAGATCCAGATCAGAAGCCAACTGATCTGGATCTACACTGTTTGCTAAGACAGGGCATGTCATGTTCAGCAAAAGAAGGGTTAACATAAAGCCCTTTGGGCTTCATTCAGTTTGCAAGTTATTCATCGGTGTTTACACATCCATAAAGATGGTTCATTACAACATGGTTTCAGATATAAAACGGTTTAAAGGTGGACCCCAATAGTCTTGTAGCCAAACAAATATGTATAGATTATACAGAAAAATGAGCGTTTATGGATTCAACGTTTATTAAGCTAACACAATTTCTGCTTTGGATCCCAGCAATATAGACTAGTTCCAAACTAATATTTGAATCAGCTGAAAATTACATATAGTTTAAAAAAATCCTATCTTTTGGAATGTATTTCTCTCTGATTTGGATGATCAGTTTCTGCAAGGTAAGGGAGATGATATGTGTAGAAAAATAGTCGGCTGGAGTATTTTACCTTTTTTTTTTAGATTAGAAAACTAAAACTCTTGGCCATGGGGCCAGGCTTATACCAACAATAATGTTATAAAGTGTCTGACATGTATATTTTTCTCTCTATTATACTTACATGCAAGTTCCACAAATCCTCTTTTACTTTTGACAATATTAGCACCGGGAGTTTCAGATTTATGATCCGAGGCATAACACTCACACCAATAGCCATCAGACCCATAATAATCCTCTACATCTTCACGTGACACAAATATACTTGAATGTAAGGTTTCCTTCTGTGTCACTGGATCTATGAACAAATTATTTGTATGATGATGTTGTTTAATCCAAGATCCAGCACATTTAAATGATATATGAACAGCGCCTTGCGCTATACACTCTAACACAGACGGTTTGCTTTTCACTACGTAATAGCGATCTTCAGGCTCTTTAACAAACACTGGTCCACCCTGAACTCCTATGTCAAATAAGCCAGAAATACTGTTGAGGTCACCTGAAAGTTTTCAAAGAAGATGGAATGAGATAACAACTCATTTCAAAATATAATGGTGACAGCAACACAGTTGAGATGACAATAAATTTCATGTTTACCCTAAATATTCAGACAGCAATGCCTGACCATACAATACAGACCCAGATCAACTGTTCCTTTAGACAGCCATTTGGTCAGGGTCTGTGACACAGCATCAGGTTCTGCATTGTTTGCTCAGGCCTTTTTGTCCCAATACCCAGGGTAAGGCCACAGAAAATCAATTATTAGATTCTCATCCCCACCCACCCATCAAAAATCTGACCAAATAAAAAAAAAACTGAGGTGGAAAACTTTTTCAGAGACAACTAGATTTTTGCTGAAAACAGATTTTATATCACTTTTAAGAAAGTCAAATGAATTATTGTTTTGAAAAGAGTATTAAAACAAGATTTTCTTCTTTTTGTACACGGTAGTTAGTATCAGTTATCTTGTTTTGCTATGACTGACATCTTCACTATATGGCCCAGAAATAAAAAAATAAAATCCACCCACCCACTCCATTTTTTTTTTTTTCTAAAATCTGGATGAGAATCTAATACATTACGAATACATTCAAATATATTGAAATTTTACAACCAAAAAAGGAATATTTCCTGATAGAAAAATGCTGATATTTTTCATATTCCTGCACAAAACATAGATTGTGGGTACTTGTTAGATCTGCCTCGGCGAGGCAGTTCTAACGAGTACCCACAACCTATGTTTTTAGCAAAATAAGACAAAATAATGTATACCCCTGTAAACCCCAGTTTTACTATATAAAAATGGGGTTTCAGGGGGTCAAAATTATATAGGTGTGTTTTCGTGATGATTAATTTTCTCTGGCCTAAACAGCAACCAAAAGCATAGGTCTAGATAAGAGGGGGAATCAAGTAATTTCTTCTCATTTTTCCATGAAAACATATGTTGTGGGTACTCATTAGAAATGCCTCGCTGAGGCGCTGCTAGAGAGTACCCATGTTTTCATGGTTATAAAATATCAATACTTTTAGATTGAAAAAAAACTCCCATCTTATCAAGAGCTATGTTAAAGCATACAATAATTATCATCTTAAAGGTTGACCGATACCTAGGCTACTTTTGCTGAAATTAGATCTCCACTGAAAGCAAACAGACCCAACCACCTTCCGTCTGACTATATTCCCTGAAGGAATGATTAGAAAAAGTGATGTTCAAAATGATTCCATGAAAATGAGATTCTGAGGATCAATACATTTATTGCAAAAATGCCTCACTTCTTATAAGTACCCCAAAATACCACATTTATGCTAAATATTCAATGGGACACCTTACCATACTTGTCCTAAATTTTGAACAAATCCATTTCAGTATCTGTGATGTATCTAAGAAAACCACTGGATTAGTGGCAAACAGTGTAGACCCTAAGCCACATTCTATGGCATCTGATCTGGGTTTGCACTGTTTGTCTTAATATTTTAGGGTTATTATCACGAAAACATACCTATATAATTTTGACCTCCTTAAACCCCACTTTTATATTGCAAAACTGGGGTTTACAGGGGTATACATTATTTTTCTTATTTCTGCTCAAAACATAGATTGTGGGTACTCATTAGAACCACCTCGGCGAGGCGGTTCTAATGAGTACCACAATCTATGTTTTGAGCAGAAATATGAAAAATATCGGAGATTTTAATCTGAAAATTTTCAGTTTTTGGAGATGAAATTTTGGGCGTGTTTTCGTAATGATGATGGTCAAGCTGTATTTTCTTTGAAAAATAAGATATAAGACATTGTCAGCTGCTATTTTTAAATTCAGCATATCTAAGGTAACTCTGCCCAGTAAAAATCCCGCCTCCCTATTTCATGGTGGTAGCACTCCCACACCTAAGGCATACATGCCATTAGCTGTTGACAGGAATCTGTGAGATTTTGCAATTTTTTAGGGGAGATTTGATGAAATTCTGTGAGATTTTTATGAAAGTCACTTTCAAGCTTACAATAGTAAGTTAAAAGCCATTATTTTAATGACTTAAGCTTGGGATAGCCATGCTAATGTGTGATTAATTTCTAGTTCTTCAAAAAATAGCTTATTAAATGGTATGAAAATTCTGTGAGATTTGAAAATCTTATGGGAAACAGGGTCCAGAAGGGCCAAAATTCTGTGAGATTTTGTCTCACAGTGTGAGGTATGGCATGTATGCTAAGGTTACAAATGAGTGCCCTCAGTGTATTAGCCAGGTGTCTGCTGTCATTCAACTGTTTACATGTCAGGACTGTCTGAAAGATCAATACAAATAATACTTTCATGCAGGGTAAAAATTTTAGCATACATTTTGAAATATTGTTTTTTCATTTTTTCCAGAAAATATGCTTTGACATTTCATGCAAATTGTCTCCTAGGAAGACAATTGCATGAAATGTCAAAGCCCATCTTCTGGCAAAAATGAGAAAAATATCAGCAATTTGTCATCTGCTGAATTTGCCCATAGCATTGTAAGACCTACAAACAACAGCAGCCTGACCAGAAGTGTGGAAATAACTGCCTTTTAATAGTAATTTATTTCTTGATTAGGTTGGAAATGAAACTGAGAAGCTACTTATTGAGATAAGGGGGGATTTATGGCTGGCTCAAGTTACTTTATTTCCTGATTCCTTGATTATCTGCCACTGTTTGCTAAATACCATTACGAAAACTGCCTATTCAAATATACTGAAAAGTTAATCACCGAAAATTTGAAAATTTTCACACAAAAAATTCAAATATTTTCCATATTGCTTCTCAAAACATAGATTGTGGGTACTCGTTAGAACCGCCTCGCAGAGGTGGTTCTAACGAATACCCACAATCTATGTTTTGAGCAGAAATAAGAAAAGTAATGTATACCCCTGTAAACCCCAGATTTACTATATAAAAGTGGGGTTTAAGGGGGTCAAAATTATATAGGCGTGTTTTCGTGATGCAGGAAAAACTTCAGACAGGATCTAGATCAGCAAATTCACATTTCTGTATGTAATGATTAGAGGGTGTGTGGGAATGCAGGGGTGGGGATAGGGGGTGAGGAGGGGATGGATGGGGTACACAAGCTTCTGCAGATGAGAACATTTCATAATTTTACTGAGCTCACAGAGTTTTGTGAGGATGCATAATTTTGGGGACTTTGTATATATAAATCTGTAAACTTTTGTTGATACAGATGGTAGTTGGTGTGTATGCTTGTCTTCTTTTTTTGTTTTGTGTTGTTGTTTTGTTAATGGCCTACCTGAGCCACTTTCTTCATCTTAAATCTGGTCAGGTATATGATGTCCTATTAACCCATTGTAGTTGGGAGACCCGTAAAAGGGTAAACTGGCAAACAGTGCAGACCCAGATCAGACACCGCAGAATATGGTGTCTGCTCAGGGTCTCCACTGTTTGTAAATACGAGTAATTTAACCATTTTTCTCTAGGAATATGTAAATCTCATAGCTGGACGTACCTAAAACTGAAATTGGACTCTTCCAGTATATAGTGTGGGAGTCTTTTCAGTATACAATGGGTTAAAGGTATGAAAGTCTCCCATGGCACCTGACCAATGGTAATCCTTTAGTGCTCTCCCAGCAAATTCAGCAGCTGATTATATTTTCCTTTTTTTTTTTTTTTTTTTTCAGAAAACAGGGGTTGACATTTCATGAAATAGTCTCCTAAGAAATGGCAAACCTTACTTTCTGGGGAAAAATAGGTAAAAAAATATTTTAAAATGTTATCTGATGGAATTTTTACCAAGCATTAAATGTTTTATTTTGTACCATGTTGTGGATATGCAGACAAATTTGCAGTTTAACCCTTGTCATGCTGAATAAATTAAGATGCCACGGCAACTTCTAATTTCCAGCCAATCTGATTGCTTGATCCTGGTTTTTGATAGAAATTCACATATTTAATGATAAACAGTGCAGACCCAGATCAGTTGGCTTCTTCAGAAGCCAACTGATCTAGATCTACACTGTTTGCTAAGACAGGGCCTGTCCTGCTCAAAAACATATGTTTTGAGCAGAAAGCTCAAAAACATATGTTTTGAGCAGAAATATGAAAAATATCAGAACTTTTATCTGAAAACTTTCATTTTTTTGGTGGTGAAATTTTCAATATATTTGAATAGGCCTGTTTTAGTAATGAGGCCTGAGCAAAAAGTGTAGAATTAGATCAGACACCATGTAAAGTGGTTTCTGATCAGGGCAGCAGTTTTTAGACACACAGAAACAGGCTGTAAAACAGACTTGTTCAAAGTTTGGGACAAGTATGGTAACAAATTCAGGTGCCCCAATATTAAAGGTAAAAATGGCATCTCCTGTCACCTGCAGCAGGCAAATGGGTAAAGATAAAAAAGTCGCCTTACCTTCTTCTCCCAGCACAGCACCACTTAATCCAAAACAAGCTAATATCAATAACATTAAATATTTATTCAAGTGAAATAATCCAAACATTGTTCTTAGCTGTACCCAACTCCAATACTGGCTGAGAACCGGTATAGATCCTTCATGCTCTGAGTATTAAATATAATTTTATCCAAACTTACTCTATCACTTCAATGCACACAGCTCATATATTAAATATTTATCAAAATTATCACATTTTTACATCATTTTCAATTATTTAAACACTTTTTGACCCCACAGTTTTTACCACATCCAATTTGCAATTTTGTGACTTTCTAACAAGTATTTGTAATATCCAATTTATACATATTATATATATATTTTAATTCCAATACAGCATTTAAATCAATCAATTTGCAGCACCTACTAAAAAAATAAAGCTTATTTTCTGAAAGCATCCCTATGTAATGCTTTGCATGCTGGATAAAATGTTCAGCAGATGACAATGAAATATTCTTCTTATATTTTATCCCAGAAATCAGAATTTGACATTTCATGCAAATTGTCACAATTTGCATGAAAAGTCAAATCCTGTTTTCTGGTAAAAAAATAAGAAAAATATCAATCTCTAACAAACAGTCATTGTCAGTGTTATTTTTGGCCTCTCTAATACCTCACAATACACAATACTATCTTTTGCTGTCTGCTGTATCAAAGTGTAAAGTGAACTCTACAGTGGCCTCTGATTGGACCAGCTATTTATCAATGAAATGTTGGAGGGCTCCAGATAAGAAGCTGCTTAACCCTACAAGTGCAGAAACAGACCATATTCTATTCTATTCTTTTCTATTTTTTTTCTTTTTCATTTTTGAGAAAATAAGGCTTGACATTTAAAGTAATATTGTCTCAGAATATAAAATAAAAAATATTTTAGAATTCCTCCTCTGCAATTTTGAATGTTCTTTAATCTTCACGTCTGTCTGGGCTAATTCAGCAGAGGACAAATTAATGATGCATTTCTTACTTTTTCCAGAAAATAGGCTTCGACATTTCAAGCAAATTGTCTCATGAAATTTAAAACCTGTATTCTGGGAAAAATAAGAAAAATTACTTCAGTATGTCACCTGCCGAAAGTTTTATCCAGCTAGGCATTTAGTTACTTAAAATATTCAGATATCTTACTCCTAGCAGACGACAAATTTATTATATTTTTCTCATTTCCCCAGAAAACAGGATTTTACATCTCATGCAAATCATATCCTAATGAGAAAATTTGCATGACATGTCAAATCTATTGTCTGGGAAAGATAAGAAAAATATTTCAGAATGCAGTCTGCTGACTGCGCTGACCCTGATCGGTGGCTATATTTTGCAGTGTCTGACCTGGATCTACACGGTTTGCTCAGCTCTCTCTGTGTCCAAAACCTAGAGTAAATACTGTAACATCCTTAATCGCTTATTGTGATGATCTTATATTAAAGCCAGAAGTAAAACAACCTTTACCACTGTCTGGGCAAATTCTGATATTTTTTCTTATTTTTCCAAGAATACAGGTTATGACATCTCATGTAAACTGGAGACAATTTGCATAATCTGTCAAACTGTTTTCTAGGAACAATAAGACAAATATTTCAAAAGTCATCTGCTGAAATTTTTAGCCAGCATGCTTGAAGTGTAGTGTGCCTAAACTTTAACACAGTGTTTGTGTGTTGTTTTTTTTTTTTTTTCCTTTTTCTCACATTTTTTTGTTTTATTTAATACTCTACTTTAAATCCTTGGACTGAATTATTGACAAACAAACACAGAAAAGCACAATTATTTAACGTTGGATTATTGGGATCAACTGTAGTCAAGAAGTCAGTGACATTTTTAGTTGTTATCTGACTGGATAAAATCTACATACGTAGACACGCCCACTACCACCTACAGTACTGCCTACTGACAGACTGGTATTTACCATCTTAAAGGTTATATTCTGCTAATGATATGAAGGCTTCTACACAGTGGGACAAAAACCACACAATAACAAGAACACTTTTAAGTATCAGTTGTTGTGTTTTTCTTTTTTTTTAATACAGCTGAACCATTTTGGAGCTTGTATTCCATAATTCTGACTTGATCTGACTTACTCATAGTTTTACTCATTCAGATTAGAATAGTCTCTTGACAGTAACCTCTTTATAAAAGGTTTCATTATAATTTTGGATATAACTTGGTTAAAAGATGGACCAAATCCTGATATCCAAACAAAAAAACGATAGATTATATAGAAAACTGACCAGTTTATGGTCTGTTCATTTCTTCATATTTGTTTGGTCATTTTTCTGTGTAATCTACCGTAATACCCTTAAGTATTGGGTTAGATAGGCCTTTGCAAACAGTGTAGACCCAAATCAGATGCCACAGAATGTGATCAGGGTCTACACTGATGCCATATATACAGCAATATTTTGGACATACCAAGAGGTAATAGAATGGACAATTTCAAATTTTAGGACACGTATGTAAGTAGATAAGGTGTCCAAATACTTAGGGTTATTACGGATTTAGGGCAAACATGATAGACCCTGATCAAACTGCTCCAAATTATTAAAATGAACAGAATATATAAAGAAGTTCCAGGGTAATCCCATGGACAGTTTACAGGTCACGCTGAATAAATCAAGATACCATGCCCATTTCTAACTGTCAGCCAATCACATTACTTGATCCAGATTATTGATATAAATTAATATACTGAACGATAAACAGTGCAGATCATCTGGATCTACACTGTTTGCAAAGGAGGGGCATATCTGGGCTCAGCAGGACCAGGGTCAATGTGATGTCACTGCACTGGTCTAATTTTATCAGGAACCTGTCAATCATATCTATTCTGCATTAAATTTACAATGCCCCCTTCCCCATAATTAGGGTAAATTATACACTATGGCTGTTGCAAGGTAGTTGTTCTTGGTGGCAGGAAAAAAGGTCATAAAATACAGGACAAAGAATTAGCATGTGTAAGAGTGAAAAACCTTCAAGGCTTTATATCAAATGTGACAAAAGCTGGGATTGGGTTACAGACCATCAACATTTTAGGCTTAGCATGTTGGGTAAAATTTTCAGCATACAACATTTTTTTTTTTTTTTTTTTTTTCAAGAAAATAGGATTTGGCATTTCATGCAAATTGTCTCCCTAGGATCACAATATTGCATAGCTTTACCTACCTTATTTACCTTAAATATGGGGACACCCAAGCTCCTTACCTAAATACTTGTCCTGAAATTTAAATTACCCCATATTAATACTTGATCAAACAACTGAAGAGTGGCAAACAGTGTAGACTCTGATCAGATGCTGAGTTTTGCAGCATCTGATCTGGGTTTACACTGATTGCTAATGCTTGTCTGTCCCCGATACTTAGGTTATTACAGTAGATATTTTGGCACAGCAGACCTTTCAGAAATTATTTTGGAAGTACTGTAAACATTTCAGCATCAACCTCTCAAGCAACTTCTGCACTGAAATCACAGATACTAAAACTCTTTGAATACATATTAATGCTTGGTATGCTGGGTAAAAATTTTAGAAGACAACATTTTGATATATGTTTTTTTTTTATTTTTTCCCAGAAAATAAGATTTGACATTTCATGCAAATTGTCTCTTTATGAGACAATTTGCATGAAATCTCAAAGCCTATTTTCTGGGAAAAATAAGAAAATACCATCAGTTTGTTATCTGCTGAATTAGCCCAGAGAGTGGTCAAGGTTAAACCTAAGTATTGGAACTGATAGGCCTGAGCAAATTGGGTAGACTCAGATCAGATGCCACATTAGGGTCTATGCAGTTTGCAACTCATCCACCAGTTTTAGACAAATGAACATGTAGTAGAATGGTCTTCTTTAACTCTTTCCCCGCTAGCGGTGACTTTTGTCATCTGTTGATAACCTTTGCAAACAGTTTGGACCCAGTTCAGGCCCAACAAAACGTCAGGCCTGATCTGGATCCAAACTGTTTGACACTGTGGTGGTATTCCTGGAAGATTTTTTTGAAAAAGTGAATTTTAAAAAAAAAATCCACAGATGACAAAAAAGCATGCAAAATTACCCAGCATGCAAAGAGTTAAATGGTAGGACAAGTATAGCAAGAGTTATGGGGACTGGATATACTTGGTACGTAAATGTTCTGCAGTTTTCTACTAGGGTGACAATTTTTGGGACTTCCTGTTTGTTATCCTGTTCATAAATCCCTTTCTGAAAAAGGGTCTACTTTAAAAGTAAAGTATGTGCACCTCAAGTCAGTAAATTCTTTACTTTTAGTGTAGACCCCTGGAATTTGCTCCCCTTGGGAGTGATTTTTTTCCTTTTAGAGTAGCTCTCCTTTTCAGATGGGAGGCAAAACTATTTTGATAGTTACCTCCCCTGAACGTGTATCAGTTTCCATTAAGGTTCCCTCATGCTTAGGGTAAATACAATACCTACCTTTACAAAGTATTTGATGTGGAGTTTTTACCGCAGAGTCAACACTGTAAGGTCATGTTGAGCTGGTCATTTAACCTACCCACACCTTTTGGAGTGTAGATCAAACATCAAATAAAACACTTTGTGGTTTAAGTTTGAACCTGAAACAGAAGAAAACCAGAAATGTGTTTGTAAAACACTATGGCCCAGTTGTTGAAAGCGTCGTTAGCTTAACGAGCTTGTTAAGGGTCATTTCGTTAACTGTTTTAGCGGATTCAATATACCCGGTACAACATTCTGTTATTTTTTGCTGAAAAAATGTGAGTAGCTTTTGCACTGCAAAAGCTACTCACATTTTTTCAGCAAAAAATTTCAGCATATTTGCATATCACTCAATGTAAATTTTAACGAATCGTTAACTAATGACATCGTTAGCTTTGAACAACTGGGCCTATGTCCCCAACTATATGCTTGTCCTTACAAAATGACAAAGTAAAAAAGAGACATAACTCTTACAAAATTATTCCATTTTTTTTTAAAGTTAATCAGGTGATCTACTCCCCAGCCCAAGTAAGCTCACCAAGTTTCAAGGGCCTGACTCAAATGGTTATCAAGATATCTTCCTCACAAGAAAAGCATGACCAATGGATGGACTAAAAGGACCAACAAAAGCAATACACCTCTCCAACTTCTTTGAAGTTGGGGCATAACAATTTGCAAGTAAAAACCCTTTCTTCCTGCTGTGTAGCATATGGAATATGCATCAAGCCCTTAATTTATCTATATGTGATGATAATCTTACAGGAGAATGGACATTATGATACTGCTGGGTCTTTGATCTTGTCCTTGCAGATATGATGGGGATGTAGATAGTGGCAGCAGAAGATTAATTCAATCAACTCCACATGTACACACCATAGCCATCAATCAAACCATTATGGACAATTGTTTAAAGAAAGATTTCCATTATGCCCATCAGTTTGATACATATTCCTTTTGAGTGCAATAAAGTGTACTCTAAAGTGTACTGGATCATGGTATATCTACCACTCTCTGCTAATTAGGAGACAAGCCCATTATTATCATATGGGCCCTCAGATCATCCTGCAACATATGCCCAAAGTATCATCCAGGCCTTTGCTCTCCATTCATACAATCTGTAGGATCCAATGATTCTGTTTGCAGTCAGTGAAGGCCCTGATCGACTGTGCGAATAGGCAGGCTGAGTTGGGCCTTCACTGCCTGAAGACATATTTTCACATGGCATGACCCATATTATGTGAACATTTTGTTTATCCCTAGTCCTGCTGAACCCAGATATATCCTGCCTTTGCAAACAGTGTAGATCCAGATCTGGATCTGCACTGTTGTCAATTAGAATGTGAATTTGTATCAACAACCTGGATTAAGTGATCTGATTAGCTGAAAATTAGATGTGGGTGTGGCATCTTAATTTATACAGCATGACAAGGGTTATTGGTTACTGTATTTACCTGATTATTCAGACACTAACTCCTTACCATATCTGTCATAAAATTTTAACAAGACTGGCTCCAGTCTCTAGTGACAAAATATTTTTTCTTATAATCTGTTTGATTATCCACTTAAATAAAACCAAAGTAATATCATGACTATAAAGGCCTGTCACTAGAGACCAGCCTTTATAGTCATGATAGTTTTTTTGGTTTTATTTTAGTGGATTATCAAACAGGATTATGAGAAAAATATTTAGTCACTGGAGACGGGAGCCAGTCTAGACTACCCCATGAGGTGTCTGAAAACATTGTGACTGAATGGTATACAGTGTAGACACAATCAAACTGCTCTTTTAGGCTGTTTCCTCAGGTCTACCTGTCAAAATTTATTGTAACTTGTATATCCATAAGTGTTCAGCCATTAGTTTTTGCTTTACAATTTTTACCTTTTGGTTGACTGAGGAGACAATTTGCATGAAATGTCAGAGCCTATTTTCTGGAAGAAAATAAGAAAAATATCATCAATTTGGCATCTGCTGAACTCGCCCAGATAGTGGTAAAGGTTAATATTGTCAATAAAACCATCTTACCAAATGTTTATCAATTTCACATCAATTTTAGCAAATTACACCCTCTGCTGAGTAATGTTGTTAATATTGTTAATAAAAGGGAAGGAGGAATATCAGTGGCTTAATTTTTTGTACAATTTCAAGAAAATGAAGTTAGCTGAAAAGGCTAACTGGACTTTTCATTGACAAATTATCAAGTGATGCATAAAATTGCTTTGAAGCTGACAGCCCTATCAAGCAAAAAAAGAAAGTACTTAATCATGTAAAAATAAGGCGATCATTCACACCACCTTGTATACAGCAGAGTCTGATCAGATCATAATACATTCAAAAATCTATATTTGTAATGCAGACCAGGGCCCAGTTGTTCAAAGATAACGACGTCGTTAGTTAATGATTCGTTAAAATTTTCATTGAGTGATACGCAAATATGCTGAAATTTTTTGCTGAAAAAATGTGAGTAGCTTTTGCAGTGCAAAAGCTACTCACATTTTTTCAGCAAAAAATATCAGAATAGTGTATATTGAATCCGCTAAAACAGTTAACGAAATGACCCTTAACGAGCTTGTTAAGCTAACTACGCTTTGAACAATTGGGCCCAGGTTTCCCCATAATATATCATCTTAAACTGCTCCAAGCAAGCAGACCTCAATGTGCCATTCAAAATCAGTTGTATCAGGTTGTTTTTTATTTCTGAGAAAATAAGGATTGACATTACATCTGAGTAGCATATCCTGACATGAAAACCATAAAGATGGTAAAAAATGTATATGATAAACACATCACTGCAGTAACATGATCTGATGCTCTTCAATCTGCATCACATCTACTGTTTGTTCCTAGATCTCTGCATCACACACAAGCATCTAATGTCATCCAGTAATCTGAGATCAACCATTCCATGTGATACAAAGTGTCAGATCTTGTTACTGTTGTAATAATGTGTATGTACTATTTAATCATGTTATATACAGTTGAACCTTGTTACAACAGCATTTGTTCCCAAGAAGCTGCTATTAAAATGTCTTTGCTGTTGTAAAGAATCCTTAAATGCAGCAGAATGATAAATAAGAAAGGGTTTATTCTATTTTGCCCATAGAACATGTTTTGAAATTTGTTATAATTGCCTCCATGGGGCAATTGTAACAAATATCCAAAACATACCTTGCTTAAAGATATTAAGTACAATATGCTTGCATAATTTCTGAATAATTGTCACCTCATGAGCAAAGGTTTCATGCCAGTCAAATTATCATAGTAAATTTTGTTGTTATATCAAGTGTCGGTATAAAGAGAGTTGACTGTGTCTGGCAAGGCCTGCTGTCCTTGTAGCGGGTAAAGGTAGAGGGTGACTGTTTTTGTTTATTCTGTTTCTTAACTTTCATTCCTGTTCCTCTTTCTTCCCTGTTACTATCTTTCATCTCCTCTACCATCTCTTCTATCTCTTTGCCCTCTTTCTCTGAGAGACAACACAAAATGACACATAAGGGTTGACGTGTCGTTAAACCCCAACACAATCAATCAATGTCTAAATATTTAGGGTAAGTAAGCTACAGATTTGCCTTAGTGAGCTATCATTTCATTTAATTGACATATCCTACTATAAGAAACCTTTTCACAGGGTGGCAATCCAAGAAACACCACTGGTCAGTTTAACAATGACTGGCATCTGCTACCAGTGGCTCCACTAATTTCCTTGTCATATTTTATTGAAAGAAGTAACACTTGGAGTGCAAACTGTCAATAAATATGTGCAGAAAAAATGGAAATCAATGTTTGTATATTTCTTTAATCTGACAGGCAAGTCCAAATTTAATGTCAAAAACAGCTGCTGCCAGCTTGTGCTAAAGATGCTGGTACTAGGTGTTGGCCAGGGTGCAGAACACATTATCATAGTGACCACTCATGTTCCATTCCTTAACCCATTGTAGTCGGGAGACCCGTAAAAGGGTAACTGGCAAACAGTGCAGACCCAGATCAGACGCCTCAGAATGTGGCGTCTGATCAGGGTCGCCACTGTTTGCAAATAGTATGGCCATTTTTCTCTAGGAATATGTAAATCTCATAGCCAGAATTACCTAAAATTGAAATTGGACTCTTCCAATATATAGTGTGGGAGAGTCTATTCAGTATACAATGGGTTAATTCTTAAATTTGCACTGACGGGGTAGACAGCAAGGTAAAGTGAGGGATAATTTTACCACTCTACAATACTTACCATAATAATCAAAATGTTTGAACACAACTGCTCATAGACCCAGATCACACTGCTCTTATGAAGCCATCTTTACGCTAGCACTCTTGTGATGTAACATCCACAAGTAGCTGATAGTAAAATTCAATTGCTCAATATTTAGGACAAATATGGTAATGGATTGAGGTGTTCCTGTACAATGGGTAGTTATGGCAATTAAGAGTGATGATGGTAGCCAGCATGTGCAAGTGTGAAGGCTGCTGGCTACTGACAATGATTCTAAAAGGCTACATTAGAAAAGTTTACTTGGTTTTCCAATGGCTTGCAGAAGCTTGGTCAAGCAATAGTTTTAACCCTTGTCCTGCTAAATAAATTAAGATACACCATTTCTAATTTTCAGCCTAACAGAATACTTAATCCAGATTGTTGATATAAATTCACATACTTAATGGAAAACAGTGCAGATCCAGATCAGTTGGCTTCTGAAGAAGCCAACTGATCTGGATCTACACTGTTTGCAAAGGCAGGGTATATCCGGGTTCAGCAGGACAAGGCTTAAGAAAACTTTCGTTTTTTTTTTATTTATGCCAAGTATTTGGACACATTAACTAAATAAATCTTCACCATATTGTCCTTAAATGTGAAGGACTACATTGCAATACCTATTCATATGTCTCAAAAAGTTGGACGAGTGTCAAAAGGTGTACACTCTGATCAGCATTCTGCAGCACCTGATCTGGGTCCTCACCATTTGTCTGGTTTGTATGAACAGAACAGAACAGAACAGAACAAAACTTTATTAATCTAACTACTTCTCAGGCCACACACAGGAGGCGTAAGAGAAGGAAGAAACTACATAATGAACAAAGCAAGTAACAAAGTTTACAAACAAACATTGTTCGTGTTACATTCTGTCCACACACATAAATACATACATACACACATGTGCATGTGTGCAGGTACATACATACAGTAGTGCCAAGACCAAAGGCTACACCCAGCGCACCAGGTGTCAACTACGTCCAGACATGGAATGAACACCACGTCTAAACGCAGCAACCCCATGCCCACCAGGGTGCAGCCCCATGTACACGCAATAACTAAGTAGGAAATAAAAAAAAAACAAAAAAAACATACACACACATACACAGTACTTAAATGACAGATGAAAACTTTTTCATTATTATATCTACAAATTTAGATAACTGAATAAGGTCTTTTACATTATCAGTAGAGAGCAGTTCTTTAAATTTAATGACATTAGGTCTCTTGTAAAAATATGATTTCAAAAACTGCTTTCGTTCGGCTTGAAAATAATTACATATGAAGAGATAATGGAACTCGTCTCCAATGTCTTGTTTTGTACATAGATTACATTTTCTTTCATCGAGTGGAGTATTTTCCCATCGACCTGTTTCAATTGGGAGTCTATGGTTACTCAGTCTATATTTCAGTAGTGCACTGTGCTGCTTTTTATTTAACTTTACCAAATAGTTTTCTAACTTGATGTTCTGTTTGTAAAGGTAATAATTTTTTCCTTTAGAAGATAGATTTACTTTCTGATGCCAATCTTGAGTATGCAGATCAACCAAGGTTTCAGAAATTTGCCTTTTAACAGATGTTGGATTTTCAATTATTCTTGTATTAAAAAGATCAAATCGTCCAACTGATATAAGTAATTCTTTTATGCTATGAATCCATTTATGTTGGTATTCTCCACTGCAGTACTGGTGATAAAGTATGTCATACAATAATTTAGATAATTTTGATTCTTTGCCATTAATAATATTCATCCAGAAGCCAATCAAAAGCGTTTTAATGGTTACATCAATGGGTCTGCGACCAAGCTCTGCATGTAGCATATACATTGGGGTGCTCTTTTTTGAGTTTGTGATGTATCTCAAGAATTCATTATGAAGATTTTCAATTAGTTGAGCCTTTTCAAATGCCCATACCTCACAGCCATATAGGGCTATTGGTAAAATAGTGTGATCGAATAATTGCAGTTGTAAATCAATAGGAAGATTCAAGGACCTGATTCTTTTGTGTAAAAGGTGCATAGCTTTCTTTGCCTGGTCATAGTTGTGCTTGATAGCCTTTGAAAAACTTCTACTTTTGGTGAAAACTACACCTAAGTATTTGAAGTCCTTACATATTGAAATTTTGTTTTCACCAATTCTGAAGTCAAAACGATCATCATTACGTGTTCCAAAAATTAAAATCTTGGTCTTATCGTAATTGATGTCAAGCTTCCATAATTTTGAGTATTCATGAAACACATTCAAACAGTGCTGGAAACTTTTTTCATCAGTTGCAAAAATAACTGTGTCATCTGCATAGAGTAAAACAAACAACTTCAGGTAAAAATAAACATCATCAGAAGCAAATTCTACATCAATACCAGGACATTTCTTAGACACAAGAAAGCTTTCAAGATCATTCAGAAATAAGGCAAATAAGACAGGTGACAGATTTTCACCTTGTCGGACTCCTCTAAAACAATGGAAAAAATCTGACTGATTACCGTTGAATGAAACACATGATTTAATTTCTTGGTACATGTTAAAGACAATACGAAAGAATTTCCCATTAATATTGTTTGCCAGTAATTTTGACCACAATCCTACATGCCACACAGAGTCAAAAGCTTTGCTAAAATCTACAAAAGAGCAGAATAGCTTTAACTTTTTGGATTTCAAAATTTCACTAAGAGCATGTAGAGCAAAAATATGATCGTTTGTAGAATATCCAGCTCTAAAACCGGCTTGATTTTCATTCAAAATATCATAAGTATTGAGAAATTCATTTAGTCGTAAGTTGAGTACTGCTGTGAAAAGTTTGCCAAAGCAGCTTAAAATTGTTATTGGTCTGTAATTCTCAGGCTGTGAAGGATCTCCTTTATGCTTGTAAATGGGCCTTATAATTCCTTCTAACCAGGCATCTGGCAAAATTCCAGTTTCAAGAATCAAATTGAAAAAAGAATTATACAATGGCATCATTATATTAGAAGTACTCTTTATGTATTCATTTATGATATCATCATTTCCACATGCTTTATTATTCTTTAAAGACTTGATGCATTTTAAGATTTCACAGTCAGTAATAGGTGAGTTCAAAATTGGATCATTATCATCAAGTGAAATCTTTATATTTTCATTCTGTTGGTTTTCAGAATCAGACTGTTTATTTAAACCTTTGAAAAAGCTGTATAATGAGTCAAGTCCAATATTACTACTGTCTTGTTTTTTACTGTCAATGCTGTTAATTATTTTCCAGTACTCCTTAATTTGAGTTTGTCTGTTATGTTTATTTATGAAATAGTTCATTTTCTTTTTGTATGCTTTGCTTGCTGTTACTAGACTTGACCTTGAGGAAGTTGATGGACATCTTGAAAATTTTGTTTTAGCCAGATGGTACCGTTTGCGTGCATGTGCACACTGTTTACCGAACCAAGGCATTTTGCCTTTTGTATGATTTGGGTATGATTTATCAGGAATACAAGTTTGTGCTGATTCATGAAAAATTTCAGAAAACTTAAGGCACATGCTATTTATATTATCCTTATTCACTGAGTTATAGTTTTTACTACTATCTTGAATGAAGTTGTATAGGTCATTTAATTTAGAACGATCTATGTTTTGGACAAAGATAGTTTTTTTATCTTCTGTTAATTTTGGCTTTCCTTTAATATTTTGTTTGGGATACTTCTTTGTATTCAATATAGAACTTTGAGAGAAACATAAGGTTGTACTTAGTAATGAATGGCCATCAGAAAAAAGGGGGTCAACTTCTAAAATTTCAAACATATTAACAAATTGCAATGCATGCTGTGATACAATTGAATAGTCAATAACAGAGAGATTACGAAAAGTCATAGCACCAATGTTTTTATCAGTTCCACACCTTCCATTGAGAATAAATAAATTATTTGATTTACAAATATCAATGAGCTTGTTTCCTTCATTATTGATAACCTTATCTTGTGATGTACGCTTTTTTGGTAGTTTACACTGGTCAAGAACTGAGGAGACACTGAAGTGACTTATCATATCTTTATCAAAATCAAAGTATTTTATGAAAAAATTATCCTCTTCAAGAAAGTCTTGTTTATTTTGAGTCCTTGCATTGAAATCGCCCATTAAGAGAACATATTTATTTGAAACACACATATTTGTGATTTCAACATTAAAATTTTCTATTTCATCAGGGTTGTAAAATTTTGAGTCATTTGGAGGAATATATATGGCTCCTACATAAATATCCTCATCAGTATTAAAGACTTTCTTGCTGATACTAAGCCACAAGACATAATCAGAATCAGATTCAATGTGAGAAACATGTGGAAACAATGACTGCTTTATAAAAACTCCAATACCCCCACTTTTGCGGATATACTTCTGTTTTCTACACTGAGAGAAGAAAACATAACCAGGCAGTTCAATAAGATCATATCTGTCAAGTTTTGTTTCACAAACAGAGAGCATGTCATAATTATTAACTAAACTGCTAAACTCGGGATATAAGACTTTGCGTTTCAAACCGCAGACATTTAAAGATGCAAATTTGAGTGACTTGTCATTAAGATTGTCATCCAGCTTTGCTGTATCATTATTTCTACTATTCATTGTAAAACAAGATGGTTGTAAAGTACTAGTTTCATTATTTTCAATGACATTTGTTTGTGCAACAGACTGAGTTGAGCCAATGCAATCATAATTATTACTAACAGATACATTCATAACAAATGACCTTGATTGGTCTGAAATTGTTTCACATATACATGCATGTTGGTTGCAGTCTACACAAACAGTCAACAACAGATCATATGAATTAAAGGTAGATATTGGAAATGGTGTACTGGCATATTTGCCTTTGTCCTATATATTGTAGCACAAACCAGTTGAGTCTTTATGTCCATACAAGTTACATTTGTGACATTTCACTTGTGTCTTGTGTCTGCAATTGTAAGTTTCATGATTTGTCATGCCACATTTCAAGCAACGTGCTTGTAGACCACTATCAGAAGTTCCATTTCCAGTAGATTGAAAGTTATTATTATAATTATAATGATGTTTGTTACGGGTCCTATAATGATTAATATGGCTTGATGGTGGATTATCCAAAGGGGTCTCTTGCCATAGCAGGGTTCTGGGTAGGTATACACAGGTTTCAAAGTTCTCAACAATACTAATGTGTCGCTCAAATGATCCCAGTAATCTTTTTGTCCCCGATCTGGAGAGGTGTATACTGTCCCATAGTTTGTAAAAGTGATTTCTTAGTTTCTTTTTCTTGTCATAGAAGTCAGCATTGGAGTTAATGAGGGTCACATTATGAGTTTGACACAGATCCCTGATGACATCATTGATTTCAGTGACATCAATATCACCTCTCGGGCACATATTGCTGAGCAGAACTTTGCACTTAGAGTTCTTCTTTCTAATGAGTGAAATTAAATTCTCATATTGCTGTTCAAAATGTGCAATCTCTGTTTCACCTGACACGTCATTCCCACCAACATACACAACAATATTGTGAAATTTGCTGATATCAAATATTTCTATTGTATCCAGAATGGTGTCAATTGTAGCCCCTGATACAGATTTACATTCAACTCCTTTTCGTAGTCCCTTTTTGTTTATGCCTGACAATACTAAATCTCCAATCAAAAGCGTACGTCCAGTGGGTTGTTTGTTCTCCTTACTTGTTTGAGAAGGGATACTTTTCTGGGGTGTCCTTGAGTTTTGTTTGTTATTTTTGATTGCTTCACAAGTTAGTACATGTTTATCTGTCATTACCACTTTATTACTGTTTGGCTTAGATTTTTCTGGTCCATTCACTACAGCGCTAGAATATGTTCTACTTCCAGGGAATAGTTTAGAGTCCTCGCTTTCATTTGTTTCACTCAAAGTTATGAATGAGTCATCAGAAATTTCTGAGATTGATAAGTTACCAGATCTAGTTGGTTGTGAGCACTGTGTTGATCTCTGAATAAGTGTATCTATTTTAGCATTTACTAATATCAGCTGGTATGTCTGAATACCTAGGGTTAAGTATGGGATACTTTTGAAAGGTAACATTTCACTAATGCTCGAGTAATATTACCACAATTACCTTCCACTGCAGGTCCGAGCTTGTATAGGTGTCACAAACTTGATATTCGTTCTTCAGCTGCAGGAAGACTTCATAATCAGACAGTCAGACTTTGGTGGCTGTGTGATCTGAAGCTGTGGCTTTCAGTAACACTATTGCTGTGGTTCAAACCCAAGGGGGAATATAGATCATATGTCAGATCCGTCAGTCATTTAAGGAAATTCAGTGGTTCTCTTTGTGTGCTCTGGCTAATCCTCCACTATACATGTACATGTATAGTCAAACTGGTCTGCCATATACTGTAAATGACCTAAGATTAACCCTTGTCATGCTGAATAAATTAAGATGCCACACCCACTCAATTCTAATTTTCAGCCAATCAGATTACTTATCCAGATTGTTGATATAAATTCACATACTTAATGGTAAACAGTGCAGATCCAGATCAGTTGGCTTCTTCAGAAGTTCAGGGTTCTGCAGGACTAGGGTTAAAAAGAATATTCCATACCTTTTTACCTAATTTTTTTATGCATTTGGTTCACAAAATACTTGATGAAATGGCAAACAATGCAGACCCTATCAGACTGCTCCATAGTCATCTCAGACTGCTACAGAGCAGTCTGATCTGGGGTTGCACTGTTTGCTTTTGCTATTTTGTCTGAAAAGTTGGGGTACAAGTTAACTTGTAAGGACAGTTACTATGTACGTGTAGTATATTATGAAAACCCAAAGCCCTCCACCAAAACCGCCACCTCTCATAATACATCTAATACTATAGAATGTATATTCATAAACACCCCAAATCTTTGTTTCATTGTGTTGAAAACGAACCAGATGCTTAGAATTACAAGCCTCTGTGCAGAACTTATTATAAACACCTAAAATCATCATCTTATTCAAAACATCCCAATACCAGTCTAAGAAGAAATCAGATTTTCAGAATTCTGCAACTCTCTAATTTGCAGTATATTTGGAAGTTTACCTGTGGAGTTGAAATGCTACAGTGACTAATGATACTAATCAGCTCAGATAGGTGGTAGCTCTGTTGTTGATCTAAGGTCAGATAACTCTGATATCAGTATCCAGATCTTTCTGTTCTTCTTAATTAATCACCTCTGTGTTTGTATACTAGAAGAAACACAGATGATGTAACTTCATCAGGAAGAATTACCTGATTGTCTGTAAAGACCAAGTGTACCCTATTTATTCCAAAATGTACCCTATTTATTCCAAATATTCAGTCAGAGCAGACAGTCTAAGCAGACAGTCTAAACCCAGATCAGATGCCGCAACGTGCGGCATCTGATCAGGGTCTACACTGTTTGCCACTCATTCAGCAGGTTTTGGGCAAATCAACAGGTAGTAGATTATGGACTTCTTCAAATTTACCCTTGTCCTGCTGAATAAATTAACATGCCACACCCACTTCTAATTTTCAGCCAATCAGATTACTACATCAGGATTGTTGCTACAAATTCACATACTTAATGGTAAACAGTACAGATCCAGATCAGTTGTCTTCTTCAGAAGCCAACTGATCTGGATCTACACTGTTTGCAAAGGCAGGGTATATCTGGGCTCAGCAGGACAAGGGTTAACACAAGTATGGAAGGAGTTGAGGTGTACGAATATTCAGGGTAAATGCGGTACTCCTAATTGCTGCATCCAGCATTGTAAGATCATTACCTATATCAATTTATGTCACTCTTGTGAAATAACAGCAACTAAGGGTTCCATCGTACAATAATTACCCTAAATATTTGGACACATAACTTCCAAACTTATTTATCAGGGCCCAGTTGTTCAAAGCATTGTTAGCTTAATGAGCTCGTTAAGGGTCATTTCGTTAACTGTTTTAGCAGATTCAATATATAATATTATGATATTTTTTGCTGAAAAAAAATGTGATTAGCTTTGCAATGCATATCTCTTGCTCTAAATTTTAACGAATGGTTAACTAACACTAACGACATCGTCAGCTTTGAACAACTGGGCCCTGGACATTTGAACAAATAATATAAATATAGAGACAGTGGCATGGCCAGAATGGAATCATTTTTACGCACAACCATGAAAAATCTTGAAAACTATGCCTAAAAGGGGCTACTCATAAAGTAAAGAATTTGCTACCCAGAGGGAGCAAATTCTTTCCTTTAAGAGCAGCCCCTATGATAAAGAAGCAAACTATTCTATGTTAATGCCACTTTAATTATCATAAATACTTATCTTAGGCATGCTACGCACATGCACAATGTGCGTAATGAGTGCTACTCTAGGGATACTTTAAGGCCACAATTATGGAATCCAGCCTTCCAAAGATACCTAAGAAGGTTAGAATGAATGAAACAACATCACAGAACAACACTCTGACAAAACAGAACAAACAAATAAAGAGGAACAGCAACAGAAATATTCTGCCTTGAAACTACTGCATGGAGGTGGTAGGACAAACCTGTTTTGGGGTCGATTGTTCGCAATCGAGGCAAAGTATACATACATACACTAAAATTTCCTTAAGGTTATTGTCCATGTGACTATCACTGACCAATGAAATCAAACTACACGCTTGTATGAAATCCAGGTACTGATTATTTATAGCCACGCTATTCTTGTCGCTGTGACGTCAGAGTGCCGTGTTAAGAGGTTTATTTGTAAAACCTGGACTGGGATATTAGCAAACAGTGCCATCCCAAATCAGATGCTGCAGAATGCAGTCAGATCTTGGTCTGCAATATTTGCTTAAATTACAGAAAGTTAAGGGTTAAATGAAACAGTCTTAAGTCCTGGTTCAGGACCATTTCCCAGCCTACACTCAGAGACAATCCACACATCAGTCCTGTCAGTGCTTTAATAAGTACCCATTCCTCATTCTTAATTCCCATACAGTTCTGGCTACACACAAGGCATAAAAAAAAAAAAAAAAAATAGCTGTGTTTCCGCCAACATGCTGAAAAAAAATTTGGTCGGTAGGTAGAAACTTTTTTTTAATTTTCTATTTTTTCTCCAGAAAAGAATAGGGTCGAGCCTGTAATTTTATGAAAATACAGTTACTTTGTTGAGGGTCAGTGCTCTACCTTTTTATTTTGCATTTTTACTGATAAAAAATAGCAGAATGGGTGTTTGAAACAGGCTCGGTCGGGTTAGCAGAAACACAGCTATTTTTTTTTTTTTTTTTTTTTTAATGCCAAATTAGTCATAAGTGGATCAACACAGAAAAAACATAAATGAACTTCACTACACTATGATGAAACACAGATAAGGACTCTATGACAAACTGAAAGTCAAAGCAGAAAAAAAACCCTAGTAAAACTATGATGAACCAAACAACAGCCATAAGCCATCTGAAGCAGATGTTTTCAAGTCAATATAATATTTAGAAATTAATTCAGTGCATTGTTGATAAAATTTAGAAAATATTTTGTTAAGTTTATGATACTAATAGGCTTGTTTTAGAAGTGCAGCAGTAAAACGCTTATTATGGTTGGTAAAGTCAGAGGCCTGTTTTACTTTCCGAAAAGCTGTCTAAAATGTTTTTACAGAATATAAACAGGGTAAATATAGCAGTTCAATATTAACCTATTAAAGACTGAATAAACTCTCTCACACTATATATTGGAAGAGTCCATTTTCAACTTTAGGTATGTCAGGCTATATAATATAGATATTCCTAAAGAAAAATGGTTGATCTGCAAACAATGGACCCTGATCAGACGCCGCATTCTGCGGCGTCTGATCTGGGTCTGCACTGTTTGCCAGTTACCCATTTAGAGGTCTCAAGCATATTTCAATCAGATATCTCACGCAGCCTAATGCTGGAAGTGAAACTTTGTACTGCACATTTGTGTAGTCTTTTTTGAGTATTCAGTACTGGAAGAACTCTATCATTCTGTACTGTTTGTAACAATAAAAGTCAAATCATTCCAATCAACAGAGCAATCTGCAGCTGCCTAATTATCTACTTCCAGAAGTCTGTCTTAATTAGTGCCTGCAACAGTTTATTCTATCCAGAGCCAATGGCCAATGAACAGCAGCTGCCCAAGGCCCAGTTGTTCAAAAATAATCTGAAAGGGAGTTCCTGGTGGAAATACAGAACAAAACAGACAGACAGACACATACTAGAATAAAAAGACTGAATTATTAGCTTAAACAAACTGTTAACTTACTGTGTTACTGTAATGTAATGTCATATATATTTCTATGAAAAAATAAAACTAGAGGACCAAGTGGGCCAGAAATTGCTCACATGTAGGCTGACCATGATATGTTACATTGTGCCATGCTTGTATGCTACAAATTTTGCTTGGCGCTTTAACCTTTACCATTCTCTGGGCATTTTCAGCAGATGACAAATTGACAATACTTTTCTTAGTTTTCCCAGAAAACAGGATTTGACATTTCATGCAAATTGTCTCCTGGGAAAAATAAGAAAAATATTTCAAAATGTTGTCTGTTGAAAATTTTACCCGGAGTGCTAAGCGTTTAGAATCACGTTAACTTGTTCAAAAATCCACTAAAATCAAATAGAACAGACTCCTATAAAATCAGTATATGATAGCCAAGAACATTTTATAATAAAATAATGCTTAATCACAAAATGATATATCAGTAAGTGCCAAAAAAAAAAGTTAGCAGCTGGCAGTTTGTTTGTCTGTAACCAAGGTGCTGATGATGGACAAGACAAATTACATCATATTACTATGATAAAAACTCAAAACCATTACATTTTAAGGAAATAGGTGGATAAGTTTTCAAGTTTCCCATTTTCTTGGGTCTCATTTACAGTATCAAGTATCTAGTATGATCCAATATTACATGGACATTTCATACAATGTGCAATTACTGACTTATATGCAAAAGCTCCACCTCCTCCAATCCTAATGTGGATAATTACACAGGGATCTTTTTATAATAACACAATTCATTACAGCACACTTTTTGATATACAACAGTTTAAAGATGAAACTCAAAAATGTTGTAGCTAAACAAAAATATATAGATTATATAGAAAAAAGACCATTTATGGTCATTTTTCTACACATTTGATTTGGAGTTTTACCTTCAACACTTGTTCAGGTCATGTCAAGCAGATCATTTAACCTAAGTACACTTTTCCAGGGCAGGCTTAGTCCGCTAAACTTGACTATTAAACCAGTACTTTGTGCACATACTTTCACCAGTAACTGATAACTGCCCTTCTTGAATCAGCAGAAGTAGAAGATTACCGTAGAAATAATTTCATGATCAATCTCCACTAAACTTGTGTGGCCAAGCAGGGATTCAAATCTGTGACCCCTGGATCTGCAGTCAGGGCCCAGTTGTTCAAAGCTAACGATGTCGTTAGTTAACGAATTGTTAAAATTTACATCGAGTGATACGCAAATATGCTGAAATTTTTTGCTGAAAAAATGTGATTAGCTTTTGCAGTGTGAAAGCTACTCACATTTTTTCAGCAAAAAATATCAGAATATCGTACATTGAATCCGCTAAAACAGTTAATGAAATGACCCTTAATGAGCTCGTTAAGCTAACGATGCTTTGAACAACCGGGCCCAGATGTGTTACCATCACGAAAACAAACCTATATAATTTAGACCCTCTTAAACCCCATTTTTATATATTAAAACTGGGGTTTACAGGGGTATACATTATTTTTCTTATCTTTACTCAAAAACATAGACTGTGGTACTTGTTAGAACTAACTCACCAAGGTGGTTCTAATGAGTACCCACAATCTATGTTTTAAGCAAAAATATGAAAAATGTCAGTTTTTTATCTGGAAATTTTCAGTTTTTTGTAGGTGAATTTTTCTATATACTTGAATAGGCACGTTTTCGTAATGCCAACTATACTATGGAGCCTGCTATTTTTTTTTTTTTTTTTTTTTTCTGTATTATCAAAGCACTTTTATTTGGATACAACACAGCTGTTTAGCTAACATGGTTTTTGTTTTGGATCTAGCAGTGTAATATTTTTTCTGAAGTTGTGGTGAAGAACGGTTTCTTTTTTCTCTACTGTTGTATTATACCTAATGTTATCAAAAAATATTTATTCAACAACCATAAAATTCTGTCTAAGCACTATATAATCTCTAGGATGAACCTGTAAATAGTGGTTTTGTAAAAAGGTTTAACAAAACAGTCATGTTTATTTTGTGGTAATATTAGGTTTGCTTAAATATTTACATTTGGTTTGGTAAATCAATCTTCTCTTTTTCATTTTCTTGTAGGAGGGCTATAATTTTTACTGTATTTACCCAAAATAGAGGCACATTACCCCTGTCCTGCAGAACCCGTATATACCTTGCCTTTGCAAACAGTGTAGATCCTGATCAGTTGGCTTCTTCAGAAGCCAACTGATCTGGATCTGCACCATTTGCCATTATGTGAATTTATAGCAAAAATTAGGATCGAGTAATCTGACTGGCTGAAAATTAGAAGTGGATCTTAATTTATTCAGCAGGACAAGGGTTAACACCTTACTACACTAGTCCTGTCCTAGAAATTTGAACGTCCATTTTACCACCTGCTGATGTATCTAAAATCATTAGATGTTACAGTGTAGACCTTGATCAGATGCCACATTCTGTGGTGTCTAATCTGGATCTAAATTGTTTGCTCAAGCCTGCCTGTCCCAATACTTTGGTACTTGGTATCAGTTAGTGCCCCGAATAAGGAAACATACAGGTCTAGATGGGAGGCTTTTAGTAAAAAGAAATATTCTTTCTATTGTACTCCAAAACCCATTTATGGGGTACCCATTAGATCACCTGAGAGAGGTAATTCTAATGTGGACTGGCAATAGAGAAATAAAAGCAATACAATGTATCTACCTGAATACGGTATACCTAGAACTACGTCAAAACAACTTCATTTAAAATTATCAAAGGACCATGATATTGTATTGACTATCCATACCAGCTAGCAACCCTGGGGTCTGTAACCTCTGCAGGAGGTCACAAAAAATACCTAATGTAAACTTTTACACAATAGTCAGTCATCAACTAGAAATTTAGCTTGTCTGAATTTTGAATGGGGAGGTTTGGTGTCTGGAAACAAGTTCCCTTTCCTGAAGCATTACACTGTGCCAAACTGACATTGCAACAATGTTAACCATAAATACTTGGATACATGTCTCAACTATGTTATATTTGTCCTAAAAACCTGAAGACTATTTTACTATCTGTTGATGTTTAACTCTGGTCCTGCTGATCCCTGATATACCCTGCTTTAACAAACAGTGTAGATCCAGATCAGTTGGCTTCTTCAGAAGCCAACTAATCTGGATCTGCACTGTTTGCCATTTAAAATGTGAATTTGTATCAATATCCTGGATCAAGTAATCTGATTTGCTGAAAAGTAGAAGTGGGCGTGGCATCTTAATTTATTCTGCATTACAAGGGTTAATATTGATACACCATTACTCCTTACCAAACATGTTCTATAATATGAACAAGTCCATTATCTGTTGATGTTTCTATAGGGACATTCTTTACCATACTTGTTCTCAAATTTGAACAAGTCCATTTTTACTATCTGTTGATATGTTAAAAACTGCTGGATGAATGAACTGTGATACGCGTCTTAACTTGGTCTTCACTGTTGCAAAACACTGTTGAGACTAACCCCAAAACACTGTTGAGAGGAACCCCAATATGTCATTATGCACCTTGTGGTATTTTTAAAAGAGGTAGACTGTTACCCACATTTGTGATATCAATTCTGCACAAATAATCAATAATGCTGAAAAGCAGTATGCAGGCCTTCTAGAGGCTCACTTTGAAAATATAGGTTTTTATATAGGTTCTTCTTACTCAAAATATAGTTATTTACAGGTTTTTCAATAAAAAATATAGGTTAAAAAAAGGGTTCTTCCAAACTCACATAAAGCTTTAAAACTGAAGAAAAAATATTTGAAGAATTTTTGCGCCACAATTACTCAGATAAAGTTGATCTGAATTTTACAAAAATTGTAGGGCATTTTGAAGAAAAGTTAGGGCTGAGTCACGAGAAGGTACAAAAAGTGAAAAATATAGGTTTTTTCATGAAAATACAGGCTTTTTATAGGTTTTATGAACAAAATAAAGGTTTTATAGGTTTGACACAAAATTATAAGTTATTATAGGTGTTATAGGTTTTGCTAGGAGGCCTGAGTTTGTGATTTTTTCTCACCTGAGTGAGTTGAACAATGTGGCTACTTGCAAGTGCTCATTTTATAGGTACCGATTTATGTATAAAATGTCAAACTGTGTACCAATTAATTGGGTGCCCACATTGTTGAACTCACCATTGGATGTTTTCACCACATGATAGATAAATGAGGGGGTTATACATGAAAACAAAACAATCAGCGGTAATCTGTTTATTTGATATTAACAATAGGTTAAATTTACAAGATAATGGTCCATAAATATGCAAAACGGTGACATTTTGTTTTATGATCGGTGCTATTTTCAGCCATGGGCCGGCTATACGTCTTACCACTACAATGCGGTAATCACCTCTAAGCTGGCTTGGACCCCAGTGTCTGCGTTATATCAGCCTTGCAGTGTTCTATAAATATTCTGAACAGCAAAAGACAGGCATAAAATGATTTCATTTTAATATATTTTGAAAAGGTGCATGGTACACGTTACTAATGAATTACAGTCGACTCTCGTTATCTCGAATTCCAAGGGACTCTCTGAAATACTTCGAGATATCCGTAGTTCGACATATCAGGTTTGCAGAATTGAGGAAAAAATAATTTGATTAACCACATTTAACAAACTGATAGGTAATTGGGTTTTTGAAGTTAGAGATATATTGAAAATATTGTGGAAAAGAGGAGAAATTGCTCCTTAGGAGCAATTTCTCCTCTTTTCTACAATATTTTCCATCTGTTGTTAGGTTTTTATGTATAGGCAGGGACCAGATTTTCACTTCGAGATAAGCGGTTATTCGAGATAAGCGAGGTCGAGATAACGAGAGTCAACTGTAATTCATTAAGAGCAATTTTCTGCAAAATCTGAACAAAATTTTCATAGTCATCAACACAATGGAAAATGCTGAAATTCAAGTTTTAACAATGCTACTGTCGTAATCGATAAACAACAGTTTTTGTATGTGAAAATTGCCAGTCAATGGACACACCTAATATCGGGTATGACCTCCGTCAGCATTTACCGTGGCCATACAATGACGTCTCATGGAGTTAACAAGCCTACTGATAAATGCCTGCAGCATGTTGTTCCATTCTTGACGTAACATGGCTTGGAGTTTGTTGACGTTCGTAGGCTGTCTTTGTCAGTTGTGGATATGTCTCCCCAACTCATCCCAAAGATGCTCTATGGGAGCTAGATCTGGGGAGAGGGCTGGCCAGTCCAGTACATGAATTTCATTGGCTTGAAGAAAGTTCTGAGTAAGAACAGCACTATGAGCCCGCGCGTTATCCTGCTGGAAAAGGTACCCCGGATGCTGAGTGAAAAATGGAACCACATGAGGCCAAAGCACTTGATCAATGTAATGTCGCGCTGTAAGTCCACATTCAGGACCATTATCTGGAAAATTCAGAACAACAAGCTGGGTTTGCTCACCATATGCGATGCCTCCCCATACAATAACGTTTGCTCCACCCCATCTGTCACGCTCCATGATGCACATGTTGGCATACCTTTCACCTGTACGTCTATACACATGGAAAGGGTCATCGGTGTGATCAACACAGAAGTGATTTGTCACTGAAAAGCATATCATGCCAGTCTCTTAGATGCCGATTTACGTTGTTCCTGCACCAGCATAAGCGTTCCGTCCTGTATCGACACGTTAACCTTGGCCCACAATAGGGACGCCTAGCTCTCAAGCCTGCATTACGTAGGCGACGACGTACAGTGTAAATGCTTATCCGTCAGTTGTTGAGACCCCTTGTTTGTCTAGAGGTAGCAGCTGCCGACTGAAATCTGTTTGGCAGATGCGTCTGACGGATAAATTGATCTTGACATACTGACATCACCCTCGGTTGTCCGCTACATCGACAGTCACTAGCGTCTCCTGTAACACAATGACACTCTATAGTAACAGATGATAAATTGTAGACATGTGACACCCAAAATCAGTGGAAACTTCATCCGCATGCTGACCAGCTTCTAACTGTCCAAGGGCACACTCACAGTCCCTTAATGAAAGACATGGCATTACGTTCTGACTTAACGCTTTTTGAGAACAAATTTCAGTTTTCTTCTTTGCTAGGCACAACCTTGCATTACACATGAAAATCTTGGTCCTGTACAATTGTGGTTTCTATCCGCACTGGTGCACAGGTGGTGCACGGGTTTGACCTGGCAGGACTGGTAACCAGACGTCACGGTTGACTACACCTTTTTTGTTTAACGGACTGGTGCCCGATGTTACTGAATTAAGCGTGTTGTAATGATAAAATTGTTTGGTTTAAAAAATCATTTTGAAAATCTGTGTTTCTTTTGCTGTTCAGTATATGTGCTGGCTGGTGAGGTAAAAACTGCTTACTAAATAACATTAAGTTATATACAACTGTAACCGCTCATATTAAATACATAAACTATAAATTATTATTAGGTTTATAACTTTTATCAAAAGGTCTCTCCTTACATCTTTATTACTTTAATATCAACAAGTAATCAGACAGGAGGCGGAATGGCAATTTAATTATGTTTTATTGCCCATATACTCTAGTTGATATGCCGATAACACTTCAGGAATACCATAAGTAAAAAGTTTCAGCTTTGATTTATTAAAATAATAATAATTAAAAATAAAGTCAGATTCATAAATGAACATAAGACAGGTCTGTATTAAAACTGTATTTATCTTGCTCTTGCTCCTGTATCTATACTAAATTGGCCAACCTTAACCTTTGTCCTGCTGAATAAATTAAGATGCCATGCCCACTTCTGACTTTCAGCAAATCAGAATACTTGATCAAGATTGTTGCTATAAATTCTCATACTTAATAGCAAACAGAGCAAATCCAGATCAGCTGGCTTCTGAAGAAAAAGAACTGATCTGGATCTACACTGTTTGCAAAGGCAGTATATGGGGGTTCAGTAGGACAAGGGTTAACACTTACCATGCTATGGGCAAATTCAGCAGATGACAAACTGATAAAATTTTCTTATTTTTCCGAGAAAATAGGATCTGACTCTTCATGCAAAATGTCTTCTAAGGAGACAATTTGCATGAAATCATTTTCTAGGAAAAATAAGGAAATTCAAAATGTCCTCTGCTGAATTTTCTTCCCAGCATACAGTTTTTAACTCTTTACCGTATTTGTCAAAAGTGTCCACCTATTAATGGATCTAAAAATGGCTGGACAATTGACAAACAGTGTAGACCTTGATCAGATGCCACGGAATATAGCATCTTACCAGGGTCTACACTGTTTGCTCAGATCTATCTGTCAGAATACCTGAGGGAAAAAACAAATTCTATTTTTTTGATATATCTCAGAAAAAGACTTTTTGCCTGGCACTTTATTCAAAAAGAACAAAATTGCAAAGTTTTGCCCTGAACTAATGTAAGACCTTTTAACCTGGTCACTTCAGAGGAAGGGCAGGCAACAACAACTCTATGAAGCTACAATATTGCTAATGCTCTGTGCATCTATATTCTCTTTTTTCCTCCAATGTCATCTGGATCATGGCACTTAGCACACCGGTAAATTATTTATAATTTTTGTATTTTTACCTGCAATTTATCTTGTAATCTGATGCAGTGGGGGAGGGAGCATGTTACTGCATGTTTCGGTCTTCCACTATTAGGTATGAAAGGATCCTGTGTCTACCATGTGGACTCTACCTGGACAACTTCTGTTGAAAAATATGCACAAATGGTAGATGAATCAACATCCTGCAGTGCCCACATTGTGAACTACTTTCCTGAAGTTCTTTTTTCTTTTTTTTTTTTTAAAGTATCTTAAAATAACAATGTGTCACCTGACTGGCTATCACATGATGATCATGTGATCATAGCTATCTGCTAACAGTAAGGTTGTCTGTTGGTACACAACATGTGCAAGTCTGAATAAAACCAGTGAAAAGACAGTAAAATAACGGGTGTTCAGGTAAGAACACCCCTCCGCAAGAACCAGATTTGGTAGAAAATTCAGGAGGCTACCACGAATTCAGTCTCTTTATATACAGCCTCAAACAATGCTTGTTCCATGTTTTATGCTATTGTTAACATACCAGAAATTCATTAAGCAAACCTCTGATAAATTAGCTCAGGCAAACAAGTGATTTTTATGGTCCCTCTGAGAAAAGGTACAGGATATATTTGGCATTTTGAACACAGTTAAAGTCTTGTTATATCTACTATTTTTGATAATAAAGTTTTTTGTACCAAACTAATTTGCAAACTACACATAAGTAACCTTTGTGATTGTCTATGCCCATGGGAGTAGACAATATACGGTTTGAACACAGAAGTAATTCAATTGGTGACCCACGAAGAACTGCATTTGCCTTATGTGTTTTTTTTACAACTAAAACCCGGGACTAGATACAGCACTGAATAGAACAGAATAATATTTCACATACTGGTACATTTACATTTACAGAAGGTGTTCTCCATCCGCATGCACTTTTTTTTTGGCACACTGCCCTTATGTAGATATTCTAAAAGGTTGCCTTTGTAGCACTTTATCAAAGTTTATGAGATATATTAATCTTGCAATTTCACTTTTAAAGTGGGTGAATTCAATGGTACTGCTAAGTGCAATTTATAGCATTCCTGAGACAGCGTGACAAAAACGTGTTATTCTTATAACTACTCATTAATGTTTTGATGAGGTAAGCCTAAAAACAAAGATTTGCATGTAAAGAACCCAAGTCTATTAAAATCAGCTTTATTAACATTTATTGTGCGCGAAGCATAGACCAAGCTTTCTGTGAAAGCTTATACTTGTTTTATTCAGGCTTTGATTTGATACAGAAATTTGCTTTTATTTACTTAGGATATTCTGGGATATTTCTTAATTAACTTGAATTTAAGAACATGGGATATTGAAAATTTGGTGGCATGGATTTAGGGTTTTTTGATTTCTTGTCTAATGAGGAATTTATTTTGGCATACTGGCAGTTGATATCTCCCCTATATCAGTTTCGTTATTGTTCAAGCAATATTACTAGTTACTCCCCATCCAATCTCCACCCCGGATCCCCACCCACACACTAGTGCTGTAGCAGAAGGATTTTTGATTGTGTTGGGGTTTAACGACACGTCAACCCTTGAGGGTCATTTTGTGTCGTCTCCCAGAGAAAGGGAGAAAAGAGATAGAAGAGAGAGTAGAGATGAAAGAGAGGGACAGGGAAGAAAGAGGAACAGGAATGAAAGTGAAGAAACAGAAGAAATAAAAACATTCCCCCTCTACCCTTACCCACTACAAGGATAGCAGGCCTTGCCCAACTGTAAGCCAATATCAGTTGGACGCCCCGGTGATCTAAGATACACAGCACCTTCGCACCACCCGACCACCCCCCGCAGAAGGATTAAGATACAGTGAAATTGTACAAAGTACATCATATACTTGAGAAGACCAGTGTGTGCTGAAAGAATTTTAGGCAGTAAATACAACTAACAATACATGTCTCCCCCGTCTTGTCAAATAAAAACCAAACCTGACACGTTAACAACCAGTTTTACAGCAAAAGATTACAGGTGGAAAATTACTAAATGTCCAAATGATCATGCTGGAGCACTGGAACCATGGGATCATTACCACCATTGCAGATAAAAATCAGCATATATCATTTTAACCTTTACTATTCTATGGGCAAATTCAGCAGGCGAAGAATTGACAAAATTTTCTATATTTTTTCCCAGAAAATAGGTTTTGACATTTCATGCAAATTGCCTCTTCTGGAGAAAATTTGCATGAAATGTCAAAGCCTATTTTTCTGGGGGAAAAAAAAATTCAAATTGTTGCCTGCTAAAATTTTTACCCAGCATGCTATGTGTTATAAGATATTCTGATTTCTGTAGTTTTTTTTCTGAGCTTTTTAACTTGTTACTTCATTTGAATCATTTTTAGCTCACAAGATTTTTTAATTGAATGTGTGTATGTGTCTGGAGGATGGGAGCAGGAGTGAAGGCCCATTACTGTGGAAGAACTGTGCAATATGACCAAGTTGTGTCATGCTACACATCATCCTCCTAGGATCTACAAACCCCAAATAAAGTGGATCTCCTTGAATTTTTCTAATGCCTCCCGAAAACATGCCTGTATAATTCTGACCCTCTAAAACCCCACTTTTATATAGTAAAACTGGAGTTTACAGGGGTACACATTTTTTTTTTTATTTCTGTTCGAAAACATAGATTATGGGTACGCTTTAGAACCACCTCACTGAGGCAATTCTAACAAGTACCCACAATCTATGTTTTGAGCAGAAATATGAAAAATATCAGAATTTTTTATCTGAAAATTTTCGTTTTTTGGTGGTAAAGTTTTCAGTATATTTGAACAGGCATGTTTTTGAAATGAGTTTAAAAGATGTCCTCAACAGACAGAACAGATTAAGGCTGGAAGGATGAACATTGAGTAACATCAATATCCACATAATTTGGTGTTTTATGTATCTTTCAACATTATTCAAGTTATATCAACAATAAGGGCTGATAATAAAAGTGAAATGAAGTGCTCTGTAGTCAATAGTTGCACTCCACCTATAATCAGATCTGAACCCAGGACCTCATGATTAGAAGACAATAGCGCTAATTGCTCCGTCACCTGGATTCTACGCCCATGTCCACTTTGTGGGATAAGCATATAAATGCATGACGACAGCCATTTACATGATTTCTCATCTTCCACCTCAGTTATTACTTTCTCTGCAAGCAACCCGAAACCAACCCAGATCAAACAATGACCAATAAATCAACCATAAATCAAACCAGAAGCTAAACTGTCACACAGCTGTTGGTTTGCAAATAATGCAAAATATTTCAATGTAGCTTTAACAGTCAAACCCAAGGTTTAAATATTCCTTTGTATATAATTAACTTTACCACTGGCCCTAACATGCAGGCAATAAAACACAGCAACTGTTAACCTTTACCACTATATGGGCAAATTCAGCAGACAACAAATTCATAAATTTTTCTTAAGCATGGACGTGCAGCCTGATCAGGTCATACACAGAGTACAGGGTATGTTTCCCTGTAAAACAGTTCAAATAAGAATCAAATCATGCATCCCTGATACAGCTAACATCTTTAGATTTGACTATGGTTTCAAAGAGTTGCTGAAAGATGTTATGAAACAATTCCAAATCTTTACCAAATTTACCCAAAATATTTGGACATCTTAACCCTTATCCTGCTGAATAAATTAAGGTGCCACACCCTTTTAAAATTTTCAGCCAAACAGATTACCTGATCCAGTTTGTTGATGTAAGTTCACATACTGAATGGCAAACATTGCAGATCCAGATCAGTTGGCTTCTTAGAAGCCAACTGATCTGGATCTACATGGTTTGCAAAGGCAGGGTATATCCAGGTTCAGCAGGACAAGGGTTAACACTTTGCATGTTGGGTAAAAATTTCAGCAGACATTTTGAAATATTTCTTACTATTCCTAGAAAACAGGATTTGACACTTTATAAAAATTGTCTCCTAAGGAGACAATCCTAAGGAGACAATTTGCATGAAGTGTCAGATCCTATTTTCTAGGAAAAATATGAAAATATCATCAGTTTGTCGTCTGCTGAATCTGCCCATAGTGTGGTAAGTGTTAATCCTTAATGCACTAATCATAACTGCAGCAGACAACTATTTTAGTTTACTTGTTTCTTTTTTTTTTTTTTTTTGTATTTTTCAGAGAAAATAAGATTTCCCAGCAGGCACATGACGTCTATACAATGTCGCCTCAACGTCAATGCAACGTAATGACATTGCATCAACGTTAAGGTGACGTTGTATAGACGTCATGTGTCCGCTGGGTTGATATCTCATTTGAATCATATCCCCAGCAGACTATTCATATAAAATGCCAAATTCTTATTTCTGACCGTTCTACACCGTTTACTCAGGCCTTTCTTTCAGAACAATATGGTAACATTCAGTTTATGTCTGAATATCAGTGATGAAAAAATAAACATCAGCCATCATTCCACTTGAAACAGCCCATATGATGATGATGATCTTTTCAAAAGTTGCTCAGTCATCAGCTTTCAAGCGATTATACAGTGGCAAAGTCTATGGTGGGTGGGGGGTGGGGGTTGGGGGAGGGGGCCTTTGAAAAAATGGACCCATTCATATACTTGATCATCCAAAATGTTGACCTATTCATATACTGCCCTTTGATTTTTTGTACTCATTTATTGCTGGTTGTTAGACAAATATCGCAGTCAGTTCATTGAATACTAAGAGAACAAGCAGCCTCGAAAAATCTCTGAGCGAAAAATATGTGCATATACCAGGATGTCAGAAAAGTGGGACCTTTCATACAGGAATCCAGAAAAATCGCGTCATTCATATACTTTTTGTTGAAAAAAGGGGGGCCAATCATATACCTGGCAGCGCTTAAAAAGGGGGCCATTCAGCATGCACATCTGTAGGAGTTACCCACCCATCAACCCTTCCTCCCCACCCCCAGCACAAAGTACAGTCAAACATTAGTGTAGTGAAGGCTAAATCTTCAGATTACCAGTTCAGCAGTATACAATTATTGCCCTTGTACAAGGGTAATAATATGAGGTGATTTGTTCACCTGAGGCAGGTAATGTTATCCAAGGGCAACAATTGTTTTATTATACCAAATTCTTACAACTGCAACTGCACTGACAACAATGATGTCATCAGAGGGTAATATTACTTGCAAGGGTAATATTACAGGGTCACATCACAGAATATTACTCTGTGATATGCTGTGATATGCTCTCAACCAATGAGAACTCTAATATAGCTTATGAATATTAATGAGGCATAATAATACATTTTATTACGAGCCTTTCCATGGAAATATGATGTCACTGCCTATTAAACGTCTCCGAAATTTTATCTGAATCATCTTTGAAGATGAATGTAGTGTTAAGTCCTACTATCAGCTTAAACAATACAAAAATTGTTAGCAATGCAATGCCCTTTATGCTATAAGCATAAGTAGTCTGCAACAGTCTGGAAAGGGCCTTCATTGCCCTCTTACAGAATAATGTCATCTGCTACAGTAAATGTCCTAAAATTTCGTACACAAAAGTGTCTGACAAAATGGCATATGCAAACACTGCAGACCCAGATCAGACTGCTCCTGAAGGAGCAGTCTAATCAGGGTCTACACTAATTATTTTAAGAAACAACTGCATAAAAAGCAAAATTTAGGCGCAAAAAGTATCAAATAATATTTGCCGTATTCGACCTAATTACCGCACTGTGCGCTTAGATTTTTCAAAATTACTGGGAACACTCATTTGTGGTAAAATATGTATCTACCTACTAAGGATACACTATAAGAAAGATCAGAAAAAGACTTATTTCATGATGATTATACGATTTTTTCTGATTTTCTTTATAAAGGTATATGTTGTGCGTACACATTTAAATTGCATCGACAAGTCGATGCAATTCAAATGAGTACCCAAAACATATGCTTTTATAAAGAAGTAAAGAAAAGTACACTGGCTGCAATCTGAAGACTACGGAATTTCCTGACTGTGCACTTATAGGGGTATGTGCGGTAATTAGGTCGAATACGGCAAGTGTTTAAATTTTTAGGACATTTACTGTACTCTCCAACCTGGATAGGCAAAAATACAAGGCAAGAGCTAACTCTCCTATAGTCTAATTCATTGTTGTTATGGTCACTTCCTTTATAGAACAGTTCAGGGATGTGCCACTGGAATAGGTGTACTTTTCATGCCTGTGATTATATGACAAGGCATCAATTTTATCAAACAATTATAAAAATAGCCCCCATTTCTAAAGCAGCATTATATCAATAGCCCATTAATTTGCAATTTTGGCAGAAAAAGTAGCTTTAGTCTTACCTGGCCACATACATAATCAAAATGCACATACATGTATATTTTTTGCATATAATTCCCAAGTAAGTTGTCTGTTTTGGTTCAACTAGTGTTTACTAATAATCTTCTATTATATGAATAGGGTCTCTTTTTATATGTAAAGTATATGAATAGGTATGTTTTGTCAGCCTGGAAATTATATGAATAGGGTTGTCTTCAAAGTTCCAGCAGCAGCACACCCCCGCCCAAATATTTTCCAAGTTACTCCCCCGAGCATTAACCCTTAAAGCACCAATCACAACTGCAGCAGACAACACTTTTAAATATTTTATTTTTTTTAATTTTTCAAAGAAAATAAGTCTTGATATTTATTGTAAATTGTCTGCCAAGCAGATGATTCACATGAAATGTCAACTTATTTTCTATGAAAAAAAAATAGAATGTCATCTGATACAAATTTTGCATGGCACTTAGCCACTCTTTAGAGTTAACCTTTACCACTCTCAGGGCTAATTCAGCAGATGAAAAATTGGTGATATTTTTTTTAGACAATTTGCATAAATGTCAAATCCAGTTTATGGGAAAATAAGAAAAATATTTCCAAATGTCATCTGCTGAAAAGTTTACCCAGAGTGCTAAGCGTTTAAGATACTTGAAGTAACACCCTGATTCATAAGACAGCTATTGGCTATTGATTTAGTCTTCTAAATCAAGCAGGAGATATTGAAAAATTAATTGCTTTAACAAGAAAAGTGTTGGCAGAAAGAAATCCATCCAGCAAACAGATGGTTTAATTACAGTGACCAATACTTCAGATAGGACACTTTCTTTAGAAGATATCTCCAAACATGGCAATACATGTAATGGTGTCAATAATCATGGCAATATGGTGATCATTTGGTACTTTACATCCCTTTCAATATTATTTAACCCACCTCATGCTGAACACATCATGCCCTGTCTTAGCGAACAGTGTAGATCCAGATTAGTTGGCTTCTGAAGAAACCAACTGATCTGGATCTGCACTGTTTGCCATTAAGTATGTGAATCTATATCAACAATTTGGATAAAGTAATCTGATTGGCTGAAAATTAGAATTGGGCATGGCATCTTAATTTATTCAGCATGACAAGGGTTAAGTAACTGCATATCGAGAAGATGGGAGAGTGATAATAAAAGGCTCTGAAACATCATACAGTCATCAGATGAATTCAGCCTCCAGCAGGATTTGAACCCGGGACCTCATGATCTGAAGCGCTAACCATTCAGCCACCCGGATGCTTCAATCATGACAAAAAGTTTGGAATATATAAATGTCCTAAAATTTTGTACACCAAAATTTGTCTGATAAAATGACATATGCAAACAGTGCAGACCCAGATCAGACTGCTTCTGAAGGAGCAATTTGTTCAGGGTCAACACTGTTTGCCTTCGGACATTTTTTTTGTGGAATAACTGCAAAAATTCAGGCAAAAAATGTTATGGAATAATGTGATTGAAATAGGACATTTACTAAAGACAAAACATACACTGTGGGTACTCATTTATGGAACTGACTGAGGAGAATCTACTGAGTACCCACAACCTCTGCTTGGTGCAAAAATAAAATAATTAAAGAAAAGTCTGAATACTGGCTTATCGAGCTGTATAAGATTAAAATTTGTTAGTAATCATGTATCTTATTTTATATACCAACATCATTTGAGGTATATCTTTAGAACTGTCTCAGAGAATTGTTATCAGATAACCTAACAAATGTTTGTTTTTATGTTCATTTTAGATAAATGCCCATTTTAACAAATGAATATATAGGAACCACTTTATAATATGGTTGTCTTTATAACATGGTTTTGAGTATTACATGATTTATGATTTAAAAATGGACCCACAAAACATTTTATCTAGTCAAAATGTATAGATTATATAGAAAAATGACCATTTATGGTCATACCCACAAAACATTGTATCCAAGCAAAATGTATATAGATTATGTAGAAAAATGACTATTTATGGTCATTTTTCTATATAATCCATACATTTTTGTTTGGACATAACACACCTGTTTACTTAACACACAGTTTTTCCTCTGGATCCCAACTACAGTGTTGAAGAGAGGTTGTGGTATATTTTGTTTACTATATTCATTCAACAGGCCTGAGTGTACAGTGTTGACCCAGATCTGGTATACAATGTTTTGCTACTCCAACAGTTTTTTGGACACACCTACAATTCTTCTGAAAAGGTCTGGTGGCTACATTCCAGTCCCAATTTGTTTTACATCTCCATCCATCAACAGATCAATCAAACCACCATTACCTGTAAATTAGAAGAGACTAACATTCTCAGGCCAGATGCTGGTCTGTGTATAAAACACTAATGAGGGATAACTGACTGTAATGGACCAGAGGTCTGTATAACCTATCATGACTAACAACAGGGTATAAACATAGATTTATGATTATTAGCCCCACCCTGTAACTCTCCTTTAGAGATCTTAGATAAAATTGTTTTTTTTCCTTATGCTTTTCACAGAACTAAATTTGAAAACTTTTGCCATAATTTGATGCAAAACCTTGTGTCCTATAAAAGTTTTATCCTTCATCGGTTAAAATTATTTTTTAATATTTTCAATTTTTCCCATAGTAAAAATGGCTGCGAATCGGTAGGGTAGGTAAACGAGATAAAATGTTTTCATTGGCAATAAAATGCAAAGCAAAAAATGTCTTTCCGAGTGATGTTTAACCTTTACCACTCTCTGGGCATTTTCAGCAGACGACAAAATGATGTTATTTTTCTTATTTTTCCCAGAAAACAGGATTTGACATTTCATGCAAATTGTCTCCTTAGGAGACAATTTGCATGAAATGTCAAATCCTGTTTTCTGGGAAAAATAAGAAAAATATTTCAAAATGTCGTCTGCTGAAAATTTTACCCAGAGTGCTAAGCGTTAAGGGACAGTAGTATTAGATAGCTTCCTGAAGACTGCATTTATTTCCACACATAAAAAAGGACAGTATTTACCCTAAGGATTGTGAAAGACAGATCTTGAGCAAACACTGTAGACCCAGATCAGATGCTGCATTTTGCATGACTGTCAGATTTTGTTTACTGGGAAACATTAGGCGATCAATCTCATACACACTCTGTAGGCTTAAACATTCAATGACAATGAGTAATATTCCTTTTCATTTTTTCACTGAAATACAGCTTGACATTTAATTTAATTTATCTGAGACAATTTGAACGGATATTGAGTCGTATTTTCTGCATGAAAAAAAAAGAAAAATGTCTCAAATGTTATCTGCTTTTATTTGCAGTCAGCAGATTTCAACTTTGGAACTTCTCTAATGTGCTAAAGCAAAGTTAGGGCTTGCATCTTTTTGGTGGGCTGTTTATAAAAACAAAAGTTTTAAACACAACCAAACTACTTCATACATTTGTATTTTTTTTTTTTTTTTCAGAATTGAGGCAAATCCCCATTTCAATACTTCTAAGTAAAACAATGGCATCAAGAGGCTCAGAAGTTATTAGCTCTTGTTATGCTGAATAAATTAAGATGCCACACCCACTCCTAATTTCAGCCAATCAGATTACTTAATCTAAATTGTTGATACAAATTCACATACTTAATAGCAAACAGTGCTGATCCAGATCAGTTGGCTTCTCCAACTGATCTGGATCTACACTGTTTGCAAAGGCAGGGTGTATCCAGGTTCAGCAGGACTAGGGTTAGAATGTACCTGTGATGAATAAGAAAAATATTATCAATTTGTCATCTGCTGAATATGCCCAGAGAGCACTAATGGCTAATGAAGGCTACCTCATCATCTTCAAAAACGGACCATAATCCATATGGATTACAGCCTAATCCCTAACTTAACTCTTAAAGAGCTTAGTAAATTGTAGCAGACAAATCTTTCAATAATTTTTATTTTTCAGAGAAAATAAGACTTGACATTTCATGTGAATCACTGGCCTAGCACTGCTAGAAGATTCAAATGAATTGACAAATCTTATTTTCTGTGAAAAATAATAAAAAAAGTTTAGAATGTTATCTATTACAATTTTTCTTTTTTCCTTAGCACTTTAAGGGTTATTACAAAATTACAGGCATAATCTCGAGGATTCTAAAAGATACACAAGAAAATATTAATTACTTTGTAAATCACAGGATCATACTAATCAAAGCAAAATCTGCTAATTTAAAACACCAGTTAAGACAACATGAAAAACAAAAATTGCATCTTCAAAAGGCTTTTTGGTCTAGTCCATAATTTACACAAATACACAAGAAATGCAGATCAATTTTCAAACTCAAAAAAAAAAAAATCTTTAAGAATGCACAAAAATGGTGGATGTGCACTTTGATAAATTTTTTCTTGAAATATTTTATAACCCCTCCCCATCACACCCATCCTCTTCCAGTCTGTTTTAAGGGTTCCAAACATACATACCCCGTACCCCAGATTTTATACTGAAAATACAAATACATGAATATATATGTGCTATTAACCCTTGTCATGCTGAATAAATTAAGATGCCCCACCCAATTCTAATTTTCAGCCAATCAGATTACTTGATCCAAATTGCTGATATAGATTCACATACTTAATGGCAATCAGTGCAGATCCAGATCAGTTGGCTTCTTCAGAAGCCTAATGATCTGGATCTACACTGTTTGCAAAGGCAGAGTATATCTGGGTTCAGAAGGACAAGGATTAAAAACATTTTTCTTTGATTTTTTTTTTCTTGATTATCATGATATTGAATTTACTTGAATTATTAGTGGTACTGTAATAACCCTAATAATTTTGAAAGACAACCTGATTAGACAGTGCAGCCTTAGATCAGATGCAGCAGATTGTTGTATCTGATCAAGGTCTGCACTGTTTGCCACTCAGTCCATCAGTTTTCAGATATATCAACAGGTAGTAAAATGAAGGCTCGTTCACATTTTAAGACAGGTATGGTAGGTAAGGTGTCCAAATATATAGGGTAAATATGTTATTTTGGCATATTTGTTTATGCATGATTCTGACGAAGCTGTATTACCGTACTTTCATTTCAATACAAACTAGAGCAAGTCGATGGTGCACCATCGCATATCCCCGCGCCAGTGCCATCACTGTAGTAGAGAAAACAAGTCTTGCAATTTCATGTGAATCATCTGCCAGGCACACAATTCATATGAAATCTAAATCTTATTTTCTCTGAACAATAATTAGCAACTTAAAAACATTAGGATGTCGTTGGCTACAATTTTGCTTGAAGCTTTAAGGATTAACCAATTAAAGACTGAAAACTCTCCCACACTATATGTTAGAAGAGTCCATTTGCGACTTGAAGTATCTTTTGTTTGTGTTGAGGTTTTACGGCCCAGTTAACCCAATGGGGTCATGTCGAGCGCGGTCAGTTTACCTAAACACACATTTACTGGGCAGGCTTAGTCCTCTAAGCGGTTAACCAGTATTGTGCAGATTCTTTCGCCAGAAACTGACAACTGCCCTTCTTGAATCAGCGGAAGGGAGAGAATGACCGTAGAAAATATTTCATGATCAATCTCCATGAAAGAATGTTGCCGACCTCGGCGGGGGTTGAACCCGTGACCTCCTGGTCTCCAGTCGGACGGCGCATCCAACTGAGCCACCGAGGCCGGCTATTTAAGTATGTTAGGCTATATGATATATTCCTTAAGAAAAATGGTTGAACTATTTGCAAACAGTGGAGACCCTGATCAGATGCCGCATTCTGCCGCATCTGATCTGGATCTGCACTATTTGCAGTTACCTGTTTAGGGGTCTCCAGGCTTCAATAGGTTAACCCTTGTCATGCTGAATAAATTAAGATGCCACGCCCACTTCCAGTTTTCAGCCAGTCAGATTACTTGATCCAGGCTGTTGGTATAAATTCACGTACTGAATGACAAACAGTGCAGATCACTTGAAGAAGCCAACTGATCTGGATCTACACTGTTTGCAAAGACAGGGTATATCCGGGCTCAGCAGGACAAGGGTTAAGACAATTTCTGAAGGAATAAGGATCCACCAGATGACTAATTTCAAGATCATATCACACCAAACTGATACAAAGTGGAGCAGACAGAAGCCTGTTAATTGACATAAATCTTCCAGTCATGGTTTGTAAGTTTATAGTTCCTTGCTGATAAGCTTCTGGTAAATTCATTATGCAACCTACATATCTTTTCATGAAGAGGCTAATTTGTCACTTAACCTTTTGCATGCTGGATTTAGGTAATACCTTAATGACCCCAAATATTGGGCCACCTTAACTCCTTACCATATTTCTATCATTTCAGCAAACCCATTTTACTTTGTTTAAGATCTTGTTTAATGCTTAGCATTCTGGGTAAAATTTTCAGCAGACGGCATTTTGATATATTTTTCTTATTTTCGAAGAAAACAGAATTTGACAATTTATGCAAACTGTCTCCAATGGAGACAGTTTGCATAAAACGGCAAATCATGTTTTCTGGGAAACATAAGAAAAATATCACCAATTTGTCGTTTGCTGAATTAGACGTCAACAGACGCACAGGGCGAAAAGGGGATAAAAGAGTTAGTAGAGGAGAGGAAAGACAAAAATAGCGAAGGAAAAGTGAATAATACTTACATGCCCCTTTCCCAACCTGCTACAAAAGTCCATTTCACTACATATTAATATGACTAAAAACTGCTGGATGGATTAGTGATAAACTGTGTAAAGTTGTAAACCCTGCTCAGATGCCGTAGGGTGTCAGCTAACTGCAGATACAAGGGTCACAAGTTTGAATCCTGGCTAAGCCACATAACTTTCATAGCGATTGATCATGAAATATCCTCCTTCTGCTGATTCAAGGGCAGTTGTCAGTTACTGGCAAAAATATGTGTACAAGCACTGGTTAACCACTTAAAGGAATGAGTCTGCCCAGGACAAGCGTGAGTAGGTTAAATGACTGGCTCAACATGACCTTAACAATGTTGACTAGGCCATAAAACACAATCTCAAATAAAAAATCTCCAGGGAAATGTCAAAATAGGGATGTTTTGCTATTTATAAATTCAGCAAGTTATTAGAAGGTAAGATTCATGTGATATCAGCAGAGATGCTCATCACTCCAGGTAATGGGCATGGACCAGCATGATTTTCCATCTGATGGATAAAACATTTCTAATGTACCACTGTATATACTCTAAATAATGGGACATCTCAACTCCTTACCAAACCTATCCTAACACTTGAACATGTCCATTTTATTTTTTGTTCCCATTATATACTGAATAGACTCTCCCACACTATATACTGAAAGAGTCCAATTTCAATTTTAGGTACCTCCGGCTATGAGATTTACATATTCTTAGAGAAAAATGGCTAAACTATTTGCATACAGTGGAGACCCTGATTAGACGCCGCGTTCTGCGGCGTCTGATCTGGGTTTGCACTGTTTGCCAATTACCCTTTTACGGGTCTACGGACTACAATGGGTTAATGTATCTGATAACTTTTGGATGAGTGGCAAACAGTGTAGACCCTGATCGGAATCAGAATCAGAATCTACATTGTGGCATCTGATCTTGGTATACACTGTTTGTTCAGGGTGTCTGACCAAATACTTAGGCATAATACGGTACTTCCTCAGTTATCAATGTTGCTTTATCTACCAAAACAGATTTCATGTCAAATGCTGCCTTATTCTGACCATTTAGCCATGAGATCAATCATTCAAAGGCTGTTGATTCTGCTATTTTTATTTCCTCTGGAAACTCATTCTCTCCTTTATTACAGAAAGTTTCCTTGCAGTTCACTATATGATAACAAAACAAAGAAAACTACCATATTTGACCTAATTACTGCACTGTACATGCGCTTAGATTTTTCAAATTACTGAGCAAAGTTGTAGTAAAATATCAACCTAATAAGGGCACTCTTTAAAGAAAGATCAGCAGAGGACTTAATGAGGAGCATATTAAATGCTTTTGCAATATTATTTTCTGTTTTTCTTTTTAAAAACATGTTATGGGTACTCATTTGAAATGCCTCGACTTGTCGAGGCGATTCAAATGTGTTCCCACAACATGTTTTCAAAAAGAAGTAGATAAAAGTACACTGACTGTAATCTAAAGGCTACTTAATTGCTTTACTGTGAGCTTATAGGAACATGTGCGGTAATATTAGGTCGAATACAGTATATGCCCTAAAACATGAGAAAATGGTCTTCATGCCACACACAAACATGGATGGCCCAGATCAGCCTGCAATTGACAGTGCATAAACAAAAGCAATATTTACATTTAACATGCTGGGTAATTATTTCAGCAGATGACATTTTGAAATACTTTTCTTGTTTATCCCAGAAAACAGGATTTAGCATTCCATGCTAATTGTCTTCTGTGCAGACAATTTGCATGAACTGATGATTATTTCAAGTTTTATGCCTTTTCAACATTATTTAAGTCATATCGAGATGATGGAAGGTGATAATGAAAGGCTTTGTGCAATGAAGTATCATACAGTCATGAGATGAATTCTACCACCAGCGGGACCTGGTTGATCAAAATTTGGAAGCGCTAACCACCTGAACTCGGCCACCCGGACACTTCCCAATTTGTCAAAGCCTGTTTTCTGGGAAAAAATAAGAAACATCATTAGTGTTTCGTCTGCTGAATTTGCCCATGGCAACCTAGTATGAAATTTCAGCAACACAGTTTGTGTGATTGGGTAGAGGGTTTGCTTTCCGATCAGTAGGTTGTGGGTTCAAACCCAAGCGGTCATACTAAAAACTTTCTAAAATTGTTACTAGCTGATATTTGCTTGGCACGGAATAGCAGGAAATAGAACAAGGACTTGTGAGTGGGATGATATAGGTAAGGGCCGAGTACCTCAGAAAGTCATCTGGTGGGCGCTGAGAAAACTTGGTGTGGAGGAGTGGATTGTGCGACTGGTGCAGGGGATGTATGCAAATGCACGGAGCCATGTCCGTGTTGGTGAGGGGTACAGTGAAGAGTTTGAAGTGAAGGTTGGTGTTCACCAAGGATGTACTCAGCCCGCTGCTCTTCATCATTGTGCTTGAAGCCTTATCATGAGAGTTCCACTCTGGGGTCCCCTGGGAGGACCTCTATGCCGATGACCTTGTTATCATCGCTGAATCGCTTGAGGAATGTGTCAGGAGGCTCTTGACTTGGAAAGAAGCAATGGAGAAGAAAGGACTGAGACTAAATGCAGGAAAGACAAAGATCATGATCTGCGGCAGGGCTCGGGAAAACCAGAAAAATAGCCGGTCTGGACCGAAATTAAGAATTCTGGACTGATTTCAAACACCCCGAAACGCTAATAAATCGGTCCAACAGGTTTGTGCCATGAACCCCATTTTTCCCCAACCAACCAATTTTTACGAGTCAATGATGTCTAAAAAATCACAAACGGTCAAGTCTTCCCAAACTGACAACGTCCGCGCACCTTTTAAATGCGATAGTATAGTAGTTAAAATGCTCTAAACGGTCATTTGACATGTATATTGGAGAGACAGATGAATAACTGCAACCTACCGCAGCACAAATTAATTACGTCATTATCCAAACATTGTCAAAAAATCAACACTTCACTGACCTTTGTGCGGTAAACAAGCGATTAACACGAATCATCAGTAACGGTAGTCTGATAATTAATCCGTTTGTGTGACACGTGTGAATACACTGAGACTGCAAAACAGCCAGGTGCAGTCGGCGTGTCCAAAAGATCAAAGGCCGCTTTACTGAGAGTGATAAAAGAATGCACCGCTTGAACGCACCCGTTTTCTTCCTCTTCTTTTTTGTTTTGATTAACACGGTTTGTCGATCCCAGATTTGATAAATTAATTCCCAAACCGTGTACGTCCTGATCAGATGTCGCATACAACGGCGTCTGATCTGGGTATTATTGATTGCTTCTTTTATTTTTTTTATTTTTATTTTATTTATTTTTTTTTTTGTTGTTGTTGATTGCCGTAACACGCGAGTATAATTCAAGGTAGATTTCACGGTAAAAATAATGCACCACTTGCGCTAGACAAGACTGGTCAGTGCTTAAAATTTAAGCTGTCTGGTCAGATATTGAAACATTGAAAACTGCAAAACAGCCCGTGGCGCAGGCCTTTTTTTTATTAGACCTAATTAGGTTCGTTCCGTCTCTCCTGTTTCCCGCCGTCTTCGCGCTTATACAAGACGGGAATCAGTTGTTTATAAATAGTTTAGGAAAACCCTGCGGAGGTGGAAATAACAACAAAACCGTTTTATTTTTGTTTTTTTTTCTTTCTTTCTTTTTACATACCTGACTGTATTTATTGATGACGCCAGCTTTGATCATGCTCGTTATACCCGGACTTCCGTCATTCCGTCATATAATGGAGCTGAGGTGTATTATTTAAAAGGAGTTATAGGACTGCCAATTATCATTAGTTTTCGTGACTGGTGATATATACATATTTTTTTTTTGAAATGGGGCTCATTGATGACGTCATCGTCATCGGCTGGACCGATTCAGATTTCAAAATTTCCAGAGCCCTGATCTGCGGTATGGGACTGGACCTCCTGCAGAGTTCAGGCAAGTTTCCATGCGCTGTCGCACTGGAGTGGGCAGCAATAGCATCTTCTGCAATGGCTGCAAGCACAGGGTGCACAAGAAATGCAGTGGGCTCAAGCGCTTGAAAAAGGACCCTGACTTAAGATGTACATGGTGCCAGGGAACTGCACACCCCTTAGATGGCAGACCACAGAAGGAAGTCCAGGTCGGACCTGACAAGCTTGAGGTGGTAGCTTCCTTTTGATACCTAGGAGACATGCTCTCAGCAGCAGGTGGCTGTGAACTTTCAACCACAACACGTGTGAAAACTGCCTGGAAGAGGTTCAAGGAGCTGCTACCAGTCCTCTCTTCACGCCACCTCTCTTCCAAAACACGTGGCCGTGTGTACAGCTCGTGTGCGGAGCGCAATGCTCCATGCCAGCGAGACTTGGCCATTGACAAAGCCGAACCTCCAGCGTCTGCAGCGAAATGACAAGGCAATGATCAGACAGATCTGCAATGTCAGGCCGCAATACATTGTCACCACCAGGTCCAATGAGCTACTTGTGCTGCTTGGCATTGAGGATCTGGACCTCATTCTGAAGGAGAGAAGACTCCGATGGTATGGACATGTGGAACGCTCCAATGGTGCAGTCAAGACAGCCTTTGACATATAGATTGATGGAAAGCGTGGGCCTGGGAGGCCAAAAAATGACATGGAAGCAGCTGACAGAGAGGGATTGCAGAGTGGAAGCTCTCGGCTATCAACCCTCATGATAGATGTACCTGGAGATCTGGTGTGAGATCTGCCATGCGTGCAGCAAGCCAGCTATCTGGAAGGGGGCCCACTGACGTGGATGTTGCCCCCTGTACCTGCACTTAATCAAAAATCTGATTATGATGATATGATGAAGGGCCTGTTGTACTTGCAGCAACCTGGTTCCATTGGCTAGTAGAGAGTCTGCTTTCATATCAGGAAATTGTGGACTCAATTCAAGCTAAGTTATACCTAAGACTGGAAATATGCGCACACTCCTGGTGTCCTTGGTAGGCTATCATCACGAAAACATACCTATATAATTTTGGCCCCCTTAAATCCTCCTTTTATATAGTAAAACTAGGGTTTACAGGGGTGTACATTGTTTTCTGTTAGAACTAGCTCATGGAGGCAGTTCTAATGAGTACCCACAATCTATGTTTTGAGCAGAAATATGAAGAAGATCAGAATTTTTTATCTGAAAGTTTTCCCTTTTTGGTTGTAAAATTTTCAGTATATTTGAATAGACGTGTTTTCGTAATGGTTCTGAATTGTGGCTCTTCCTGGACATCTTCTATACTGTTTTTTTTTTTTTTTTTTTTTTTTGTCTTTTTCAAAAATATGGTGGTGACAATGTCTTGCGGCTTGACATTGAAGACATGTCTGATCATTGCCCTGTCATTTCGCTGCAGACGTTGGAGGTTTGGCTTCTGCAGATGTTGGAGGCTTGGCTTTATACCACTGTAAAATACAGGTCAAGTGCGATACTGGTAATCATCCGCAAATTTTGGCCAAGTTATGGCCCTTTTTTGACTTAGTTTTTTGGCACTTTAAGCAGGCAACATAGCCTATTCTCGGAATTCTAGTCATTTATTTAATGTGTGTGTGTTGGTTTTTGCTTCCAGTGAATCCATTGCAAAATGATATAGTTAAACTTTATGGTGAAGAGGTGGTAATAATGCCAAGAGAATCAAGAAAACCCCATGAGCTTGGTTGCTTATTAACCCTGGTCCTGCTGATCCCAGATATGCTCTGCCTTTGCAAACAGTGTAGATCCAGATCAGTTGGCTTCTGAAGAAGCCAACTGATCTGGATCTGCACTGTTTGCCATTCAGTATTTGAATTTATATCAACAACCTGGATCAAGTAATCTGATTGGCTGGAATTTAGAAGTGGGTGTGGCATCATACTTTATTCAGCATGACAAGGGTTAACAATCAGATAAGAGATGAGAATTATACATAAATTATTTGGCCCTTTATGTATAATGCTACTTACACGCATTTCCTAGTAAATTTCACCTCATCATTATACTTTGGCTACTTCAGATGATCTGGCTGCTTCTTAGTAAATATATCGGTGGCTCTGAATTCTGCTCAGAACAGCCAAGGTGTCTGTGCTGTCTGGTCTGATAGGTAATGGCTCCTGCCTAGTTATCTTGGATGAGTCCAACTAATTCAGTATCATTGTCAGCCTGCAATATGTTACAACTTAACCCTTCTCTTTCTCAACACGACATGCCCGGTCTTAGCAAACAATGTAGATCCAGATCAATTGGCTTCTGAACTGATCTGGATCTGCACTGTTTATCATTAAATATGAGAATTTCTATCAAAAATCCAGATCAAGTAATCTGATTGGCTGGAAATAAGAAGTGGGCATGGCATCTTAATTTATTCAGCATGACAAGGGTTATAATTTCCACAGTGCTGGAGAAGCACTTGCATAGTTACCAAAAGCAGTCATTGATATTTGGGCCACATTTAGCGAAAAAGCGCCTTCGAGCATGTGCAAAATGTGTAGATTCTCATCTGGTACATACACAAAGTATCATCCAGGCCTTTCCTCTCCATTCATATATTCAGTTGTACCCAATGATATACAGTCGACTCTCGTTATCTCGAAACCCAAGGGACTCTATGAAATACTTCGAGATATCCGTACCTCGACATATCAGATTTGCAGCCTTGAGGAAAAAATAATTCGAACAACCACATTTAACAAATATATATGTAACTGGACTCTTTGAGTTAGAGATATATTGAAAATATTGTAGAAAAGAGGAGAAATTCTCCTCTTTTCCACAATATGTTTTTACCTGTTGTTAGATTTTCATGTTTAGGCAGGGACCATATTTTCACTTTGAGATAAGCGGGTATTCGAGATAAGCGAGGTCGAGATAATGAGTCAACTGTAGTTGCAGACAGTGAAGGCTCTGATCAAACTAATCTAGGCCTTCTGCTGTCTGCATATGCCTGAAGACATGTTTTCGCATGGCACAGCCCAACTCATAATGGTCAGCACTTTGTTCGTTCATAGAAAATTTGGCTGTACAAACATTTAACCCAGTGTAAACTGAATAGACTCCCCCACACTGTATATTGGAAGAGGCCAATTTCAATTTTAGGTACATCCGGCTATGAGATTTAGATATTCCTAGAGAAAAATTGCTGGACTATTTGCAAACAGCGGAGACTGTTCGGACTCTGAGTTCTGCGGCGTCTGATCTGGGTCAGCACTGTTTGCCAATCACTCTTTCAGGGGTCTCCAGACTACAATGGGTTAACTGTAATGATGTGTGGGTCTTGATCTTGCTGTTTGTCTGCAGAAGATATATTTCCCATAATGCTTTTCAGGAATTGTTCCTAAATTTCTCTGATGAACCCTTCCATCTTTAATAGATCTGGACCTGGCAATTCCAAATGTGAAGTTCATTGTATTTCAGTGACTACATGTACTCTTGTTACACACTGTTATATAGGGATGTCAAGTAGTTACAACAGAGGGATGTCAAGTAGTTACAACAGAGGGCCCTAATTCGCTTACCTGAGTGTCATTGTCTCCAACCATCATCAGTTAATTCAACAATTTAATGAAACATAGTATATTCTAAAAGACTATCATCTTCTCTTCATAGGACTCTCTATGCTTTAAAAGACAGCCATCCAAGAAACATTTCTGCCAACTTATTTCAAAATCTGGCTAATAGTTTTATTCGCCACTTATTGTCTATGTAAAACTACTGAACCCCAGGTGGGGTCATTTTTGACCCCAGGGATCTAATTTGAACAATCTTTGTAGAGGTCTACTAGATAAAGCTACAAACCAAATTTGGTAGATTATAAAGATTGAAGCAAAATTGTGGCCTCTAGAGGATGAACAAGGTTTTGAACAAATCTAACCTAGTTTTTGATCCAACATGACCCGTATTCAAACTTCATTATGATATCATCAAGACAAACATTCCAGTGTAGTTTCATGAAGATTGAAGCAAAACTGTGGCCTCTAGAGGGTGAACAAGATTTTAAAAAAATTTGACCTAGTGACCTAGTTTTTGACCCAAAAATGACCCATATTGGAAATTGATTGAGATGTCATCCAGACAAACATTCTGGTAAAGTTTCATGAAGATTGAAGCAAAACTTGGCCTCTAGAGGGTGAACAAGGGTTTGAAGAAATTTGACCTAGTGACATAGTTTTTGACCTGACATGACCCATATTCGAACTTGATCTAAATATCATTCAGACAAACATTATGTTAAAGTTTCATGAAGATTGAAGTAAAACTGTGGCCTTTAGAGGATGAACAAGGTTTAAAAGAAATTTGACCTACTTTTTAAACTGACATAGCCCATATTCAAAATTGACCGAGATATTATCCAGACAAACATTCTGGTAAAGTTTCATGAAGATTGAAGCAAAAATGTGGCCTCTAGACGGTGAACAAGGTTTTAAAGAAATTTAACCCAGTGGCCTAGTTTTTAAACCGACATAGCCCATATTCAAAAGTGACTGAGATATCATCCAGACAAACATTCTGGAAAAGTTTCATGAAGATTGAAGCAAATCTGTGGCCTCTAGAGGGTGAACAAAGTTTTAAAGACATCTGACCTAGTGACCTAGCTTTTGAACTGACATAACCCATATTCAAACCTGACTGAGATATCATCCAGACAAACACTCTGGCAAAGTTTCATGAAGATACGAGGGATGTTCGAAATGAATTGCTTATTATCCTCTAGCTCGATATCCACGTAGGGCACGATAAAAACCAATACATATCTGTATAGGGCTATTCAATATCTACACAATGGTGTATAAATGTACATGTTAGACTAAGTGTAAGACATAAAATTTGCCATTTGAATACACGCAGTCATTGACTACTGCAGTAAAAATGGTTGGTAGAAGCATCGACAAAAAAGATGAAATACGGGCTTACATCAAAGCTCGCTCAAAACTTGGTTGTTCTTTGAAGAAGCTGATGACTGAAATTTCTACTGCTTTTGGACCTTCTTGTGTGTCTTATGACACAGTTAGGCGGTGGAAAAAGAAATGTGAGTCTGGTGTAGAGTCCATCAAAAATGCACCGAAATCAGGTAGGCCAAACTCTGCATCTCGTAAAGAAATCGTTTCCAAAATAAAGGAAATCATTGAAGGAGATGCCAGATTTACAGTTCCTGATATTGCACGAAAGGTAGGCATATCACTATCAACGGTTCACCTTATTTTGAAGAAGCATTTGAAAGTCAGAAAGATTTCTGCTAGATGGGTGCCACATCTGTTGACTGACGAGCAAAAGAGGCAACGGGTTAAAGTGGCCAAAAAGCTGCTTCAAATGTTTCCAAAATATGACAAAAAGCAGTTTGCCAATGTCGTCACAGGTGATGAAACCTGGGTCCATTATTTTGAGCCCATCAGAAAGGTTAGCAATAAGATCTGGGCCACTAAACACAGCAAACGCCCAATAATTGCCAAACGTTCTTTGAATACAAAGAAGGTTTTGTATGCAATCTTCTTCTCTGGTGAAGGAGTCGCAATAAAAGTGCCAGTGAAAAGGGGCAAAAGCATCACCAGAAAGTACTACAAAGACGTAGTACTGAAGAAACTGAAAAAGTATTATCAGAAACGATGCCCTGCCACTGGTTTTAAACATGTCCGTCTTCTACATGACAATGCCCAAGCTCATACCTCCGCAATAGTTACGGCGTTTTTGAAGAAAGAAAAAGTAACTGTTTTGCCTCACCCCCCGTATTCCCCAGACCTTGCCCCATGTGATTTCTTTTTGTTTCCGAAATTGAAAGCATTCCTTGCTGGGCGGAAATACCAGTCCCGACAGGCATTTGGATCTGCCATTCATCAGTACCTTATTACTGTGCCCAAATCAGCGTACCGTGACGCCTTCAAGAAGTGCATACATCGGCTGAAACTTTGCATTTCTAGCCACGGGGAGTACTTCGAGGGCATGAAATAAGTACTTTTGGGCCAACTTGAAATTTGAAGTCTCCAGATAGAAATAAGCAATTCATTTCGAACATCCCTTGTAGAAGCAAAACTGTGGCCTCAAAAGGGTGAACAATGTTTTAAAGAAATTTAACCTAGTGACCTAGTTTTTGACCCGACATGACCCATATTCAAAACAATCAAGAGATATCATCCAGACATTTTGGTAAAGTTTCATGATGACTGAAGCAAAACTGTGGCCTCTTGATGGTGAACAAGGTTTTAAAGATATTTTACCTTGTGTCCTAGTTTTTGACTGAACATGACCCATATTCAAACTTGGCCTAGATATCACCAAGACAAACATTCTGGTAAAGTTTCACGAAGATTGAAACAAAACTTGAAACAAAACTGTGCCCTCTAGTGGGCGAACAAGGTAAATGTTGACGACACACGACTGACAACAGACACAGCATGATCACAATAGCTCACCTTGAGCACTTCGTGCTCAGGTGAGCTAAAAACAAATTGGACTTCAAGTATTCAGCACCTGATGATAATTGTACAGTACATGTAAGATTGGATGAAACCTACTGTATTTACCCTAAGTATTGGGGCACCTGAATTCCTTACCATATTCTTCCTAAAGTTTGAACAGTCTATTATACTACATGTTGATGCATCTAAAAACTGCTGGATGAATGGCAAACAGTGTATATCCTGATCAGATGCTGCATTCTGTGGCATTTGATCTGGATCTGCACTGTTTGCTCAGACCTGTCTATCCCAGTACTTAGGATTAATTTTAGTATGTTTTCTGAAACTAGCATATTAAGATTCCTTCCTTTTTTGATGGGTTTTTCAAAAATCCGTCCATCCAGGTGGGCATCAGGTGGGTGGGTGTTGGACGAAGTCTGAGGTTTACCTTTTGGTCATCCTTTCTGAAAAACCCATCCATAGTGCCATTTTTCTTGTATCTATTTCCTAGTGAGTGTGGAGGTGCCATGTGTTTGTTTAGTTGGGTGGGGACTCAGAGGGTGGGGAAGGGCATGGACGGGTGTATGTTAAGAGTAGGATGGTGAAGGGAATAAGATGAAACACTTTCAAAATTTGCAAGTGCTGTAACAGCCACTAAGTGATCCAGATCCACAGAAATAAAGCAGAAATATGGGCTTTAGTTTATTTTCAATTACAGGCCTATCTCTGAATAAGTCAAACTATAAAATTATTACATGTATTAAAGTATTTCAACATCTGCTTAATTACCTTATGGCAATTATATTTCTGTTATTTAAAATTGGACAAATTGTGACCACCCAAGTGGAGGCATATTTATTCTTGCAAGATGAAGGGATATTGAAAACAGTTAACATTTGAACTTATTAATTTGAATGGCCTTGGTTGATGACATGCTCTCGATATCCCTTTGTTGTAATAGGCAGTAAATTAGCTGTTCAAACAGAATGAAGAATGACTTTTTGTTGGGTTATTGCATTTGTCTGTGTTCAGTTTGATGTGAAGATTTAGTGTATAATCAATTATAAATGGTTATAATTCTTTTGTGCAGTTTTATACCAATTACTTTTCTAGCTTATATGTATTTTAATTAAGCAACTTTCAGTCTTCTGTATTGTGACTGGCAATACAAAGGTCCTCACTATACAGAAAAATGTCTTTGAGACATATTTGAATAGCAAAGACCAGCTTGTACACTGAGCAGGGCATTTGTTCTATGTCCATTATATTCTATAGTGTCAAAATGAGACAAAAATATTAGGGTTTGAATACTGTTTTCATGGATTTTCCTCGTTATAACCGATCTCCATACAATAATTACCCTAAATATTGGGACACCGTAATTCTTTACCACCCTTCTCCTAAAATTTGATCATATCAATTTTAATATGAATATGTGGCTACCTGTGTAGACCCTGATCAGATGCTGAGTTCTGATCTGACTACGGTCTACACCATTTGCTCTGACCCTGTCTGTATCAATATTTAACCCTAATTCTGCTGAACCCGGATATGTTATGCCTTTGCAAACAGCATAGCTGCACTGTTTGTCATTAAGTATGTGAATTTGTTGCAAAAAAAACTGGATCAATTAATCTTATTGGCTGAAAATTAAAAGTGGATCTTAATTTATTCAGCATGACAAGGATTAAGGTAAATCATCACGAAAGAATACCTATATAATTTTGACCCCCTTAAACCCCACTATATATAGTAAAACTGGGGTTTACAGGGGTATACATTATTTTTCTTATTTCTGCTCAAAACATAGATCGTGGGTACTCGTTAGAACTGCCTCACCGAGGCAGTTCTAACGAGTACCCACAATCTGTGTTTTGAGCAGAAATATGAAAATTTTTCAGAATTTTTCATCTGAAAACTTTCATTTTTTTTGGTGGTAAAATTTTCAGTATATTTGAATAGGCTTGTTCTCGTAGTGTGTAGTACATGTACATACATTTTGACAACATATATTGGTCGAAATTAATGTTGAGTTTTTTAAAACCACCAGCAATTACATATCCTCATAAAAATTACAAAAGAACATGAGTCTTTAGTTGCAAACATTAAAATATACTTTAGTTGAAAGGAGAAGGACAATTTGCATGAAGTCACATATCCTATTTTTCTGGAAAAAAAATCTAAAACAAAAAAAATCAAAATGTTGTCCCTAGTATGGTATGTATTAACATAAATTAGTGCCAATCACAACTGCACTACCCTGTGAATTGTCTGCTTGGCAGATGATTCACATGAAATGTCAAAACTTATTTGCTATAAAAAAAAAAAAAAAAAAAAAAGATTAGAATGCTGCTACAAATTTTGCTTGTGCATTGAGCTAACACATATCCCGCTAACCAAGGAGCTTATTTGTGATGAGCTCTTGCCTTAACTCATACCCTTTCATACATGTAGGAGGAAACTTTATAGGGCTAAAAATTGAATTTCGTCTCAAATTATGCTGTCTAATCTCTTTTAAATTTGTTAACATTTTAACATTGTTGTGCTATGTATACAAACTTTGTTATGTAAACCACCATATTTTATTGAATTTTCAATTAAAGTGAACCTTTATAGTCCAGTAATTTGATGTCTTCTTGTCATCCTATTGTGGGTCTCATTATCAGTGAATAGGAAACAGAAAAGGTGAGATGTCTCTTTTGAAATTGGTATGTCAGTGTGACAATTGGTCTGTCTGTGTGATAGATCCAACAGACAGATCCATCAGATTTTAGTGGACTTAAATACTGGCTTAACATAATAGGTACAACCATTAAATAGTCTTGATAAACCTCACAGACTTGTACTAATTTTTTCAGTATCCAGTTTAACTCCACCATAACACCTGGTACGGTAAATGTCCTAAAAATTCGGACACCAAATTTTCTGATAAAATCACATATGCAAACAGTGCAGACCCAGATCAGACTGCTCCTGAAGGAGCGGTCTGATCAGGGTCTACACTGTTTGTCATTCCACTAAGTATTTTAAGAAACAAGTGCATGAGAAATAAAATTTAGGCCAGAATAGTAGAGAATAAAGTGTTCGAAATTTTAGGACATTTACCGTACTGTTATAAATTGAGCCGCAATTAGAGAAAACGTACATCTGGACACATGCACCCAAAAAGACTCAAATCAGCCTGTACATTCACGCAGTCAGACCAGAGTCTTCATTGTCAACATGAAGAAACTTTGAATCCTTGGATATCCAAAATGTACCCACTGAAGATTGTGATCAGACTGCGAGAATGCACAGGCTAATCTGAATCTTTACTTGGTGCACATGTCCAAAGGTACCTTCTCTGACATTGCCACTCACTTTATAATTTGTGAAGAATGCCAGTTTCTGTCTTTGTTACAAGGTTGTGGGTATTGTTTAGTAATTCTAGAAAGCTCTTTCTCAGGTGTTCTTTTTGGGCAAGATGTGGCTGTTATAGACTGGTGAATTATTTGTTGACTAAATCAATTTCATTTGAAACTTATAAACTGTAGACTGTTTGAACTAGAATATGAAGTGAGCATATGCTCACTAATACCTCCGGCCATGGCCATCAGTATAGCCAGAACAATGTGTACAAAATTTCAAGTTTCTAGGTAAAGTAGTTCCTGAGATATCTTTGACACAAATAAATGCCATGGCCATCAGTATAGCCAGAACAACAAAGGGAAATAACTCTAAGGGACCTGGCCCCATGGCCCTTATTTTCTTTCCCACAATACAACTAGTCATACTTTTCATGTGTACAAAATTTCAAGTTTCTAGGTAAAGTAGTTCCTGTGATATCTTTGACACAAAATAAATGTTAACAGACAGACTGACTGACAGACAGACAGACAGACACACAGACACACAGAAAAGACAAAAACTATATACCCCCATTGCACACTTCGCATGCCAGGGGTATAAACAGTTATGCTCAGATGTGCAATGCAATTTCTTAAAAACAGCCAATTTTGGGATGATATAAAACTGGTAGTGTGTAGACTGGCAGTTTCCAGTGACTAAATATTTTATCTTATAATCCTATTTGATAATCCACTATAATAAAACCAAACTAAAAAAAGTGTCCATAGTACACGGATGCCCCCCGCCAAATGCCATTCAGAAAAAGGGTTTATATGTAATTGTAACAGGTATACCATGAAGTTATTATTAAGGCCCGGACACAGTTTACTATATGGAACTAAGTCAAGGGAAGATAATTCAAAAACGAAAAACGCAAGAGTTGTCTTCCTTGTTCATGACACATCGTCTCAATGTGATGCATGCACCTGTAAAGTTTCATGAATATATTCCATATGGTTTAGGAGTTATGGCCCAGACAGGGTTAACTATATGGAACTAAGTCAAGGGGAAATAATTCAAAAACCAAAAATGCCAGAGTTGTCTTCCTTGTTCATGACACATCGTCTGAATGTGATGCATGCACCTGTATAGTTTCATGAATATATTCCATACAGTTTAGGAGTTATGGCCCGGGCATGGTTTACTATATGGAACTAAGTCAAGGGAAGATAATTCAAAAACAAAAAATGCAAGAGTTGTCTTCCTTGTTCATGACACATCGTTTCAATGTGATTCATGCACCCATAAAGTTTCATGAATATATTCCATATGGTTTAGGAGTTATGGCCCGGACACGGTTTACTATATGGAAATAAGTCAAGGGGAAATAATTAAAAAAACAAAAATGCAAGAGTTTCTTCCTTGCTCATGACACATCTTCTCAGTGTGATGCATGCACTGGTAAAGTTTCATGAATATATTTCATACGGTTTAGGAGTTATGGCCCTGACACAGTTAACTGTATGGAACTAAGTCAAGCAGAAATAATTCAAAAACCAAAAATGCAAGAGTTGTCTTCCTTGTTCATGACACAGCGTCTCAATGTGATGCAGGCACTGGTAAAGTTTCATGAATATATTTTTATACGGTTTAGGAGTTATGGCCCGGACACAGTTAACTATATGGAACTAAGTCAAGCGGTAATAATTCAAAAACCAAAAATGCAAGAGTTGTCTTCCTTGTTCATGACACATCGTCTCAATGTGATGTATGCACCTGTGAAGTTTCATGAATATATTCCATACGGTTTGGGAGTTATGGCCCGGACACGAAGTGGGACGTATGGACGGACAGACGGACGGACGGACGGACGGACGGACTGACAGACGTACGGGACGGACAGGGGTAATACTTAATGCCCATCCGCTATTCTTCGAATAGGCGGGGGCATAAAAATATCATTTCAGACTATAAAGTCATGATATTACTTTGGTTTTATTTTAGTGGCTTAATAAAAAGGGTTATAAGAAAAAAATATTTAGCCACTGGAGACTGGAGCCAGTCTAGGTTGTGTGGTGCACCCATCTACTGCAAGAACAGCAGGACTTACCACCATCCTACCGCTTACAGGTCCTAAGTTTTTTTACCTGCTACTCATTATCAAGCTAAAGAGCAGCTGGTACCAATCCAGTGAGCAACTTATGCAGCCTGGCATAGAGGATAAAGACCGCATTCTGAAGGAGAGAAGGCTCCGCTGGTATAGACATGTGGAACGCTCCAATGGTGCAGTCAAGACAGCCTTGACATACAGGTTGATGGAAAGCATGGCCTGGGAGGCCCAAAATGACATGGAGGCAGCTGACAGACAGGGATTGCAGCGAGTGGAAGCTCTTGGCTATCAACCCTCATGATAGATATACCAGGAGATCTGGTATGAGATCTGCCATGCATGCAGCAAGCCAGCTATCTGGATGGGGGCCCACTGATGTGGATGTTGCCCCTGTACCTACATATTATTCAAAAATCCGATGATGATGATGATGATGATGATGATGATGATAAAGTTCTGCAAAGTTTGAATGAAATCAATGCATCCCTTCAAAAGTTACTGAGCAGAAACGAACAACAAAAACTGTCGAAAAAGGGCCATAACTCAGCCAAAATTTGGCGGATGATTACCAATATTGAACTTGACCTGTATTTATAGTGATATAAAGTTCTGCAAAGTTTGAATGAAATCAATGCCTCCCTTCAAAAGTTATTGAGCGGAAATGAAAAGTATAATGACGACACCGACGCTGTCGACACCGCCAACGACAACGCCACCAACATAGATGGACAGCATGATCCCTATGTGTCTGCCATGCTAAGCAGGTGACACAAAAATAGCAGTCTCAGTTTTACTGAGTCTGTTCATAAATGGTAATGTAACATGCAACACTGCTTATGAATTCTTGACCATGGTTGAGCATTATTCTATTTTCAAATAAATTGAAAGGGTCCATGGAGTATTCTTGCAAAAAAATTTGAATATCCAGCTGTTTGCTTTGGAGAAGAAGATTTTTAGTATTCTTTACTGATATATAAGGAAAATCAGCCCAGCCCCTTGGCAGCCATTTTTTAACAAATAAGCACAATCTTAAGAACTTTAACAGACTGTCAACAAAGGAACATTCTTCCAAAGTTATCTAGCTGCTGGTTTTGACAAAAAGATTTGTTTTCTATATAGCAACCATGCTTTTTGATGAAATCACACTGTTTGAACAACTTCCTTGAAGATGCTTGCCAAATTCACAAAAAAATTTTGACAATACTTTTTAAAAACATTTCCACAATCAGAATTCTGCATGGATTCTACATCTTTGAACAGTTCCAGTCAATACTAAACAAGTATCATTCCTGTGAAATTTGGTTAATATTGGCTCAGTGGTTTAGAAGGAGATATATGTCAAATGTTGACAGATAGACAATGACAGACAACCAACACTGGGCATCTGGCCTATCACTATACAATGCACTTCACCAGCATTATAAGCTCAGGTGAGCTAAACAAATATCAATTTGTCCATTGCTGAATTTGCAAAAGACCTGTAAAGGTTACTGTCCAATGACTGATGGTCATTAATGGTCATTAACAGCCTTCTTGTAAAATGACCAGATGTGCAGCCATTCTGATGACAGACAGAATATTACACCACCAAGTGGGCATAAATACCAGTTTAAGCCTCTTTGATCCTTGTGAAATTACTTCTAATAAAGAGTGGAAGAGGTCCTCAAACTAATTATTAACTGGCATAAAATCTTCTTATGCAGTCACTAAAGAGTGATTTCACATGTAATCAAGCATACGTCAAGGACACGTAGGCAGATTATCATAGGGGTGGAAATTTTTGGGTTACCTGAATATCTGTTTTGTGTAGGGGATTATCATATCTTCCCTAAAGATTGGGACACCATCACTGCTTACCATACTTGTCCTAAAATATTAACAAATCCATTTGACCACCTGTTGATGTGTCTAAAAAAAGCCGAGTGACAAACACTGTAGAGCCTGATCAGATGCCACATTCTGTGACATCTGATCTGGGTCTACAATGTTTGCTCAGGCCTGTCTGTGCCAATACTTAGGGTTAGTATGGTAGCCAGCTAACTAAAATTGGAGGCCATAAAACCATTATAAATGCACCCAACACTCCTATTCGAATCATGAGCAATTCAAAAACTTGCGATGGAGTCTGCTGAAAATGAGTTAGCACACTCAGTGTGTTCTGTATTTTATTATTTATGAAGCATTTTATTTTTCATCAATAAATCTCACCTGGCAAACTTATTCAAATATTCACCTTTGTCCTGCTGAGCCCAGATATACCCTGCCTTTGCAAACAGTGTAGATCCAGATCAGCTGGCTTCTAATAATCAACTGATCTGGATCTGCACTGTTTGCCATTTAGTATGTGAATTTATATCAACAATCTGGATTAAGTAATCTGATTGGCTGAAAATTTGAAAAGGGCGTGGCATCTTAATTTATTCAGCAGAACAAGGGTTAATTTGCATGGCACTGCTTCTATTACAATTCTGTTGCCAGGTTTGATGACTGTAGGTGATATACCTGAGCAGGAATGGCACTAACCTTTGGGATGACATAAGACCATGAATTTTAGAATGGTGTCACAGTGTTTTAGTTCATGTTTGAAAGAAAGTGTTTGCTAGATTTGTTGATTGTAGGTCATACAGTTAATCAGAAATGGAGCCACTATGATTGACTGTTTATAAAACTGTCTTTAATTGCCCAGGGCCCAGTTGTTCAAAGCTAACGATGTCGTTAGTTAACAATTCGTTAAAATTTTAATTTAATGATATACAAATATGCTGAAATTTTTTGCTGAAAAAATGTGAGTAGTGCAAAAGCTACTCACATTTTTTCAGCAAAAAATATCAGAATATTGTATATTGAATCCGCTAAAACAGTTAATGAAATGACCCTTAACGAGCTCGTTAAGCTAACGACGCTTTGAACAACTGGGCCCAGGATGTTTAATACATTAACGAAAAATAGTTCATGGTAAAAAAATATACCACCTTCTGAGAACCAATGCTTGAGACTGTGTTGTTATAACATCCTGGGCAATTAAAGACAGTTTTATAGTTGAATATTAATCAATCAATCAATCAGATTTTTAACATAGCCGGGCAACAGAGTCACATAGGGGCTATGCCTGATAGAATATTTTTTCTTTGAAGAACTTTTAAATGAAAATCAGTATTTCAGAATGAGTGTTAATCACTGTCATTGTTAACTGTTATGTCTGGGTTTTAATACCATTAAGCTGTCATAATAAGGATTTTCCTTTAATAGGATTTCAGCACCCTTATCCCTTTAATTAATCCCCTTTGATAATGAATGAAGTGTTAAAAAACTGTCTACCAAAACATACACTTCATTGATAGTCAATATAATGTAATAATGCATGTAATTACTCACAAAGGTAGAGCAATGGCACTTAACCTTAACCCTTGTCCTGCTGAATAAATTAAGATGCCATGCCCACTTCTAATTTTCAACAATCAGATTACTTGATCCGGATTGTTACTATAAATTCACATACTTAATGGCAAACAGTGCAGATCCAGATCAGTTGGCTTCTTCAGAAGCCAACTGATCTGCATCTACACTGTTTGCAAAGGCAGGGTATATCCTGGTTCAGCAGGACAAGGGTTAAAACGCTTTAAGCAAAATTATAGCAGACGACATTCTAAATTTCTTGTTATTATTTTTCAGAGAAAATAAGGCTTGAAATTTCATGTGATAATTCACATAAAATTTCAAGTCTTATTTTTCTCTGATTTCTTTTTTTTTTCTTTTTAAATCAAAGAGTTGTATGCTAGTTGTGATAGTGCGTTAACGGTTAACCTTAAAGTACCACAAGAACCATTATGAAAACACTTTAAAAATGAAAGCACTGAACATGCCAAGATCAGAGTTGAAAATTGCATCAAAATATTCCAACTAGTTCAAAGGTTATTTAAATTTCAAATTTAACTTTTCAACCTGTTCCCTGAATCAGCTACAAAAACAGTGTTTTCAGAGAAAAGAGATGTCCCCCACCGTGAAATAGTAGTTTTTCTGCTACAGTGACCTTATAAATTAGGTCAAGGTCACCAAAATCTAATCAGTTCTTTGTTATGTCCCAATTATATATTCCTGAAAATTTGGTAAGCACTGGTTCACAAGATATTGTGCACACAAGAAAGTGTGATGCTGATGCTGAGCCAACGGGATCCACACCAAAAACAATATGTCCCCTTCCCCTTAGGTGACTGGGGAGGGGGGAGGTGTGGGGAAGTGGGGGGGGGGGGAGACAAAACAGCTCAATGTATCTTATTTATATTCATGAGAATTTTAAAATGTCAAATGAGACTTCAGCATTTTTAAAAGATTTTTAAATTTATAAAATTTACAGACTTGAAAGCACATTTTACTTATTGTTCAGGATTAATGTCTGTATAAAGAATATGAACAGCTCCCATCCAAAACTTGGTTAAAATGCTGATAATTTACCAGGTTTAAATAATTTTAAAATATATATTTAAAATAAAAAAAAAATGTAATTTAAAAAGGGATTGAAAATTCATTTTGCTTATGAAAAACTGTTTTTGTCAATGTGATCAATAAAAGCACCAAAGAAATTTTACTTATTTGGTTATTAAAAAGAAGACATGAAATTAATGTTTTCAGTTAAACCACTTTATGTGCACTGGATGACAGAAATCTATTTATAGAAACACTGAGTTAACATTAGAATAGTGATAACTTTTTTTTTTAAATTTTGGTTTTCAATATTTTGGTCAGTGGAGTTTTCTCCTTCATGCAGTGGTCATTTATTTTATCAATCTTGGGATTTCTTTAACCATTTATTATCTATTACAGAAGGATATCACACACTTTAATAGATAATAGGTTTGAAACTTCATAACGATTATCTCCTAAGGAGCTAATTTCATGAATCAAACTCTTATTTTCTGAGAAAAATATTTCAAAATGTCTTTTGGTTTTTTTTTATACCCAGCAGGCAATGCATTAAAATAGTCATCAAACAACATCCAAAACATTAATTAAAACTGCCTCACATCTGACCAATGGCCCTACTTTGACTCAATATGTGGATAATATTAAATACCTTGGTGTGACAATTTCTAAGGATTTGAAATGGAATACTCATGTAAGCAATGTTTGCACAACAGCAAAGAACTCTTGGTTTCTAAAGATGTAATCTATCATCCCCAAGACATTAAGGAGATGGCATACAAGGGGTTGGTGCGACCAATCCTGGAGTATGCTAGCCCTGTTTGGGACCCACATGGAATAGTAGTCCAGGAAGAATTAGAAAAGGTTCAGAATTGTGCAGCTATGTTTGTGACTGGAAACTACAACTTTGAAACTGGAAGTATGACTAGCATTCTTGAACAGTTAGGGTGGGAGTCTCTTCACAAGAGACGCAAAGGTAGTAAACTAATATTGCAATTCAAAGGTCTGAAAGGTAGAGCAATTAAACCTTGTGATGACCTTCAACCCCCAAATAGGGGCAGTAGGAATCAGCATCCAATGGCATTTCAAGTGCATATGCTACAACTGACATTTATAAGTACAGTTTCTTTCCAGACACGATTAGGGATTGGAGTGCACTCCCTGCAGCTATAATCTCCTCTGCTGAAAGTTCTGAGGACCCTGTCGCTAGATTCACATCACTTGTGAGATCTAGAGACTAGTTTGTGCAATCGTTGGCCTTGGTGAATGAATGTCTATTGATGTATCACCAGTAAAATATTCTGATTCCGAATATTGGTGCATTAATTTTCTGTTTGACTTAACATGTAAAGTGCCAAGCAAAATTTGTAGCGACAACATTTTTTTTTGTCAAAGAAAACAAGTCTTCATATTTCAGGTGAATCCTCTGCCTAGCAGACTATTCACATGAAATGTCAACTTATTTTCTATGAAAAAAAATACATATACACTAGAAATGTGTCAGTATGACACAGATGCCCCCGCCCAGGGCCATCCTCACCCACCTGCAGGTATTTTGCAAAAAATGTTGAAAAAAGGGCCATAACTCTCATAATAATTAGCAGATTTTACCCTAAATCGAACTTGACCATATTTTATGATTATATACCTGGGTATAAAATATGAATCCAATACACAAATCAATCTTTTTAAAAAAAAATATCGGGAGGAAAACATCTTTTGAAGGTGAAAAAGGGCCGTAACTCCCACAATATTTTGGATTTTATTATTTTCCATTTTGTAGATCTGTTGTTCTGTTTCATATCTATTGTTTTAATCACACATTTGAACAAGACTGTATTATGTAAGAATTAGTGCTCCATACTCTCAAATTTGCCTGTGCACAGTGGCAGTAATAAAATATGCTTATAAACTAGTAAAAAAGGACATCTAAATTTATGTGCTTAATAGGTTTTCAGTTAATTATTCTGGAAATCATCATCCATTTAACTCGTGGAAATTGATGTGGATTTTATTACAAGAGAGTGAGAATTCCACTGAAATACAGCCATGCCTCCATCGATCAGCATAATTTTCATTGCCAACATCGAGTGGCATTTTCCAAACAAATTTCACTGGAATTTCTAGTGCTATTGGAATGCAATTCCAGTGGTATTTCAGTGGAATGACACGGGTATTCAACTGATATTCCAGTGGATTAAACTAGAATTGCATTAGAATGTTATTCCTTTGGTATACAATGGAAGTTCAGTAGAATAACAAAGAATTTTAAATGGAATATTTTAGCAGAATTTCATGAATTCATCTGAAATTCCATTGGAATACCACTGAAATAACATGCATATTCCAGTGGAATAACAGTGGCATTTGCTAATAAGTGCAGGGGAATTGTAAGATAAAGTGGAATTTGAATGGATTCCATTGTTATTCCATTGGTATACAATGGAATTTTAGTGGAATTAGATGGAATTTGTGATGGAATATTTTAGCGGAATTTAACAAATTCATTTGGAATTCCACTGGAATATCAGTGGAATCCCAGTGAAATAACACTGTATTCCGCTAAATTATTCAACTAAATTCTTCAAAATTTCCATTGGAATTGCCAGCCATATTCCACTGGAATTCCAGTGGAATGTCACTGCTTTATTTTCATTAGGGTTTTACCCTTAATAAAACTTGACCTATATTATATAATTATATGCTTGTGTATAAAATATGAATCCAATACACTAATCTTTTCAAAAGTTATGGAACAGAAACCATTTTTCAAAGTTGAAAAAAGGGCCATAACTCCCAAAATAATAGATGGATTTTACTCTAAATCGAATTTGACCTACATTTTATGATTATATACCGGTGTACAAAGTTTCAATCTAACAAACTAATCCTTTCAAAAGATATCGCATGGAAACCATTTTTCAAAGTTGAAAATTTTTCAAAGTTGAAAAGGGCCATAACTCCAAAAATAATTGGTGGATTTTACCCTAAATCAAATTTGACCTACATTTTATGATTATGTACCTGTTTATAAAATTTTAATTCAATACACCAATACTTTCAAAAGATATCGCACGGAAACCAAAAGTGAGACAGACGGGACAGACGTACATACTGACAGCGGTGATACTATATACCCCCCATTGAAAATGGTGGGGGCATAATAAAAAATAATTTAAAAACGTAGCCTGCTGCAGTTGTTTGTGTTAAGGTTTTACAGTCCAGTCAACCCAATGGGGTCATGTCAAGCACGGTCAGTTTACCTCGCTATACTTTTACTGTGCAGGCTTAGTCCTCTAAGCGGTTAACAAGTATTGTGCACATTATTTTGCCAGAAACAGACAACTGCCCTTGTTGAATCAGTGGAAAGGAGAGAATGACCGTAGAAAATATTTCATAATCAGTCTCCATGAGAGAATGTTGCCGACCTGGCAGCCTCCTGATCACCAGGGGGACGGGCATCCAACTGAGCCACAGAGGCTAAAGGGCCTGCTTCAGTTGTGATTGGCACTCTAAAGAGTTAGGATCCCAATTGTACCAGATGACATAGCCTCATTAGAAACTCTGCCTTATGGCTTGTATTTACCTGGTACTAAAGTATTGGTACAGAACAGTGTAGATCCAGATCAGATACTGCAGAACATCTACGCTGTTTGCCACTCATCCTGCAGTCTTTGGACACGTCATAAGGTAGTAAAATGGACTTGCTCAAATTTTAGGACAAGTATGGTAAGAATTTAAGGTGTCACAATATTTAGGATAAACATGGTGTTAAAAAGGACCAGATCCAAGACAACTGTCGGGATCACAATTTGAACCCCAGATCAGCCACATAACTGGAGATTGATCATGAAATAATTTCTAAGGTAATTCTCCCCCTTCTGCTGATTCAAGAAGGGCAGTTGTCAGTCATTGATGAAGTATGTGCACAAGTACTGGTTAAGCACTTACAGGACTAAGCCTGTCCAGGAACAGTGCGAGTAGGTTAACTAATCATGCTTGACATGACCCTTATGGGTTGATTGGGCCATAAAACCACAACTCAATAAAAAAGTCATTGATTAGATCAACCTGAGCAGCTATGCACCTATAGTTGTCACAGTGCATATGATCTAGTAGAATTCCAGGAAATGATCTGGGTCTTTTTGTTAACATATCACAGAAGACACATTTTCAATGCTTTAACCCTTCTCTTGCTGAACATGACATGCCCTATCTTAGCAAAGAGTGTAGATGTTGTGCGAATTTTTAACGGTACCAGGCACCCGAGGCACATACAGGCAGCGATGATTGTTATGTTCATGTATTTGTACAGCCTTGCTTTCACCCATGCACACTTGATGCCACTGTCTGTCACCAAGCGCCGCCCTGTCCACTTTACATTCAACACAGGGTACATCGAGTATGAGCTAGGCATACTAAAGGTCTGAAATTTTGCCTCGACCCGAGCAGGATTGGAACCCACAATATCCTGCTTGAAAGTCGAGTGCACTAGCCACTAGGCCACCCAGCTCACAACTGATCTGGATCTGCACTGTTTGTCATTAAATATGTGAATTTCTATCAAAAACCCAGATCAAGTAATCTGATTGGCTGGAAATTAGAAGTGGGCGTGGCATCTTAATTTATTCAGCAAGGCAAGGGTTAAGATGGGTGCACTGTATTTACCCTAAATATTGGGACAACTTGAATTCTTACCAAACTTATCCTTAAATTAGAAAAAAAGTCCATTTTACTACCGGTTGATGTCTCTAAAAACTGTTGAATGAGTGACAAACATTGTAGACCCTGATCACTGATGCCTTAGAATGCAGCATCTGACCAGGATCTACAGTTTGCTCAGGCCCATCTGTCTCAGTATGGGTAATTATGGTAATTTTCAATTTGTTGCCTAGGTGACAAGGTTGTTTCAGTTTTAATTTTTACAAAAATAATAATCAAAGAAATCCCAGGTGGCATTAAAATACTCATTACAGAGAAAATTTATTCATTAATTTGTAATACGATGAATTCACCAAGAGGCTCATATGAGCCTTAATCACTCACCTAGGCACCCAAGCTGGTAAAGCTCTTTGTGAGAGAAAATCTTAGTGTAATTATGAAAAGCAACTGATTAAATACGCTTTTGATTTATACAAGTTTATATCTTAATTACATCAAAACCATTTTCAATTAATGCTTTTTTTACTTACAGCAATGCCCAAAACTCATTAAATGTAGAAAGATAATATCTTTTCTGCACTGCAAGTTTTAATTTGAATTATGAGAGAAGGATTTTTAAACTGTTAGAACCTTATCCAAGCAAATTACCATGGCAAAAATTGCCTTTTTGGAAGAAAATAAAGATATTTTAAGCTCCAGTACTATTGATGACTGAATAAAAGGCCTTATTGGTGAAAATATTATCTAAATAGACAGTTTGCTAGCTAGGCTACATAGCCAAGTTAGGTCTAGGTAGACAATTATATTATCAATTTGATAGTGAATAGAATCTAAAGGCTTTAAAAATTTAGTGGTATTTGCATTTTTTAAACATTTCAATGATTTATAAGCATGCATTCTTTCTTAATGAGTGTGCAGTTTCTTAACCCTTCTCTTGCTGAACATGACACGCCCTGTCTTAGCACAGTGTAGATCAATATCAGTGTGGCTTCTTCAGAAGCCAACTGATCTGGATCTGCACTGTTTGTCATTAAATATGTGCATTTCTATCAAAAATCCAGATCAAGTAATCTGACTGGCTGGAAATTAGAAGTGGGCATGGCATCTTAATTTATCCAGCATGACAAGGGTTAAGAACCTCATCCAGAGCATAAACAATTCTCATGAAATTCTAAGTATCAGAACACTTACTCCAATTAAATTTAGGTAGAATGTAATTATCAAGATAACTGGGAAAACAGAACTATTAGCCAGAAGAATCTCTAAGCGATGATGTAGTGGCAACCCCCACTACAAGATGGCAGCTAATCTTCCGACAGGAAATAACACCCATGAATCAGCCAAGGGCACATTGGCATCCAACGGGTCAGTGCATCGTGGAGTCTACGCCCAAAGAACATCAAGGACCCTGCCTCGAAGTGCTCTGCGGTCCAGTAAATAAACAACTCAACTACGACAACTCAGCTAACCCCTGAATCTGATAGATGAAGACCCATGGCTGGATGATCCTGAACAGAACTGTTAGGGATTCAAGAAAGATCATATGCTTGCTGCTGGTGAGATATGGAGGAGCCCTGGACTGGATAAAAAGTGCATTTTCAGTTTCTTTTACAAGCTCTCCTGGTCTGGTGGCATGCTTGAGCAAGTGAGAGATTACATTGTGCATTTGTGCATTAGTAATATACACATATCAAAGCTCTTATTTCAACTATCTGCTCTAAATTTTGAGACTTACAGACCAGGTTCCTAGCATCTAATAGGGGCGAGGTTTCTCTGCATTATATGCAGAGGCCATTTCAAGTCAGGGTCCAGGCAAACCTAATCCAAATTTTCCAGCTCAGCCCCTTTGTGCCTCGGGTGCCTGGCTGCATTAAAAATCTGTAATTGAACTGCGAAAATCAATTGGGAACAAAAGTAAAAGTCCTATGATTTTTGTTACATCTAAAGTAGCTCAGGTATCAACCAATGATTGAGTTATGTAAAGCGAAAAAGTGCCTCCGAACATGACATTCATGCCTATTCAAATATATTGAAAATTTTACAGCCAAAAGAAAGGAAGCTTTTCAGATAAAAATCTGACATTTTTCATATTTCTGCTCAAAACATAAGATTGTGGATACCCATTAGAACCGCCTCACCGAGGCGGTTTTAACGAGTACCCACAATCTATGTTTTTGAGCAGAATAAGAAAAATAATGTATACATACCCTGTAAACCCCAGTTTTACTATATAAAACTGGGGTTTAAGGGGGTCAAAATTATATAGGCATGTTTTCGTGATGAGCAAAATGTGCAGATTCACATTATCCTGCACATGCACAAATTCTTATCTGGGCATTTGCTCTCCTTTGAAACACTCCAATGATTCTGTTTGCAGACAGCAAAGGCCCTGATCAGAATGCATGGATGTCGGATGTGCAGGCTGATCTGGGCCTTTGCTGTATGCAGATGCCCAAAGACACTTTTTCGCATGACATGCCCAAATTAAAAATGTAAAGAGGCTTTGTGTAGCTGTTGCACAGGAAGATATAATCAATAATGAAAAGTTAAAACTGCATTAGTTTTGTTTACAACCACAATAATTCGAGGGTTGAGCGCAAGACTATGGTAACTCAAACATATTTTTGAAACCCTTGTTTAGGGGCAACTTGGACCCCTTTGTAAACAATGCAAATTTAGGTGCCATTGCTCATACGAGCAATGGCACCTAAATTTTCATTGTTTACAGAAAGAAATGTTGTAATCTTCATAACGCCTTCATGGTGAGGAGATTAGGTTTGGGGAAAAACAACCATCTGACTTACGCTAGTCTTGCGCTCAACCCTCGAATTGTGCACCTGTGACTACTCATCTGATAAAGTGCTTTTATCTTGAATTTTAAGAAGCACTTATAATATTTGTCAGGTATTTTTTTAAGGAACTTGATGCACTTGGTAGATTTTACTCCATTTTTAACAAAAGAGACAACTTTTGTGTCTTCCTGTTTGCTTTTCTGCATTCTGACTGTTTATTTAAGTATAAGCATCCCTTTTACTACAAGATGAAGTGGTAGAGTTCAAATGGTATTTTTTTATTTATCCAAATCTTAATAGGAATAGCCAACTCTTAAGCCTGTCATTCTAACTATATACCAGATGCCCAGGTGCAACCATTCAGAGCAAGTGCTCCCATACAGAAGGGAACCTACTTCCATACAAACATACTGCTCTTCATTAGAAAGTCATGTGCTGGATTATACCCACGCTAATAAAGACCTAGTATACTGGGCCCAGTTGTTCAAAGCTAACGATGTAGTTAGCTAACGATTCGTTAAAATTTACATCAAGTGATACGCAAATATGCTGAAATTTTTTGCTGAAAAAATGTGAGTAGCTTTTGCAGAGCAAAAGCTACTCACATTTTTTCAGCAAAAAATATCAGAATATTGTGTATTGAATCCGCTAAAACAGTTAACAAAATGACCCTTAACGAGCTTGTTAAGCTAACGACGCTTTGAACAACCGGGCCCTGAATTTCAAGCTGTCAGTAATTTCAGCACCCACTTGGTCAGTTTTATCACAATTTTCTGGAAAAAAAACAAACAAAAAAAACCAACAAAAAACAAAACACCTAAATCATTTCCAGTGAGGAAGAAGAAGGAACAACAATAGCACCTATGCTGGTCTCTTGTATTTTTTTTTTTTTTTTTCAAGTCTTAAATGATTACAGGTTGCCACATGACTGTCATGTGACTAGAAGTCAAGTGATCAATTTAAAGTGTCTTAAACAGTTCCCAGTTGCCACATGTTTATAAGTCAAGTGATCATTAATTCTCTAGTACAATGGCCACATACCATAGGCAAAAATATGTGTGAAAATGCCATCGAAACTGAGGCAAAATCAAGGGAGTTATGGCTTCTCAAGTAGGGGTACCCCCTCTTACAGGCCTGATTTACGATTTATGCCGCTCTCAAAGGGTAATAAGAGATATGCTTTGAAAACAACACTCAACTTATATATTACTTTATACTTGATACAAAGTGGTTCCAGCTTGGGCATGTTTTCGCTTGCCCTGTTCTTGTGGTTAATGTCCCTCAAAACTGTTTCTGTAACAAAAGTATTAACTGGATTAGTACTCGTAGCTGTATGTTAACTGACTCCTCTACAAAGCTGGCCAACAACCAATGAAAATGAGGTCACCTGAGAAAATCTCATGGTAAAGGTTAGGCAAACATAGCACACTAACTTTACCTGTATATTTTAGAAGTATTTTGTAAAAATAAACTGTTATCCATATGGGCATTCAATATTCAAACAACATTAGTAGGAGTTCAGCTGCTTTGGAACATACATGTATCCATTTAAAAAATATATTACAAAGGCGGTCAGATTTATATTTAGCATTAGTGGTTACATTATGGAGAGAAGTTTTTGGTTACCTTACAATTTACCAGGTCTAAACATGGCAAAGCAAAACCTGGGTAAAAGCATAAATAGCATAGCACAAAAAGACATTCACAGGACAATTTTCTTTAACCACTTTCAACAATGATGCAAACAAGGCCAGTTTTTCAGTAGGGTTAGATTGTCAGAACTGGCTATTTCAATCATTTTACCATGCTGGGTAAAAATTTCAGCAGACAAAATTTTGAAATATTTTTATTTTTCCCAGAAAATACCGGTAGGCTTTGACATTTTATGCAAATAGGAGACAATTTATATGAAATCCCAAAGCCTATTTTCAGAGAAAAATAAAAAAAAAAAAAATACTCATCAATGTGTCATCTGCTGAATATTTCCAAAGTGTGGTTAAGGTCAAAGCAGAAAGATGCCAATATGTAAATGGTTATAGTATAAGCTCCAGGATTTTGTGAATAAAAATCAGTTTGTAGTAATTAGATAGCCTTCTATTCATTGTCTCCAGAATCAGTGAAATTGCTAGCCAATTTGGGAAACTCAATCAAGAAAATGGAAATGATGTATACTTGAAGGAAATACCATACTCATCCAAAGTATTGAGACAGACAGGCCTGAGCAAACAATGTAGACCCATATCAGATGCCACAGAATGTGCATCTGATTGGGTCTAAGCCATTTGACAATCATCCTGCAGTTTTTCGATACATCAATAGATAATAAAATGGACTTTCAAAGTTTAGGACAGGTATGGTAAAGAAGGTGTTCTTATATCTAGGGTAATTAAGGTATCTTACAGGAAATTACAGGACATAATGACACAAATCAATGCCGCAACTTTACAGAAATACCATATTTACCTTATATATTGGGATACGTTAACTCCTTATCACACTTGTCCTAGAACTTGAACGTCCATTTTTCTACCGGTTGATGTGCCTAAAAACTTCTAGATGAGCGGCAAACAGGGTAGATCCTGATCAGATGAAACATCTGGGTCTGCACTGTTTGCTCAGCCTATCTGTCCCAATACTTAAGGTAAGATGGTAGTTTCCATCACAGGAAATGAATGGATTTTGTCACCTCTCTGCAATTCTTGTCTTGTCTTTTATATGTCTGTATGCATTTTTTCTTTACTGGAGTGTTTGCTTCTTGTTATTTAATTAACCCTAGTCATGCTGAATTAATCAGGATACCCTTTCCACTTCTGATTTTTAGCCAATCAGATCTTTTTTATCCAAACTGTTGATAAAAATTCACATACTTAATGACAAACAGTGCAGATCCAGATCAGCTGGATTCTGAAGAAGCCAACTGATTACACTGCTTGTAAAGGCAGGACATATCTGGGTTCAGCGGGATAAGGGTTAATATACCATTAATGTATTGTCATGATTTAGGTCTTGAATGAAGAGCTTTTCAACACAATTTCTTTCTTGGTTAGTCTGGCTGCATGGGTTTCTGCAACTGTCATTTTATCTATCATTTTATGTAGCCTTATTTATCTCTTTAATCCCAAATCACCATTTTGCTGCTGAGGGGCATAGCTGATTAGAACATTGCACCCTACACTGAACTGTTCACCTTGAAAATACAAACAGATATAAGAAAAAAAAAAAAGATAGAGCCTGGAGATGGATTATATCTTGGTATTCACATTGTGCTGAATGGCTGAGAGGGAGACAAAAAATTTCATTTTCCGTAAATCTATAAAACAATAAAGGAAACCATATACAAAATTTCAAGATCCTATCTCTATGCAAAGTGTGTCAAATGAACACATGGACCGACAGTGATTAGTTTGATCACTGCTTCAACCAGCATTTTTGAGACAATAGGGATTATGCAGTGTTCTCCCCAGAAACTGCTGAAGGCATGTCACATTTATGATAAATCAGGTCATGACATGTCCTCAAATGTTCTGAAATCTTCATCATAGGAACTTTTTTTCAAAATAGGCCAAAATGTACTATTATGAAATTTATCGGTCAGTGATACATCCTTATGTACTTAAAGCAAAATTTCGTGGCTAAGAAGTGAAAAAAAAAAAATGCATCTTTAAAATCTGAAATTTTAAGAAATGTCCAGCCTGAAAATTACAAAACAAAAAGCAAAATGTCTTCTTCTTCCGTTGTTATTAGGGCCTTAAGGGTTTATACCTTTCAAAGATGGGAACTACTTTTGAAGAAAAGTACTTGCTTACAGTCTATACATAGTTCCAGATAAGAGGGGGTATCCACATAATATTTTTCTTATTTCTCTACAAAACATATGTTGTGGGTACTCATTAGAAGCGCCACAGCGAGGTGCTTCTAATGAGCACCACAACGTATGTTTTTGAGGAAAAATAAGAAAAATATCAATGATATTTGGTTGAAAAAAGTCCCTTATCTGGAACTATGTCTATTGTGTCAAATGATTCTTTCAGCAGACAGTCAAGGCCCTGATCAGCCTGCACAGTCTTCATATGCCCAAAAGATACATTTTCACTTGGCATGGCCATAAAATATGTACAGGAAATTGTCAGTTATTCCACTGAGATTATTTCATGCTGAGCTCCCTATTTTCTGGGAGATTTACAGGGGCAATTACTTGACCCCTGATCAGCTGACCATGGTGGCCTAATCTGAAGCAGTGATTAGGTCTTATCAACAGGATCAATAGTAATATATGATTCATAATTCTAGACTGGCTGACCTGGGCAATATGACTCAACCCTGGAACTACTGTACTTATCCTGAATATGATGCACAAGTATTAGCTTTCACAAAAAAAAACAAAAAACAAATGCTTGATCTACTCTTAGCGCTTAGCTACACAATGTGTGCAAAGCGTAATTGGGCGCTAAGCATAGACCAAGCTTTATTGTGTGAAAGCTAAATAATCAAGGTTATATAAAAATGTTGAGCAGTCCATGGAAAATAGTATTGGAGCTTTCATGAAGTGCTTCCAGAGCAAAGGCAAACATACAGATTGTCTACACCCAGTTGACCTGAACTATATGACTAAACTCTGGAACTACCATACAGACCCTGAAGTTTGACACCTAACTCCTTACCATATTTGTCTTAACACTAATCAAGATGCCAAACCCATTTCTAACTGTCAGCCAATCAGATTATTTAATACAGTTTCTTGATATAAATTCGCATACTGAAAGACAAACAGTGCAGATCCAGATCAGTTGGCTTCTTCAGAAGCCCTGAAGAGGCCAACTGATCTGGATCTACACTGTTTTTAAAAGCAGGACACATCCGGGTTTAGCAGGATAACCCTAGTTGGGCTGAACCCAGATATGTCCTGCCTTTGCAAACAGTGTAGATCCAGATCAGTTGGCTTCTTCAGAAGCCAACTGATCTGGATCTGCACTGTTTGCCATGAAGAATGTGAATTTATACCAACAATCTGGATCAAATAATCTGATTGGCTGAAAATTTGAAATGGGCGTGGCATCTTAATTTATTCAGCAGGACAAGGGAGTCCATTACACTGCATTGAAGTGTCTAAAAACTGCTTGATGAGGTGCAAACAGTGTAGAGAAAAAATCTTGTTAAAAAAATTGCATATAGCATTTACCCTAAGTATTCAGAAAGACAGACCTGAGCAAACAGAGTAGATTCTGATCAGATTCCACAGAATGTGGCATCTGATCAGGGTCCGAAACATGTGCTACTGCATTCAGCAGTTTTGAAACATATCAAAAGTTAGTTACATGAACTTACTCTTTAACTATTGTCCTGCTGAACCCAGATATGCCCTGCCTTTGCAAACAGTGTAGATCCAGATCAGTTGGCTTCTGAAGAAGCCAACTGATCTGGATTTGCACTGTTTGCAATTCAGTATTTGAACTTTTATCAACTACATCAAATGAACTGATTGGCTGAAAATGAGAAGTGGGCATGGCATCTTAATTTTTTCAGTATAAGAAGGGTTAAGGACAAGTATAAGGAGTTAAGATGTCCCAATATTTAGGGTAAATATGGTAAGTTCTGGAATTAGTATAATATTCCCAGAAAAGTTTCTCCTCAAGAAGTCCTCTGTTGATTTTCTTCTTATCTTAGTTATGGCTAAGTCTATAATCCTTAAGGGTGCCTTGAAATGGCAGATATCCCACCACAAGTTTTTTCTACATCTTTTGGAAAAACAACAACTAACAACACAGTGTGGTAATAAGATTAAATATGGTACATGTAGTTTAAAACTGTCATGCTGATATTATCCCATGGTAGACTGAATGAACTCCCCCACACTATACATTGGAAGATTCTAATTTTGAATTTAGGTATGTCAGGCTATATATATGTGATTTAGATATTCCTAGAGAAAAATGGGTGAAATATTTGCAAACAGTGGAGACCCTGATCAGATGCCACATTTTGCAGCATATCGAGTGTGCACTGTTTGCCATTTACCCTTCTAGGGGTCTCCAAACAATGGGTTAAGCCTGCCTTGAGGATTAAGGCCACACTGTTTTGCACTTACAAAAAATATATGTCTTGCTCAGTTTTTTACAATTTTGCCTTTATGGGTCCTGGGACTCACTAGGTCCAGAATTCATGCATCCCAAACTCAAACTATGCATCCAGCCTGGGAATCATGGTGAAATATTTTGTTGGGTCCTAGACTTTTCATTTAAACTTGTGTAACAGTGTTTTATGATTACTTTCTTAGTATTTTAATTGATGTGCAATAAAAGTAAATAGTGGTGACTGAGTTGCTTTAATTCTTTCCAGAAAACTTCCTGAGAAATATGAAACTATAGTACCACTGTCTATTAAAACAGAAGTGTTAAGAAAATGTTTTCATCTACAGGTTTATGAAAATGTTTTCATAAAACTTCAGTTTTTGTGACAGATGATCAAATACCTGTGATACATAATTAAGGACAGACATTTTGTCTGTTTTGACTAGACCATAATACAAAGCAGAGACTTTTTTTTGTCTGTTGCTTTGTGGGTTCAGTTTGGAACTGGGGGTTTCCGTTATCAAGATCGCCATCATCGGCAGTCACAGACTTTGTTGTCCGTGTCAGTCTGATTTGCTGACGTAGCAGACCGAACAGCGTTTGCTGTAAGGGGTCTAGTTTTATTGTTTTATTATCTTTTTAGGGTGCATCTTTTCCTTCTTTCAAAAAAAAAAAAAGAAACAAAAAAACGATCGCTGTTTCCTGTTGACAATTGCAATGTCAATGTCGGTGTTACGATAAAAGTTCTCAACAGACTAAAAACCAATACTTTAGTGTCCGCTACGGTTTCCTCCGGTACTGGACAACTTGGTATTGATTTTTGATTGTATAGGTAGAATCGGTGTACCGTCAAGATACGACACCTTTCAGTATTGGCTTTTACCAAACACGGTACTGAAACACGGCTTGCGCATTAGCTTTTTCCTAAACTGAAAGTAGATTTCAAGAAGTAAAACGTGCGTACATTCGAGAATTTTATGAGTCCAAGGGACTCACTGAGGCTAATTTTTTGCGTCCTCTGGCGAAATTATGCGTACAGGACGCAGGACGCATGCCTAAAAAAATCACTGCTTGCTCATAAGGTTTTCAAGGATGAATGGATATTTAAATAATTTGACCCAAAACAGATGCATAACTTTCTATCATATCACAAAAGGAACACTGGGACAGTTCTTGTTTTGTTTGCTAGAAGTTAACATACTGTAAAAACAAAGAAAACTCCCTCCCACTTTTCAAAATTTCGGTGCTATTTTAATTGTTACCAACCTCTGAGCAAATTCAGCAGATGACAAACTGATGAGTTTTCTTGTTTTTCCCAGAAAATTTGGAGACAATTTACATGAAATGTCAAAGTCCATTTTCTAGGGAAAATATGAAAAATGTATCAACATGTATCATCTATTAAAATTTTTACTCAGCATGCTAAGCATAAAGAATCAAACTACATAAACTGCATTATTAAAACAAGTGATTATTTTGTTCTTGCATCAACCATGATATTTCTGCTACCTCACAATTATCAATATCTATTAAATCTGAGATCTTTCATCCTTGATAATTACACAGATGGAAAAGTAATTCAAATGCCTATTTTTATCAATTAACAACAACACCATATCAAGATAAAATCTCCTCAAAACATTTTTTTAACCATTAAAGTGCCAGGCAAAATTGTAGCAGACTAAATTCTGGTCAAATCTCTCTCTTTTTTTTCCAAGGAAAGTTAGGTTTCACATTTCATGTGAATTGTCTGCTAGACAGACAATTCACATGAAACATCAGCCTTATTTTACCTGAAAAATAAAAAATAAGTTTCAAAATGTTGTCTGCTGCAGTTGTGATTGGCGCTTTATGGATTAAAGAGCAAGATAAGATAGGTAGGTTCAGAAAAGCTACATTCAGAACAACAATTGTTACTTTCATGCTCCATGGCTTCACAGATAATAGAGATGCATCAAGCACAAATGGCTGCTGGTGCAACTGCAAACAGTAAAACAGACTAGCCTGTGTATATGAGCAGTCTGTTCCTGGACTTTTCTTTTCAAGTCTCCAGTGATTCAGACTGATAGCTCTGCATACAGATAAGATTGCATGGTTGCGCAGGCTAATCTGGGATTTACACCATGATGCACCTTTTCCTGTAGTAGATTTTACCATATATACCCCTAATATTGGCACATCTTTGTTCCTTACCAATTTTGTTCAAATAAGTCCATTTTACTCTACCTGATGAAACATGTCTGAAGAGTGCTGGATGAGTGGTAATTGTGTAGACTCTCAATAGACACTGCATTCTGTGGCATGTAATCTGGGTCTAGTGCTCAGGCCTGTCAGTCTCAATACTTTGAGTAAATATACTAATTAATGGAAACTTTTCTGAAGCAGTTCTAAATCCTAAGAAAAAATGCAAATTCTGTTAGACTGACATCTTCTTATTCCTAATACCCTGTTGATTAAATGCCTTCAGCTGCAAGGCATAACTGAACTAAAACCAGTTTCCTAGGAAAAAGTCCTGGAGCTCTACCATAAGTGAAGAGAAGAGCTGACTTGCCCTTACCTGCAATGCTCTGCCCCATTCTTCCCTACCCTACCCTCCCTTCTGCTACCCAACCCTACCCTACCAAGCTAGGATAGGCCAGGATAGAAGGGTAGGGTAGGGTAAGAATAGGAGAAGGGTAGGGTTGGGTAGAGAAGTAGGGTGGGGTTGGGTGGGGTTGGGTGGGGTGGGGTGGAGTGGGATGGGATGGGGTGAGGTGGTGTGCGATATTGATGCAGTGTTAAGTAAAGGGAAAGTAGCAATTTCTAAGCTGGCAGTCTGACTGCCATTTAGTTTATGGATTGGAATCGTTTTCAGGGAAATGCCTCAAGGGGTTGAGAAGAATCCATATGCCAAGTTTCGACAAAATTCCTTGGCTGGTTACAGAGAAGATGCGATAACAGGAAAAATCCAAGGTGGCCAAAGGTGGCCATATTTGTCCACAGACCCCGGTGTTCCAGTTTATCTTGCCCCCCCCCCCCCCCCCCCCCCCCCCCCCCTGTACCTTGTCCCCGGGGACAAGATACCACATGGTATCTTGTCCCCCCCCTGGGTTATTTTGTCCTTGGGGACAAGATACAGTAGCCGCGGTATCTTGTCCCCACCCCGCTCTTGTTTTGGGTTTTTTTGTTTGTCTATGCCAATTTGTCTGTTCTGTTACAAGTGCTTTCCTAACAGGCTAGAAAATCTGTATTTTGTGATTGTTCTATGAAAGATCACAATTTTTCTCTTTGTCAAGTTAAATATACATAGTTCTCTGAAGTACACACTGAAATGTTGCTGAATGGGCAGGTGTAATCAGGGGACGAGATACCGTACCCATGTTATCTTGTTCCCCCCCCAACCCCCACCAACCACAACCTACCCTCTTGTTATGCTTTTTTTTTTGTCCATTCCAATTCAAGTGTTTCCCTCTTGGGGACAAGATACCATACCCAGGGTATCTTGTTCACCATTTTGTTATTTATACTTTTGTTTGTCTAAGCTATTTACTCTGTTCTATTTCAAGTGTTTTCTTCAACAATTATAACATCTTTATTTTGTGTTTTTTTCTACAGAAGATCACAACTTTTCTCATTTCATTATTCATTTCAAGTATATAGTTCCCTCAGGTATACATTGAAATGCTTCTGATCAGACAGTTTAACCCTTCTCTTGCCGGAAATAAAATGAATCAGGCCTGTAAGAGGGGGTACCTCTACTTGAGAAGTCATTACCCCCTGAATTTTACCTCGATTTTCATGAAATTTTCACGTATAATTTGCTGATCCTAGGTGGCCATTTTACCGGAGAAAGGATGGTCACGTGACTAGAAAGTCACGTGACAGTCATGTGTAAACCGGGAACCGTTTAAGACACTTAAAAAAAAAAAAATTACAAGAGCCCAGCGCCTACTGTGTACTATTGCGAATGAAACGAGTGACATACCGGTACATAGGTTCTACTGTTATTCCTACTTCTTCCTCACTGGAAATGATTCAGGTGTTATGGGCTTTTTTTCCAGAAAAGCCTGATCAATTTGTTGAAGTGAGTGCTGAAATTAATGGCAGCTTGAAATTTGGTATTCTCGGTCTTTTTTAGTGTGGGTAAAATCCAGCACCTGACTATCTAATGAAAAGTGGCATGTTTGTATGAAAGTAGGTTTACTCCTGTATGAGAACACTTGCTCTGAATGGTTGCATGTGGTATATTGTAAGTATGACCGGCTTTTGAGTTGACAGACCCCCCCAGCGCGACTATAGTCGCGAAAGGCAAGATAAGGGTTAATCATGGGACAAGATACCATACCTACTGTATCTTGTCGCCTCTCTTGTTACGTCTAATTTTGTCTGTCTGCACTATTTTTTCTGTTCCATTATAAGTTTTTCTTCTTTCAACAAGTTTAATTCAAGAATCAGTCTTCTTATTTCTGAACAAAAGCCCATTTTATGTGCACTTGTCTCATTCACCTCAATGAGGCATTCTAACAAGTACCCACAGTACAGGTTTCTAAAGAGAAATGAAAAAATACCCCTTAATTACCTTCATTATGAAATCTTTATTCTGTCATTGTTCTGCAGATCACAATATTTTCATTTTTAATTAAATTACTTCCAAACTTCACTCTACATATATGTCTAGGATGGTATAAAAAAACTGTATCCCATATTGGCCAAACATAGCACTAAACCTGAACTTATAAATTGTTGCAACCAACCAAATGCTGCGTGATGGTAATTGGGACAACATGAGACAGTTGTAGTATCTAGTAAACCCCAGCCCATGTCCCTTCTCAGAAATTTTTCGTATCTCTTCCTTTTGGTCTTTCTGTCAGTCAAAATAATAGTATAAACTTGTACCTTTATTTTCTTAAGACAGACATGCAATCAAATCACTGATGTTTGTTAACATCTGATGACAACAGTTAAAATGTGAAGTTATTCTGGAACTGGTATGATTTGTATGTCAATGTCAGGAGGTGAAGGACATTGAGTACTGAAGTTGAAAAAAAAAAAATAGCAATGACTCGAATAAATAAAGGAAATAAGAGGGGGGACAAAATACCGCGGCTTCGGTATCTTGTCCCCGGGGATACCATAGCCACGGTATCTTGTCCCCGAGGACAAAATAACCGAGAGGGGGCAAGATACCACGTGGTATCTTATCCCTGGGGAAAAGATATCGTGAGGGACAAGATAAACTGTTACACCGGAACCAAATTCTGGCGGACACAACAAGACCACTTGGAGAACATCTCGGACAAGTTTTGAAAAAATCTGAAGAGTGGTCTCGGAGGAGATGCAATAACAAGTTTGTTACAGTGTTAAGTAAAGGGGAAATTTCAATTTCTAACATGGCTGTCTGGCAGCAAATATGTCAACGGACCAGAGTTGTTTTTATGAAGACACATGTAGGGGTTGAGAGGAATTCTTATGCAAAGTTTCAATGAGATTCCTTCTCTAGTTAGGGAGTCGATGCAACTATGGGAAAAATACAAGATCACCAAAGGCATTGATATTTTTTGACTGACCTGAACCGAATTCGGGCAGGCACAACTAGGTCACTAGAAAAACATCGCAGACAAATTTAAAAAAAATCTGACCAGTGATCTCAGAGGAGGTGTGATAACAAGACTGTTACAGTGTTAAGTAAAGGTGAAGTCACAATTTCTAAGATGGTCATCTGGCAACCATATTAGTAGACAAACATGAATTGTTCTTTGCAGAGACACCTTTAGGGGTTAAGATAAATCCATACGCAAAGTTTACACAAAATTCCTTTGCCGGTTACGGATATGCAATAACAGGAAAAATCCAAGATGGCCAATGATGGCCATATTTGTCAATGGACCAAAACCAAATACGGGCATACACAACTAGGTCACCAGTGAAACATCCCAGACAAGTTTCGAAAAAATCTGACCAGTGGTCTCGGAGGAGATGCAGTAACAAGATTGTTATGTACAGTGTTAAGTAAAGGGGAAGTCACAATTTCTAAGATGGTCATCTGGCGTCCAGTCTGGCGGCTATATTAGTCAACAGACCTGAATTGTTTTCATGGTAACATATCTAAGGGTTGAGAGGACTCCATATGCAAAGTTTCGACAAAATTCCTCCACTGGTTAAGGAGGAAATGCAATAATAGGAAAAATCCATGATGGCCGATGGTGGCCATGTTTGTCAATGGACCAGAACCAAATCGGGGCATGCACAACTAGATCACTAGGGAAACTCCCAAACCAGCAGTCTCGGAGGAGATGCAATAACGGGAAATTGTTTACGTAGGGATGTAAAACCGATGTAGAAAAATACATACTGTGAATTCTCATTGATATCACTTAGGTGATGCAATCCAGATGTCCCAAACAAGAGTTTTTTGGAGAAATAAGAAAATATTATAAATATCTAGCTACCCTCTTCTCTGGAGCAAGTGCTTAAATATGGCCCCATTTCCCTAAAAGGCCAAGAAAAATTGTAGCAGACGAGCAAAATTATAGCAGACAAATATATTTAAAAAGACATTTTTTTCAGGGAAAAAGTAGACTCTACTGTGCAGATTATGTATATGAAATGACAAATCTAATTTTTTTTTCCAAAAATAAAAGAATATTTAAAAAAGTGGCCCTTTATGGAGTAAGGCCCTTTTTGCATACAACAACTGAAGTGTATGTCAGAGAAGGCATTTTGGTCCTCCTTTGAATATCTTAATTGATACAGCAGTTTACTCAACTAACAAGTGATGTTTCTCTGTGTTCTTAGCAGGATAAGTTTGATTAGAACAAACAAACAATTACCATGCTTTATTTCTTCTACCAACAGCTTTGTTTCTTCTCCAAACACAGCACAAAAGAAACACAAATGAGCCCTGCAGAAAGAAAAGGAACTTTCGAGGAAATGTGAACAGCAAAACTCCAGATCAGCCTGTCACATCTCTAGATATTAGTATCAGTCTTCTTATTTCCAAGCCGGGATTAGGACCATAAAGCAGTTGGTAGCACATCTAACTGTAGATACTGGGGCGCAGGTTCGACTCCCAGCTCAGCCAGGTTAATTTTGTGAAGGTTGATCATGAAATCATTTCTACTGTCATTCTCCCCTTCCACTGATACAAGAAGGGCAGTTGTCAGTTACTGGCACATGACCTTAACCCTAGTCCTGCTGAACCCAGTTATACCCTGCCTTTGCAAACAGTGAAGATCCAGATCAGTTGGCTTCTGAAGAAGCCAACTGATCTTGATCTGCACTGTTTGTCATTAAGTATGTGAATTGATATCAACACCCTGGATCAAGTAGTCTGATTTGCTGAAAATTGAAAGTAGGTGTGGCATCTTAATTTATTCAGCATGACAAGGGTTAACAGTGTTGATTGGGCTGTAGAACTCCATGATTTCATGGACAAATAAGAAAATATTATTTTCTGGTTAAAAACATACCTTATCTAGAGTTGTGTATTCTGTGCATGTAATGAAGACTTCTTTTCTCATGGCATGGCTTTGTCTAAGTAACCTGAGAGAAGAATTGCTGTACAAGAACAAAGGTCTCTTACTAGAGGTATTCAGATGATCGTTTAAAACTCCTGGATGATTGGCAAACAGTGTAGACCCTGAACAGATGTCACATTCTGGGTCTACACTATTTGCATGTCATTCTTACATTTTGATTATTATTTCACTGTGTTTTGATAAGAGCAAGTGGAAAGCACTACATTTGTACTTTATGCTCATTAAAAGTTTAAACAAATATTTATTCTGTTCTAAACTATCAGTACTGCCACTTTCATAATTAAACAATATAAATTTCAATTGACTTGACAAATGGATTTCAAGTGAATGTTTGCTGTAACTCCAAGTCTCAGACATGAGAAAAGGTATAATGTTTGCCCAACGAAGACTCTCATCAGCCTGTACATCTGCTAAGTCTGATCAGTCTTGGCTGTAATCCTGAGGGAAATTTTCAATCCTTGGCTATCCACAGAATGCCCAGCATTGAATAGCCATACTGCATGGATAGACACCCAAATCTGAGTCTTTGCTGGATGCACCTCATGAGGTAATTTTGCTCTCATGTTGTAAATCAGTTATAAATATTTACAGTTAATACAGCAGGTGCATGAAATAAAATGACATCAAATTAACCCTAGTCCTGCTGAACCCAGATATGTCCTGCCTTTGCAAGCAGTGTAGATCCAGATCAGTGAAGACTGAAGAAGCCAAACGATCTGGATCTGTACTGTTTGCCATTAAGTAAATGAAATCATATCAACAATCTGGATCAAGTAACCTGATTGGCTGAAAATTAGAAATGGGTGAGGCATCTTAATTTATTCAGCAAGGCAAGGGTTAACCCTTAAAGTGGTATACAAAAAAAAGAGTAGCAGATGACATCCTATTTTTTTTTTATTATTATTATTTTTCAGAGAAAATAATGCTTGACATTTTATGCAAGGCAGATAATTCACATGAAATGTTAAGCTTTATTTTCTGCAGACAGTGTATATTTATTTCAGAGTGTGGTCTGCTGCAAGTGTTATTGGCACTTTCAAGGTTAAACAATATCAGCACAAAGATTATATATATATACCTTGAGCAGCAGCAGGACACTAATGACAGAGATATAACTGACCAATATTTTAAAGTGCCATTATATTATAAACATGAAAAAAGAGAAAGGAAATACTTATTAATTCCAGAACATGCTGCAACAAAATTATAATCTGAGCAATATATTTGAATTAAAAATTTCTGAAGGATTTGGGTGTTAAACCCTTGACATTAAATATTTGGAGAGGCATGCATAAGAGAACAATTTAGGTCCAGGTCAGGCCGCTCCTAAGCAGCACTTTGATCACTGTTGCCACCCATCAAGTTTCAGACTTTCAGTCATAGGGGACTCAAACAGACTTGCTCAAGGTTAGATCAGAGCTCGGGAAAACCGGAAAAATAGCCGGTCTGGACCGAAATTAAGAATTCTGGACCGATTTCCAACACCCCAAAACGCTAATAAATCGGTCCAACATTTCCCAAACCAACCAATTTTCACAAATCAATGATGTCTAAAAAATCACAAACGGTCAAGTCTTTCCAAACTGACAACGTCCGCGCACCTTTTAAATGCGATATTATGGTAGTTAAAAGGCTCTAAACGGTCATTTGACATATATATTGGAGAGACAGCAGAATAACGGCAACCTACCCGTAGCACAAATTAATTACGTCATTATCCAAACATTGTCAAAAAATCAACACTTCACTGACCTTTGTGCGGTAAACAAGCGATTAACATGAATCATCAGTAACGGTAGTCTGATAATTAATCCGTTTGTGTGACACCTGTGAATACACTGAGACTGCAAAACATCCAGGTGCAGTGGCGTGTCCAGAAGATCAAAGGTCGCTTTACTGAGAATGATAAAAGAATGCATCGCTTAAACGCACCCGTTTTCTTCCTCTTCTTTTTTGTTTTGTTCAACACGGTTTGTCGGTCCCAGATTCGATAAATGAATTCCCAAACCGTGTACGTCCTGATCAGATGTCGCATACAACGGCGTCTGATCTGGGTATAATTGATTGCTTCTTTTTTTTTTTTTTGTTGATTGCCGTAACACGCGAGTATAATTCAAGGTAGATTTCACAGTAAAAATAAGTAATGCACCACTTGCGCCAGGCAAGATTGGTCAGTGCTTAAAATTTAAGCAGTCTGATTAAATCTTGAAACACTGAAAACTGCAAAACCGCCCGTGGCGCAGGCCTTTTTTATTAGACCTAATTAGGTCCATGAAAGTCGTTTCGTTCCGTCTCTCCTGTTTCCCGCCGTCTTCGCGCTTATACAAGACGGGAATCAGTTGTTTATAAATAGTTTAGGAAAACCCTGCGGAGGTGGAAATAACAACAAAACCGTTTTTTGTTTTTTTGTTTTTTTTCTTTCTTTTTTCATACCTGACTGCATTTATTGATGACGCCAGCTTTGATCATGCTCGTTGTACCCGGACTTCCGTCATATAACGGAGCTGAGGTGTATTATTTAAAAGGAGTTATAGGACTGCCAATTGTCATTAGTTTTCGTGACAGGTGATATACACATATTTTTTTTTTGGAAATGGGCTCATTTATGACGTCATCGTCATCGGCTGGACCGATTCAGATTTCAAAATTTCCAGAGCCCTGGGTTAGATATATGGTAAAACTATATTTAGACTGGCTTCAGTCTCTAGTGACAAAATATTTTTTGTTATAATCTGTTCAATAATCCACTAAAATAAAACCAAAGTAATATCATGACTATAAAGGCTGGTCACTAGTGACCAGCCTTTATAGTCATGATATTTTTTTTTGGTTTTATTTTCGTGTATTATCAAACAGAATTATGAGAAAAATATTTAGTCAATGGAGACTGGAGCCAGTCTAAGACTATATTGTGAACTGCTTATGCTAAGCATGCTGGGTGAAAATTTCAGCAAACCACATTTTAAAAATATTTTTCATATTTTTCCAAGAAAACAGGTTTTGACATTTCATGCAAACTGTCCGCTTGTCAAAGGCCATTTTGTGGGAAAAATAAGAAGCATGTACGTCATCAATTTGTTGTCTGCTGAATTTGCTCAAAATTTTGTACAGGTAAAGTACAACTCTGACAATTGTAAACTTTATCTGTTTCCACAAAGAAAATACAGGAAGGGAAAAATTATGAACTCTTGAAAAATCAGTTCAAATTCAGATATCACATAAATGATAACTGATATGATAATTTTTGTTTAAAAGCATATTTAAATTCCAATTCAATTGATTTATCAATTAGTGAGTATTTTCAAAAAATTAAATACCCAGTTTACATATCGTAACAAAATGTGGGTAATTCACATGGGCAGAGTAAGACCTACATCATGGTGCAAATGGCATACATGCCATATCTCACACTGTGAAATAAAATCTCACAGAATTTGACACATCTGGCAGGCAAATCCCATAAAATATTCTAATCTCACGGACTTTTCAGACCATTTTACAACAGATTTTATGAAGAAATAAACATAAATCACACACTGCTCTGGTTTTCACAAGCTTCTGACATGAAAAGAAAGACTTTAGACTATATTGGGGGGAGTGCCAAAATGATGTTTAAGAAAATCTCATAGAATTTTGTCAAATCTCCCTTACATTTTTACCTTATCTCACAGATTTTAGTCCACAGCTTATGGCATGTATGAAATGGACAAATGTTTACCTTAGTGAGTACATACAGGAATGAGCAGTGGGTGGAGGCTGCAGAGGGAGGCATGACTAGCAGGAAATCTCTATTTTATTTTCAACCAAAATTTCTGTAATTCTATTTTTCCTTCACAGAGACTCTAAAAAATCCACGTTTAGCATGTTTAGCTTTAAAGGTTGATACTACAGCTAAGGCTCAAGTGTCTCAATTTATTATCATTACGAAAACACGCCTATTCAAATATATAGAAAATTTCACCTCCAAAAACTGAATAATATTCAGATAAAAAACTCTGATATTTTTCATATTTCTGCTCAAAACATAGATTGTGGGTACTCGTTAGAACCGCCTCAGCGAGGCGGTTCTAACGAGTACCCACAATCTATGTATTTGAACAGAAATAAGAAAAATAATGTATACCCCTGTAAACCCCAGTTTTACTATATAAAAGTGGGGTTTAAGGGGGTCAAAATTATATAGGCATGTTTTCGTGATGTGGTGTTTAGTAACTTTAGATGTAACAAATATCACAGGACCTTCACTTTTGATTCAAACTAATTTCCCAGACTGTTATCCATAAAATTAATTAGAATAAGTGTTCTGATACTCTAAGTTTCACAATAATAATTTATGCTCTCACTGCAGTTCTGAAGAATCTGCACATTCATTATGAAAGAAATATACATGCTTATCACAAAAATACATAAAAATACAAATATATCAAAACCCTGTTAAAGTAATTAGATTATTACGATAATCACTGTTTATTTGATAACATTTTTACCTCCCCCGCCCTTGACCTAACTTGGCTACTTAGCCTAGTTAGAAAACTATGTGACAATATTTTCTCCTATAATACTTATTGCACAGTCCTCAGAAGCATTTTATAGCAAATTAGGGGCAGCTTAATTTCATTTGGAGCTAGTATTTTCCGAAAAGAAAAAGCAAGGTTATATCAAAATTAGCTCAAAATATAAATGTACAAGGAAATTTACCTGCACTTCCTGCTTCCATGTATACCTCAATTTTAGCTGATGACTCACAAGCCCAAATTTATGCTGAGTAGACTCTTGTACATTAACTCATGTCAATATAAGGAGTGTATAGTTAGTTTTTATTTCTGCCATAATTTATATCAATTCTGGTCCTAAATGCAAACAGTGAAGACCCAGATCAGATGCTGTATTCCGATCTGGGTCTACATTGTTTGCCAATGTCCATTTTATTGGATGCTAATAAATTGGTAAATTCTGACTTGAAGTAGTCTAAAGCACAGAACTGAGGCCCTCCCCGGGATAATGGGGAACAGGGGAATAATGTCTTTTATTTCAGGGGAATAGGGGAACACAAGTCTAAAAATGAAGGGAACAAGGGAACAAATGTAATTTTGGGGAGCAGGGAACATAGAAAATTAAGAGTGATTTGGGAGAACAAGGGAAAATGCTGAAATATTTCAGGGGAACAAGGGAACTGGCACACACACCACCAGGGCCTCAGAATTAACCAATTGTAGTCAGGAGACCCCTAAAAGGGTAAATTTGGCAATAAGTGTAGATACAGAATGCTACGTCTGGTCAGGGTCTCTACTGTTTGCAAATAGTTCAACCATTTTTCTCTCAAAATATTTAAATCACACTGAGAAATCACATAGCCTGACATACTTAAAATCTAAATTAGAATCTTGCAATATATAGTTCATTCAGTTTACAATGGGTTGAAGAGTATCATTGTTAATCACATTAATGAACCGTCTAATTTGGATGAATTGTATGCTGCAGTTAGTAGTCAAAGGGAGACAAATCAATTATGACCTGTGCAAAGAAAGTATTGGCAGGATTTGAACAGGTTTTCTGTTTCGAGTTTTCGACTAGATCTATATTAATAAAAAAAAAAATGTCTAAAAACATGTCTCTATTAAATAAAGATACCTTTAACCATGAAAGAGGCATTCAAAAACGTAGTAAAACATTCTAAAACATGTCTTTATCATAGAAAATGAGGCTAACACTAACAGAATATCTATCTAAACTTTCAGATGAAATTCGCTGAAATGTACAAAGCCTTTAATAACCTACACTCTGGGTCATGATGATAATGTATTCTTTATGCCTAAAGTAAGTGCTTGTTCTTCAGTGGAAACAGCTGAACCCTATAAAAACATGGAAAATGAAATGCACACCCTTTCAAAATGTCGTAGTTGTGATAGCGCTTTTCAAGCTTAAGCACGTGCCGACTGTCATTGGTCACGGGTAAAATGTTGAACCGAACTAACTGGTTTATTTACGTACCCGTACTTGCAGAGAGCGCGGAACGATTGAAAAGGCGCTGACGAGTACTTTTTCTTCTTTTCTTTATGGTTACAAGCAATGGCACTTTTTTCAATTACTAAGGATTATCAAAAGCAAAAGTATGGTAACTATAGCATCTCACAATTCACTGGAACATAAATTATAAACAGCCCATATGACGATGGGTCTCGAATGTGCCCATGTATTCTTAAATCGTAAATTGAATTGTACCAGACAAAAACTGATCAAAAGCAGACAACATATATCGAAACATACATATCTTGTTTTATGGAAGTTACGATTTAATATAAGGTCAAAATTTGTTGAAATAATTCCAGACCAAAAATTAGGGTGGCTAAGCATAATACGAGAATTGAGAACTGGCAATTTTATGCAAGGTAAGCATAAAAGAACAAGCAACGTAGCAATTATTTCTCACCATGTAAGTAGTATTGGGTGCCACTCCCATAAGGTGTCCCCATAGTGACACTGTATGTATGAAGCGATATGTGAGAAATCCTGACAAAAAGCCTATCGGAGTCCGAGTTAGGTACAGTCGAACCGCAATGGCTCGAACATCTTTGGGACCATGGAAATTTGTTCGAGGCATGGGTAGTTGGAGCCACTGATGGTTAATCATAGCGCCAGGTCAGGCAGCAAATAGCGATAATTTAGCGATTTTTTTTTCGATTTTCTACACAATAATTGTATGTTGAGTGCTCATTAGAATCGCCTCGATTGAGACGATTCTAATGAGTACACACAACATACAATTTCATTACAAAATATGAAAGTTTCCTCAAATATTTATTTGCTTGATTTATTGGAAGAATTTCGTAGGGACTCAAAAACAAGTTCGAATTAACCATGGTAAACGAGCCAGCGGTGTTCGAGCTATTGAGGTTCGACTGTAGTTTGTTTGTTTTGGGTAGCTTAGTCTAAAGAATCAGGAGAACTGCAGTTTTCGGAACAACCCAAGAAGCGTATTCATATACCATGGATGTTTATAGTACGACAGACTGCATGATTGGTAACGTTGCTACCCTCTTTAATTGTATGACGCTGGGTCGGGCCACATCTGGGCCTTCAATGTCCGCATATGCCCGAAGACACATTTTCGCATGGCGTGGCCCAATTTATATCTATTCTTTTTTTCTGTTTTTATCAATGGATGATTTAAAGAATCTCTATGCACACCAAACAATTACGAGACCCAGCTCTCTGAATATATGGTAAGATAGCATTGTATTCCAGTCTCATCACGAAAACACACCTATATAGTTTTGACACCCTTAAACCCCACTTTTATACAGTAAAACGGGGGTTTACATGGGTATGTATTAATTTTCTTATTTCTGCTCAAAAACATAGATTTTGGGTACTTGTCAGAACCGCCTCGCTAGTTGTATTCTTAGCTTCTTACCATTGCTACGTCAGTGATTTCCACTTTAGCCATACTTGCAGACTCTTAACTACATTTTGAGGTTCAAATCTGACAATCATATGTTGCAGCTTTCCAGTTCTTAAAGAACTATATCAAGATGCTCAGACATTGAACACAAATACTCCAGGGCCAGGACTGACTGCACCGCCACCTTGTAAGCTGTACGGGAAACGATGAGAGATCCTGTCGGTGAAAACCAGGTTTCTTTCAGCTGTAGTCACCCACCAAAATGAAATTAACCATTTGCGGTTAATTAGTAAATCATAATAATGTTATGTAAAAGTATACAGGACTGCGTTGGTAAAACCGGCCAATAAAATTCTTACCATTACGAAAACACGCTTATTCAAATATATAGAAAATTTCGCCTCCAAAAACTGAAAATTTTCAGATAAAAAACCCTGATATTTTTCTTATTTTTGTTCGAAAACATAGATTGTGGGTATTCGTTAGAACCGCCTCGGCGAGGCGGTTCTAACGAGTACCACAATCTATGTTTTCGAACAAAATTGTGGGTACTCGTTAGAACCGCCTCTATGTTTTCGAACAAAAATAAGAAAAATAATGTATACCCCTGTAAACTCCAGTTTTACTATATAAAAGTGGGGTTTAAGGGGGTCAAAATTATATAGGTGTGTTTTCGTGATGCCACTCTGGGCGAATTCAGCAGCCGAAAAATTGTTGGTTTTTCCCGCAAAATAGGCCTTGACATTTCATGCAAATTGTCTCCTTATGAGACAATTTGCACGACATGTCAAAGTCTCTTTTGTGGGGAAAAATAAGAAAATATTCAAAAATGTCGTCTGCTGAAATTTTCACTCGGCATGCTAAGCGTTGACAAGACCGTTAGCGGGACTGTAAGTCGCATCGATTTCGGCATATATAAATGTTCAACAAATATTTGAAACCGCGCAAAACGTCAATAGATTTTGAATAATTAACACCAGCTATTCAAATATTTAAAAATTTGTACAGCTTATTGTCGTCACGTTAGATCCTGATATCATAACGAGAAAAGTCAATGTTATCGACATCTAAAACTGAACCTTTCAAGAAGAGCTGCGCGTTTTTAAACAAATGTTACGTATGAGACATGATCTTGCCTCTTTAATGTTTAATTATGATTTTGGTGAAATACCTGCTTTGACAAGAATTGCTACTGATCTATTTAATCGTTTGATAGTACAGAAAAACCAGTGACTCGAACTCCGGTGACTCGTTTATCGTGTCTGATTCGAAATGTTTTTGAGTCCCTAGGAAATTCTTCCGATAGCTCAAGAAAACAAATATTTACGGATTTTCTTATTTTATCATTAAATTTTATGTTGAGTGTACTCATTAGAATCGCCTCTCCGAAGCGATTCTAATTAGTACACTCAACATACCATTATTTTATAGAAGATCGTAAAGACACCCCTAAATTATTCCCAATGGCTTCCTATCACAGCGCTAAACCCTCAGAGGTTCGAACTACTCGTGTCTGAAATAAATTTCCATGGTCCCAAAGATGATCGAGCAATTAAAACGACTATATTTTAAAACAGTCTGGACAAGCGAAGGGTAATTGCAAAAAGAAACACAGCCTTGGAACAGTGAACAACAAGACTGTTTGGTGGGAATGAGTACTTTAGTCATCAATAACAAAAGCTTCAAGCAATAACCTGCAAAATGTCTGCTGCTTGCACGTGCTGTAAGATCTGTCTTTTTGTCTAGTACGACATGCAATTGATGCTCTTTTTTTTTTCTTTTTTCTTCGTCTTCCCCTTCTAAAGAATTAAGATTGATTTACCGTTTACACATGAGCAGATGGAATCGGATATAAAAAGAAAGAAAAAAGCTAACATAACTAATTCTGGCACGCTTGAATTGCATACCAAATGAAAATTAATGCTTAGCGTGCTGGGTAATAATTTCAGCAGACGACATTTTGAAGAAGTGTTTTTTTCTAAGCAGAAAATAGGTTCTACATTCTTCACAGGAGACAGTTTGCATGAAATAACAAATCTTTCGTTCAGGGTAAAAATAAGAATGTATCGTCCATTTGTCGTCAGAGAGTTTTAAGGATTAAATATCAAATGCTTCCTTAAAACCCTTGCCATGCTAAATAAATGAAGATGCCACGCCCACTTCAAATTTTCAGCCAAATTTTTATTTAATCCAGATGTGTGATACATATTCACATACTTAATGACAAACAGTGCAGATCGAAATCAGTTGGCTTAAGCCAACTGATCTGGATCTACACTGTTTGCAAAGGCAGGGCTAATCCGGGTTCAGCAGGACCAGGGTTAATATGTTAATACTGAATGAAGTTCGATATTATTGTTCTTAATATAAGTGATGACACTTTGATGACACGCGAGCCGTGGAATGCCAAAATGGATCCTGTTACATTTGTGGACAGAGAAAACCCACATTGATATACACATCCATTTGGACCGATTTTGAAAGTTTCTGTTTCTAGTATAGCCGCCATGTATGGCCACTCTAACGTCGAATGTACTGGTAAGACTATCGTTGCGCAGGCTGATTGTTATGAGTTTTCATTGATATAAAGTTTCACGCAGCTCCCATAAGCTACCAAGGAATGAATCGGATGGAAATTGATTATCTTTAAGTTGGTCAGCTTTTGCGTCCCATCATGAACGACAAAAAGATAATAAACCTGATAACCGTAAGACAGGGTGACGCACGACTGCAGTGATCTTCATAATATATTCGACAGAAGGCTTGCACGTGCCTCAACATAGAATAAAATACATGCAGTAAAACTCGTAATAAACACTATAAGAGTACCGCATGGCACAGGATTCAAAGAGCGGCATTCAATAATATATCCGACCGAGCGTTTGCACGCGGTCTGTAATAATTTGACACCTCAAATAAAATCTGTAAAGGTTGCCGTCAAACACACGAATACTTGGAGTCACCCTGTGTGGTGTCTGTGTGCATTTGTAGATGTTAGAATTAGTTTGTGACGCAACATATAAATTCAAACGCATTTCATTTTTAGCGATGACCGATTGGTAAGCTTACCGGCAGGCAATAAAACCAGTGTATCTATAAATGCCCAGTTTGACATATGAGTCGAAGCGTTCCATCACGAAAACATGCCTATATAATATTGACCCCCCTGAAACCCCACTTTTATATAGTAAAACTGGGGTTTACAGGGGTATACATGTTTTTCTTATTTCTGCTCAAAAACATAGATTGTGGGTACCCGTTAGAACCGCCTCGGCGAGGCGGTTCTGACGAGTACCCACAATATGTGTTTTGAGCAGAAATATGAAAAATATCAGCGCTTTTTATCTGAAAATTTACAGTTTTTGGAGGTGAAATTTTCTATATATTTGAATAGGCATGTTTTCGTAATGTGTGGCGTCTAATCTGGTTTATACTCTTTGTAAATGTTTCTTTTGTGTGACGCTAGACATTTTATAGGTTAAAAATATAAATATATAATCATACAGATAATAGTTGTCCATTGTAATATTAAGTTTTCTGACAAAATGGCTGATGTTAAACAAATTGACAGAAAAAGAACATATAAATAGCCTGGAAACCCATAACTCCGTTCACCTACGGTTCAGCAATCCTGCTACCAATTTTTTATTGCAAGAATAATTTTCTGTACATATACATGTATTTTATACATTTGACTAAATACATATGAGAATCTTAAGATTAAAAGAAACAAAACTCATATCTTTACATTCTACAATCTTCAGAGAATGAAAGGGGGTGTTTTGGGCATGTTCTCATAACTCCATTCGCTCAAATTTCTTTGATTATCACAAGCAGCCAGATTCATTCTATGCATATTATATACTCGTATAATGAGCATTTAATTTAGACTCTAACAGTTCTAAATTGTTGATACTATTTGTATTCAATTCACATGCATGTCACTGGTTAGTGATATTTTTGGGGTACCCTCTAAATATTTAGCATTTTGTGACAAATTTTGATTTTTATGCATAAAATTGTGAGCGAATACTGATTTTCTTCAAAATCAGATGTAATGCTAGTTATTTCTTATTAATTTTAATGTGGCATAAATTTAAGAAAGATTTGTTTTCGTATTATTCTAAGAAGAGGGTGAACGGAGTTATGGGGGTGAACGGAATTATGAAAATAGACCATGCGGGTTTGATCGGTAGTTGTCTTGGTTAGTATTTATGTCCCCACCCCCCACCCCACCAAAAGGGTGGTGGGGGGACATATTGGTTTTGGGACGGATCCCGTTGGCGTCGGTGTAAGCGTCGGCGTCGGCGTAAAACTCCTTGTCCGCTCTGTAACTTGAATACCCTTTGGAATATTTTGATGATACTTAATAGAAATGTAGATGACGTGTCGCGTACAAGATTGACAACTCTGGCGTTCTTATTTTTGAAGTTATCACCCTTTGTTTTATTTGAAAAAAAATTTCGTGTCCGCTCTGTAACTCAAATACCCTTTGGAATATTTCGATGGTACTTGGCAGAAATGTAGAATAGGACCAGACGACGTGTCGCGTACAAGAATGACAACTCTGCCTTTCTTACTTTTGGCGTTATCCCCCTTTATTTTGTCTGACAGTGATAATCCATTGATTTCGTGTCCGCTCTGTAAGTCAAAGACCTTTGGAATATTTTTATGATACTTGGTAGAAATGCAGAACAGGACCAGACGACGTGTTGTTTACAAGAATGACAACTCTGCCTTTCTTTCTTTTGGCGTTATCTACCTTTGTTATCTCTGACAGTGATTATCCATTGATTTCATAACCGCTCTGTAAGTCAAAAACCCTTTGGAATATTTTTATGATACTTGATAGAAATGTAGAACATGACCAGACGACGTGTTGCGTATAAGAATGACAGCTCTGGCTTTCATACTTATGGAATTATCTGCCTTTGTTTTGTTTGAAACAGATTTCTCGTCTGCTCTATAACTGGAATACCTTTGGAACTGATCTGGATTTTGCGAAGGTGTCATGTATCTTGCGTCACCGGGGCGTCCAACTGATATTGGCTTACAGTTGGGCAAGGCCTGGTATCCTTGTAGTAGGTAAGGGTATAGGGGGAATGTTTTTATTTCTTCTGTTTCTTCCCTTTCATTCCTGTTCCTCTTTTTTCCCTGTTCCTCTCTTTCATCTCATCTACTATCTCTTCTATCTCTTTTCTCCCTTTCTCTGGGAGACGACACAAAATGACCCACAAAGGTTGACGTGTCGTTAAACCCCAACACAATCAATTAAACATACTGATGCGAACTCGGAGTTTGCCCAGCAAACTTTTGATTACATTACAAGCACAAATAATAAAAGGCAGCACAAAATGTAAAATGGACTCATACTTGATCCAGTGCCATTAATGACTAACATGTATTGTCACAACTTTTAATGCCATTAGATACAATCAAATATCATTTTTCCCTACAAAACAAAGCCAGTTTTGCAAATAAAACAAAATCATGAGATCTTGGCTTTCTGGTGATCTTATCAAACTATGAGACATAAGGTGCAGAACTCCGATCTGAGTCTTCTACTGTGCTTCAGCCGTCTATGATGCCGTTACGACATACTAAAATGTTTGTTTGCCATTCAAACTGATGGCAGTATCTTCCACTTTCATTTTCTCTGGGTCGAACTGGACTCGATGTTCATGCGCCTTTAATTAAGTTTCGAGCGCCCCACGAGAAATTCAGTTTTGCATTTGGGCTCCCATTCGGCTTCGAGCAAAAATTTGATATGGTATCAGTTCCTCCCGTTTTCGTGAGTGTTTTATTTAGCTTGATAAAGACTTTTAAATGATTCCTTAATCATATTTTGAACGTTATGGTGATTTGGTCAGATAGTCCCATGGCAAATGCAGTTTGACTTTCCAGCTCCCATTTGTTTTAATGTTAAAGATTTGTTAGATGATGCCATCTATTGCTTCATCTCATACTGCTTGAAGTAAGGAATATGTATTTTTTGGCTGGGGTTGTACAATGGCGTTAAAATCAGTGTGCCTTGTAAAGGAAATCATATATAATACTTTTCAATAACGCATATAATTTCTCTTTAATGTGTGTCTGGTTCTTAAGGGCGACGGATACACTTTCAAGGGAGACAACTCTGCCAGAGTTGGTTTGCTACCCTTCTAAAAAGGGGTCTACTCTAAAAGGAAAAACAAAATAGCTCCAACGGGGCTTTTAGAAAAGACCCTTTTTAGGAAAGGGTTTGGTGAGTTGCAAAGCCAACGGGATTCAGAAAAAAACGTTATTTCCTTCACTAAAATGGCAGAAGAGTAGAACCCTTTTCAGAAGGTTTCTAAGTGTTTCCGTTTTTCAACGGAAAGCGTCTTCAGAGTGTTTGTCCTAGGGTACAACGGTGTGCTGAGTGGTTCTGGAGAAAACAAAACAATTTTGACAGTGTTTCCTTCCTTGCAAATGGCGGAAAAACAACCAGTCCCTTAATATATGGGAAATATGCGGCAATATCACCTGCCAAAGACACGATTCCTTTTACGCTTAATTAGAAGTATACCGTGTTTTATTACTTCTTTAATACACTTCAAAGGAATATGTAACATTTTTATTATAAGGGTTTGAAGGTCTGGTGATGTAAGCGTGTTTTAGTGTAGCCGTTTCGTGCTTAATAATCGTATGTGTTCGTGCCTTTTTCAAAAGCGATCTACAGTCGAACGTCAACGGATCGAACATCTTTGGAACCATAGTATCACAAAAACATAACCATATAATTTTGACCCCCTTAAACCCCAGGAGTATACATTATTTTTTCTAAATTCTGCTCAAAAACAAAGATTATAGGTACTCGTTAGAACCGCCTCGTCGAGGCGGTTCTAACGAGCATCACAATCTATGTTTTGAGCAGAAATATGAAAAAATATCAAATTTTTTTATTTGAAAATTTTTATTTTTTGGTGGTAAAATTTTCAGTATATTTAAATAGACATGTTTTCGTATTGGAAAGTTTGAGCCACTAAGGGTTAAACATAGCGCCAGATCGGGAGGCAAATGGGAATATTTTAGGGATATCTTTTCGATCAGCTATAAAAATAATGTTATGTTGAGTATACTCATTAGAATCGCCTCGATGAGGCGATTAATGTGTACACAAAACATACATTTCCATGATAAAAAAAAAAGAAAATTTCCTTCTGAAGCCAACTGATCTGGATCTACACTGTTTGCAAAGGCAGGGTATATCCGGGTTTAGCAGGACTAGGGTTAATGTGATGTACACTTGTATTCATAAATGATACGTATGTAGTTAGCCAATTAGACTGGCATTAGTCTACTGAATTAAACTTTAACTGCATGAAATGCATTATCTGTACTTATAGAATCGGATGAAACTAAGCTTTTCTATTTTTTCTTCTGATAGTAAAATCTGGTGACCAGCCATTATGATATCATATTGGTTTTATTTTAGAGGATGTATCAAACAGTATTTTAAGAATAAATATTTAGTTACTGGAGCCTGGAGTCAGTCTGTTGGCCAGTTCGAATTTTACATAGTTCTAAAAGTGATCGGAGAATATATTGAAACCATATTTTTTTTCTGATGACATACATGTATTTACATCACTATCACAGTTGGTTTAAACAATATTCTATCAAGTTGGGGACCAACGACTCCTGAATATGCGAGTTTTATATCCTAAAGGCAGCAGACCCCTCGTTCATATAGATATGTTCATAATGTTACAACCAATGATAATATCAGGTTAAATGCTTCCGTTTGAATTTACATATCTCTAAGCACTATCTGAAAATATATATATATATATATATATATATATATATATATATATATATATATATATATATATATATATATATATATATATATATATATATATATATATACTGTTTCTGTTGACAGATTTACATTACTATCGCTGTTGGGGACCAAAGATTTTTGAATATGCGAGTTTAGTTAGAGCATTCACCTGTTTATCTCAATAGTAACCTTCCTGTATAAATGACTTTATAAAAAAAGATTGAAGAGACTGAAGGAAACTAAGCATTGACACTGGAAATAAAACTAGATTCCGTATTTATCCAAGGTATTCTGACAGACAGATCTGATCAAACAGTGTAGAACCAGATCAGACGCCGCACAACGCAGCATCTGATCAGGGTCTACTCTGTTTGCCTCTCATCCAGCAATTTCTAGACACAAGAACATATAGTAAATTGGACTTGTAGCCCTTCGGAGGCGGGGGTGGGGTGGGGGGTGAGTGTAGCCTGCAGTAGTTTTTCTACTGACCGTTCCAAGACGGGCTCTCTGTTACAGTTCTTCTTTGTGCGTCGGTGGTTTCATGTATCGCTTTTGTGCTGTACTTCGTTATAACTTAATGTTTCATTTCCTGGGTATCTGCACATATTTTTTGTACAAATATTAGGATAGTAGAATAAAGGTTCAGGTGTCCGAATACTTAGGTAAATACGGTGCGTATGATATTCAACGAAAGAAAAATGCCTGTTTGCATATGCGAACAACGAAGGCCAGAATTAGCCTGTGCATTTGCGCATCCCGATCAAATACTTCCTTACTCGCTTTCAGAATCATTGGATACTTTAGAATATACCCACGGACAGAGAAATCCCAGATCAGACTGCGCAGATGCGCAGTCTGATCTGAGTTTTCGTTGTTCGCATACGCCGTAGTGCTCTTTTCCTACAGTGCGGGTCATACAACCCACGAAATATTATTGCAATGTTTAGAATGTGCTAACAAGAAGGAAATTTTTCATGAATCGGAAAATACTTGGAACACTATAAACAAGTTCAAAGAAAGGTCTGCAATAGTTTGTTTGATCTGGTAGTTTATAACTTGTAATGAAGATGCATTTTAAATGATTAATGTAGATTAAGAAACCTGGAACACCCAAAGTAAATATTTATTCTTTAGAATATTTGGAAATAAAACATAAATGCCTGTACTATACCCATACATTTCTAGTCAGGATTTGTATGATAAACTGCCATTTTATTATCATGAAAGCTTGGCATAAATGCAAAAATCTAGCATGCCACTAATTTTAGTGCCTTTAATAATCGTCAAGTGGAAGTGGAAATTAGACAGTAGAGTCAAGTATGAGTGCTGGTTGTAACTCTAGAGGAAATGCTTATCTTTGAGCCAGCGCATGACAAAACCTACAATAAGACTTGTGCGACCAGCGAAGACTCAGGTCAGCCTGCGCATCCGCGCCGTCTGATCAGAGTCTTAGCTGATCGCATGTGTCTTCTACAACCTCCGGGCTATCCAAAAAGGGATAAAGGGGAAGTCTTGCCGTACTTGGTGGATGTACAGGCTGATCTGAGATTGCTGGTCACACAGTTCTTATTGTAGGTTCTGTTGCTCGCTGGCTCATGTATTCATGCTCCGCACACAAAATAGTCTAAGACCATGTTGCGGGTGTCAATCAAGGCATAGGAAGTAAGGAATAAGATAAATCTCTTTGTCGTGATACCTCTGTACTCGAAGGAATACAAAGTCACAGATATGGGGTTGCACTGACCAAACATTCTGAAAGAGAGAGAGAGAAAAAAAAAAAAAAAAAAAAAAAAAAAAAAAAAGAAAAGACAACAACATGGATATCTCATTTTCTCCATGGTTGTTGATGGGGCTTTAGCCCACTCGGACCCACCGTCAGGTAGGTATTTGCCCTCCGTAATCAGATAGACGGACTTAAGAAAACAGTGCCGACGTAGATCAGACGCCATAGAACGCGGCGTATGATCAGGGTTGACACTATTTGCCACTCATCCAGCAATTTTAGACACATCAACATGTCTATGCAATAAAATCGTTTGATTTTTGTGCGAAAATAACGCAGAAGCATCTAAGAGAAATAACTCGAACAATTAATATCTTTATTGTGTATACGAGTGACTGCCCTTTGCAAGAGGTTCTCAAAGCTCTTACGTAGGCAAAAACATAAACGAGTGGCAGTTTTCTTACCTTTTCGCCGCAAAATTATACCTGTATGACATTTCATAAAGATTATCCAAATCTAAAATGAAATGTCAACCCTCAGTTTCCAAAACGAAATACAACTGCATGTCTCTCTTTAAATCTAGCAGGTCAAGGTTTAAAACGTTATTGCATCAAATCATTTCGGCACGCCCTTTAACAATCTGCATGCTGGGTAAACATTTCAGCAGGCGACATTTTGAAATGTTTTCTTATTTTTCCCAGAAAATAGGCTTTGACATTTCGCGCAAATTGTCTTCTAGGAGTATTTTTTGGGAAAAATAAGAAACTCGTCAATTGAATTAGCCCTAAGAGTGGTAAAGGTTAATGAACTAAAATTAATAATCGTATATATCGTAGTATCAGTGAAAATACGGAGAGGGCTAGAAGATATTTCAATTTTTAAATTAATATTTTTCAGAGAAAATAATGCTTGACCTTTCATTTAAAGCGACTGCCTAGCAGACGATTCACATGGAATGTCTAATCCTATTTTCTCTAAAAACGACATTTAAAAAACAAATAGAATGCTTTCTGCCACAATTTTGTTTACCACTCTATCGGGGCAAATTCAGCAGACGACAACCTTGATAATATTTTCTTACTTTCCCAGAAAATAGGCTTTGACATTTTATGCAAACTAACTCATGTAATTTGCATAGCATGTTTAACCTGATTTTCTGGGAGGAATAAAAAAATATATTTAAGTTGAAATGTTTACCCAGCGTGCTAAGTGTTAAGAGTTCTGTCGAGGCAAGAATCCAGTTTTAGACAAAGACAGAATATTTTTTATAAGCAGATAAAATAGATCAGGAAATTAAACAGACGAGATGCAAATAAATGAGATGGATGAATTTCACACGCCGGAAATATATGCTGAAAAGACATGCTGAAAAGGAGGAATAACAATCATTACATCCAGTCAGCGTACTCGTGCAGAAAAGAACAGAGGGGACAAGCCCTCTGGAAAACAAATAGGGAGACGGACCTTTTAAGAGCAACGTCATAATTTATCTTTCAATATGTGTCTGTCATTCCCCAAACATGTAAATTCAGGCCCCGCTATGCAAAAAATGTGACGGTCTTCAGAGCATATGCTGCGATAAGCCAAACTCTAGATAAGTCTGCGCATCCGCTAGTATGATCGGGTCCGTTGGTGTTTTGTCGATACAGTCTGCCGTTACGAAAACACGCCTATTCAAATGTATTGGAAATTTCACCACAAAAAAAACCCTAAAAGTTTTCAGGTACAAATTCTGACATTTTTTTCAAATTTCTGCTCAAGACATAGATTGTGGGTACTCTTTAGAACCGCCTCGACGAGGCGGTTCTAACGAGTACCCACAATCTATGTTTTAAAGCAGAAATAAGAAAAATAACGTATACCCCTATAAACCCCAGTTTTACTATATAAAAATGAGGTTTAAGGGGGTCAAAATTATATAGGTATGTTTTCGTGATGATTAGCTAGTGATTCCGGAAGTGCATATCGAAGACTGATCAGACAGGCTTATCTGGGTCTTCGCAGTCCGCATAGGATCCCAATATGTCACATTTTCGTATATTATGGCCCAGCATACAGTAACAGCCCTAACTATTCGGACAGATACGTCGGTGCAAACAATGTAGACCCAGATCGGAAGCCACAGAAGGCGGCCTCTGATCAGGATCTACACTGTTTCCCACTCATCCAGAAATATTTAGACACAAGAACATGCAACTAAACAGACGTTCAAATTTTAGGACAAGTACGGCAAGCAGTATGATCAATTCCGTTGGTGTTTTGCTGATACAGTCGAATCTCAATGGCTCGAACATTTTTAGGACCATGGAAATTCGTTCGAGACATGGGTAGTTCGAGCCACTGAGGGTATCTCATGGCACCAGTTCAGGAAGCAAATAGCGATAATTTAGGGAAATCTTTTCGATTTTCTACACAATGTTTGTATGTCGAGTGTACTCATTAGAATCGCTTCGACGAGGCGATTCTAATGAGTACATACAACATACAATTCCATGATAAAATAAGAAAAATCCCTAAATATTCGTTTTCTTGAGCTATTGGAAGAATTGTGTAGGGACTGAAAAAAGAGTTCGAATCATCCACGGTAAACGAGCCATCCGTGTTCGAGCCATTGAGGATATACTGTATATTCAGCTAATGATTCCGTAAGTTGACATCGAAGACTCTGATCAGAGGGTGCGGATGTACAGGCTTATTTGGGTATTCACTGTCCGCATAGGACCTGAATATGTGATATTTTCGTATTGTGTGGTCCATTTTTATTTTATGATCCCTATACACAGAGCTCAGTTTCTTACACAAGAGATTATTTGAAAATATGTAGTGATTGTTCTATTGTTCTTTTGTTTAGTTTGCATTTTTTTTCCAATAAGATAAATCTCCAACAAAAAAAAAAAAAAAAAAAAATATCAAACGCGAGACACGTAACCATGCCCAAGAGGTTTACAAAGATGGTTATGATAATTTGCAACTGTTATTATCTTAATCGATGCGGGTGGCATGAAATAAATGATAAAAAAGCTAAAATTTAATATTGAAAACGCCAAACGTCGGTTTGGGGACATTGATTAAGTATGCCATTTAAATGCATCAGAATATTTAACCAAATTATTAATTATGATTCCATTTATTTTTAATTTTGCGTTGCTAATGGCAAAAAGCAACAGGACTTCTGATCACAAATCAGTAATTTAGTCACAACGTGAGAAAATGTACCTTCGGACATGCGCACCCAGCGATTACCCAGATCATCCTGCGCATCCGCATAGTCTGATCAGTCTTCGCTGTAGCCGGTGATCTTAGGTTTCTTCAGGTGGACAGCGAATACTCTAAACAGACTGCGCGGATGTGTAAACTGATCTGAGTCTTTGCTAGGCGCACATGTCCGAATGTACTTTTTTTCACGTGACGGTTCAATTAGTCTTTGTTCTGAGACTATTCACATCTGTCAGAAACTGAGTTTTGTTTGATGCTCATCGCAGGAAAATGGCGAACAATGCACATGGTAACGGCATACCATCCGCATGCGCTCTTCATTACTTAAAGCTTAGCAATCTGGGTAAAACTTTCAGCAGACGACATAACAAGTTTCATTATTTTTTTTTTTTTCTAGAAAACAGGGTTTTGACATTTCATGCAAATGGTCTACTTTGGAGTTAATTTGCATGAAATGTCAAAACATGTTTTCTGGGAAAAATAAGAAAAGGTATCATCCATTTGTCGTCTGAGTTTTAAAGATTAAAGGGATTGATACACCTAAGCCCAATTGTTCAAAAGTTAACGAAGTTGTTAGCTGACGTGACGTTAAAATTTCTATCTTGAAATATGGCATATACATTGATATTTTTTGCTGAAAAAAAAAATGTGAGTAGCTATTGCATCGCAAAAGGTACTCACATTTTTGCTGCAAAAATATCAATGCATTTGAAAATACCTTAGCTACAACAGTTAACGTGTATGTTATCAATAAGCTAGTTAAGCTAACGATGCTTTGAACAACTGGGCCCTGGAAGATTTTCATCATTTATCACAAAGGAGACATATTTTGTGACTTCCTGATTGCTTTATTGCATACCAAGCCCCTTCTGAAAATATGCATCCCCTGAAAGGAAAGAATTCGCTCTTTGGAAGTAAATTCATTCCGTTTTGAGTACGCCCCTTTTTAAAGTTTTCCCCTTTTAGAGTAGACCCCTTTTCAGAAGGAAGGCAAATCAGTTTTGATAAAGTTCTGACCGAACCCCCAACAGCCTCTACATAACTAAGATTGGTATCAAAATGATGTTGTTGATGAGAACTTTAACAACAGTTGGTTTAACTTGATCTTACACACCCCATCGCCAACCCCAGCCTCCATCCCACCCGTTTACTGCAACCCCCAAAAAGGAGTCATTCGTCGTTGCCCTTCGAACATACCTCAGTTTGGTATAAAATCGAAGCTGTTGCTGAGCCTCGCCCGCATCCATGCCAAGCCTAACAGCTAGTCCCGACCGCACTCCACCCCACATCCTGCCCCGATCCCGTCTCCTAAGGCAGGTCACTAGGAATCAGTCTCACACAAAGGTACGTTTGGTTTCAAATGAAAACTTTTGGAAAAAGAAATTTAGCGAAAGTATACTGAAGTTGCATCACGAAAACATTCCTATATAATGTTGATCCCCTTTAACCCCACTTTTATATAGTAAAACTGGGGTTTACATTATTTTTTCTTATTTCTACTCAAAAACATAGATTGTGACTACTCGTTAGAACCGCCTCGAATTCCTTCTTAAAAACATAGATTGTGGTACCGAGGCGGTTCTAACGAGTACTCACAATCTATGTTTTGAGCAGAAATAAGAAAATATCAGAGTTTTTTATCTGATTTTTTTTTAGTTTTTGGAGGTGAAATTTTCTATATATTTGAATACGCGTGTTTTCGTAATGGGGCCTCGTCATGAGAAAATGCACATGTGTGTGCTATCGAAGATTGTCTGATCAGGAACTTTGCTAAACTTCGGTACGTTCTACTGTATCCAATAATTCTATAAGCGGAAAATGAAGGTCCTAATCAGACTACGTGGATGGGCAGACTGATCTGGGCTTTCTCTGTCAGCATAGGCCCGAAGACACGTTTTCGCAAGGCGCGGGCCAGTTGCACGTAATCCTCGCGACGGGGTGTTGCAGTATATAAAGAAAAAAAGTTGGTCTCACTCACACTGGCGCTGTCTCTATGTGACTCAGTTGCCTGGCAGCGTTAAAAATCTGAAAACTGAAAACTGAACTCACTCTTACTTAACCTGACCACCTCTAGAAGGAGTAATTAGGGGCCAGCCTACAAGCACAGCTATGTGTGGTGTCAAAGGTAAGCTGTTGATAAGACAGTGAACAGTAATGTATGTATGTGAGTCTCGCCCACACCTGACCCCGACCCCATCTACAAAGCAGTCATCAAGGATGAGCATCCAATGACAGCCATGTCTGATATCAAATCGAAGGCGTAGGTGAGTATAGTTTAACAATATGCAACTTAAATTATGCCTACATCTAATCCTGATTCTGTCCCTCAAATAGAGGTCTTTTGGGGCCAGTATACACACAGTCACAGTCATATTTGGAGTCAAACACAGCCTGTACTTATTTCAGATGGTATTTAACAGGCATTCGGTAGTAGATACATTGTGTTTCTTGTTCTATTGTTTCTTCTGAGAACTTTTATACTACAGAACACCTTCTTTCTACAGGCTTCCAATAAAAGTTAGTCTACTCTTATTCTATTCTATTTTACTTTGATTCCGTTTAGTACGGTACAAATTTTTAACCACAAATGTGACACGATTTTCTCCCTTTCCGGAAACTTTCACGTAAGTAGGAGAACGTGATTTTGGTAGCTCTGATAAAATCCGATGAAATCTGTCTTTTACAGTTACACGACTACTTAAAAAAAAAATGTTTATTGTGCAAGATCATTTTAAAATAATATTCCAGCACGAAGAGGTGTGAAAACTTTTTTAATTTGTTCGTTTGTGTTCATTTTTCCACTCCTCGTGAGGGACAGGAACGTGGAGAGACACAGGTTACAGACAGTCCCAGAGTACGACCCCATGTCGATGACGGGTCTGACAGCACTGGTTTCGGGATGCCCTATAAACTATTCTCAACCTGCATACTAATACAGTAGTGACAACTGATGGGGTCGTTATAAGGTTCACCTGTGCCTTAAATGGGTGAGGAAAGGGTCTTGTTTTTGCAGGTTCATATTTTCCCTCGTCCTTATTCTCCTTATATTGACTGGGCGTCAGGATAGCTCAGTAACCAGGGTTGTCTAACAATGAGCTACACACCTCTGCCATGTAGGTACGACTTCAGCTGGTGGCATAATGACAGAATAATGTGAAGGGTTGGCGGTTCCCTCCTGGTTGTGGTAGTTTTGGTTAATTCCCAGTCCTTATAGACCCTTTTAAAGTGTGTGCCTAAATACAGTAAAGAAGCGTAAAGTGGAGTAGACAAGCATAAAGTGGTGCAAAGTAGCATGAAATGACAATCGTGTATTGTATTGCATATCTAATGAAGATTGATATAATTATTTCTTTTGCCCATGCAAGCAAGGTTGGAAAGGCTTTATGGTGGGATAGGTGCTTTGCGACCATCCCTCATGCTGCCTTCTACTAAACCCCTGGGCAGTTTTTAATAGGGGTGTGCAAAAAATATGTTTCCGATTTCTCGACCGACTCAAAAAAATGCGCTTATTGTTTTTAACACGAAGAAAAAATCCGCAAACAACCCCGGTACAATCCCGGTTTTTATATACACTTATTCATAATTTGTTCGTACCAATTTTCAGATATTGTAGACCTCTTTATTTTCAGTATAGCTGCACCCTTACAAGCCAAACTGAGCACATTAGTGCAGTTTATTTCAAGGCGTGCAGCCACATCTCGGCCAAAAATAAAATAATAGATGTTTAACACCCCGCCCCTTTATCAGGCCTTAAAAAATGTTCTGTTTTTGATTTCATCACCAGTTTGCCATAGGGTCAGTAGGTTGGCAACTTTTTTTCTCTCTCTCTCTCTCCTTCCCCCCCCCCCCCCCCCCCCCCCAAGTCAAATTACTGTCGGTGAATAGTAATTTTTTTTAATGGAATCTTAAAATAGTTTGAGTTTTTGAACATTTGACCGTTTTTTAATACCAATGATAAAGGGGCACTGTAAACAGCGTTTATTTTATTTTATTTTTTTTTTTTAGCAATGGCGGACGCAGCACCAGCCGGTGACAGAGGACGCGGAGGATTTCGTGGTGGTTTTGGTGGTAGAGGCAGGGGAAGAGGCAGAGGTCGTGGACGTGGAAGGGGCAGAGGTCGTGGACAGAAAGAAGGGGATAAGGAATGGATGCCTGTCACAAAATTGGGTCGTCTTGTTAAAGACTTGAAGATAAAGTCATTAGAAGAAATCTATCTTTTCTCACTCCCTATCAAGGTAAAGTTGCATTAGAATGCGACATTTGAGATGTGTCTTTGGTTGTCCATGTACTATGACAAGTGAAAAAAGTACTTAGTTGTACATGTGAAATTCGGAATTGAAACAAAGAGAGTTTTGAGGACATTTTCCCTCCCAAAAAGCTATCCTGTCATTGCCTGGCCAACTTTTCAAAGTCAGTCTGAACACCGATCAGACAAGTGGTCAAAAAGTACTTGAATTTCTTTGAAATTTTGCTGGACCAAAACAAACCTTTCTCTTTCAGGTCCCCCCACCCACCCCCCAGTACTACAGATTGGCCATAACTGTAATTGTATAAGCAAAATGGTCAGACTGAACCCTGACAGTACATACACACTTTTATTTATTCATTCATTTACCCGCACAGTGGCTCAGTGGTAGAGCGTCCGCTTTGTGACCGGGAGGTTGCGGGTTCGATCCCCGGCCGGTTCATACCAAAGACTTTAAAAATGGTACTAGCTGCTCTTTCGCTTGGCGCTCAGCATTAAGAAAGTAGAGTTAGGAATCGGAACTGGTCAGCTCAGTGCCAGTATAATATGACTGGGTGGAATATCATGTCAAAGTGTCTGGGGCGTGATATTTCAGTGAGGCAGCACTCTAAAAGCGAGCATTGAGCTCCCTGCCACATCCAGACACCGTCGCAATATGACTGAAAGATTGTTGAAAGCGACGTTAAGCCCAAATCAAACAAACAAATTATTCATTCATTTATTTTTTATTTTTTTTTTTTAAGAGAAAAGTAAGGTATGACATTTCATGTGAATCTTTGTGAATCAAAGATTCACATGTTTTTATGGAAAAGCGCTGGACTGCTACTCTGCAAAAAAAAAAAAAATAAATAAAGTAGGGAGTACCACTGGCAAAATAAAAAAAATAGAAGCCTTTTTCATGAAAACATTTTGTATACATGTACTCATTGGAATTGCCTCTTTATGGCAATGCCATTGAGCACCAGCTGTATATGTTTTGTGGAAAAATTTTATGACTTTTCCTTATTCAGAACTTAATATGAAAATACTGTTGACGTGATCAGGAGGTTGCTGGCTTCCACCCCAACCAAGTCGGCAACATTCATTCATGGAGATATGATCATGAAATAAATTCTACGGTCGTTTTCTCTCTCCTGCTGATTCAAGGAAGGCAGTTGTCAGTTTCTGACAATAGAATGTGCACAATGTTGGTTAACCGCTTGGAGGACTAAGTATGCCCAGTAAAAAAGTGGTTAAGTAAACCGACCACGCTCAACATTACCCCATTGGGTTGACTGGGTCATAAAATGTCAACACGAACAAATGTATATAAATATATGTATAGTCTAGTCATTATCTCTAAGTTCAAGGGACTCTGAAATATATACCAGATGTGCAGATTTTCAGTGAAAAGTAAATTGAACAAAAACATTTCACAAATGAATATGTAATTTGACTCCTGAAGTTAGAGATACATTGAAAATATTGTGGAAAAAGAGAAGCAATTTCTCCTCTTTTCCACAATATTTTGTTATCTGCTGTTAGATTTTCATGTTTGTTAAACAGACTTGATTTTCACCATGAGATAAGCGCTAATTCGAGGTAAGCGAAGTCAAGATACCAGGAGTCGACTGTATATTGAATAGATGAATGAGCTGATTCAGCAGAATATATATATATTTGTATTGTTGATCCTAGAAATCAACAGACAATATTTAGGGGATAACTGCATTCAATTTGGCATTTGGGGAGGTAAATCGGCGGTTTTACGGTCGGAAATTTTGTTTTACGGCGACGCGTTAGCGGAGCCGTAAAACGTAATTTGCGACCGTAAAACCGCCGATTTACCTCCCCAAATGACAAATTTGATGCAGTTATCCCCATTCTGATGCATTTATTCATTTTTTTTCTATTGGAGAAATGTACTATTTGCACAAAACGACAAGTGCTGTGAGCTGCGTAAAACCAAATGCCAGCCAATGAGAAGCGACGTTACGTGATGGCGTCGGATTTGCGACAGTATATCGCAGAATATACCGTCGCAAATTTTTGACGTTATCCAATCAGACATCCCGTTACATACGCGAGTGCATTAGAATGATCAGTATATATTTTCAAATCTATCAATGTGGAGTTAAAATACGTATGCTCTTCTTAGAAATAATGCTGAGGTGTCTACATTTTAGGAGTTTGAGATCATAGACTACTTCCTTGGACCAAAGCTTAAAGATGAAGTACTGAAGATCATGCCTGTGCAAAAACAGACCCGTGCCGGTCAGAGGACTAGGTTTAAGGTGGGTCTAGAATTTAACCATATAATTTTAAGACTGCAGTATCTTGAGATAAAAGGTGTATCCAGATAATTTTCTTATTCTTCTAGAAAAGATGTGTTGTGGGAACATCAGAAACCTTTGGCATTAAATTGGCAAGGTGCTTCTAATATAAGTACCCACAGCATGTTTTCTTGGAGAAATAAGATAAATCGTCATTTTCAGGTAAAAAAGTTAAAAAAAAAAATTATTTAGCTTTAACCCACAACAAGGTTAGCTATTTTATGATTTTCCTAGAAAATAGGGCTTTGCATTTTCGGGCAGAATAAGCAACAAGAAAATGGTTAATAGTACTATATTTTGCTTTTCTGAGAAAATGAGGCATCTTGTCTCCTATTAAAATCAGTAATGTGATTGATCTAGATTTTGAAAAGCTTGAAAATGTCTAGCCATGAGAAAAACCTTTAAAATGGCTTAAGGCAAAAAAAAAAAAAAAAAAAAAAAAATCTTGAAAAAATTTTGACTGGTGGAAAATTGTAAACGTCCTTCAGTGGTGTACAGTTGTACAGAGAAAAAAAAAGTATTTAAAATTTGTACCATATTTATTCTAATAAATACCTCAGAGTGTTGGGGTGGTTGGTTGAGGCAAATGTTCGTGTATCTTGGGACACCGGGGAGTTCAACAGACATTGGCTTACAGTTGGGCAAGGCCTGCTGTCCTTGTAGCGCGTAAGGGTAGAGGGGGGAATGTTTTTATTATGTTTCTTCACTTTCATTTTCCTTTTTCCCCTGCCTCTCTCTTCTATCTCTTCTCTCTTCCTCTGCTATCTCTTCTCCTATTCTCTGGGAGATGACACAAAATGACCCACAAGGGTCGACATGTTGTTAAACCTCAACACAATAAAAAAAAAAACCCAAAAAAACAGGGTGTTGCAGTTTACAACAGGAGTGGTTATCTAGTGAGGAATTTTGGCATGCAAATTAAGATATTTGGGCACTGGTGAAAAACCTTCCCTGGAGGTTTGCTTTCAGACTGGCATTAGTGGCTAGTTGGGTGGGTAGTGTTGCCACTGATGATCGATTATAATTGATCATTATATAATCGATCATCAGTCATTTTTTGCCTCTTGTGACTATGATTGGAAAGAGTTTTTTGTAGTTAACTAATCGGAAAACTCCATTTTTAGAAAATATTTTTTCTCTTTTTTTTTTTTTTTTTTTTTTTTTTTTTTTTTTTTTTGGCCGGTTAGAAATGAAAAGTTGTCTATCTAGATTTGTGGTCAATAAAAGTGAAGAAATTTGATAAGATAGCCCCAAATAAGTCAACCAAAATTTTTCTTTTTATACGCCCATTTGAAAAACGGGACGTATTATGTTACGGGGTATGGCGTCCATCCGTAAACTTTTTCGTTTCCGGCTAACTCCTCCTACAGTTTACATCCGATCAAGCTGAAACTTGGTATATAGTTAAACCATGATGTGGCGCAGCGCATATTGTTTCGGGGGTAACAGTCCACCAAATGTTTGCAGAGTTATGCCCCTTAGAAAATTTCAATAGACTTTTCGTTTCCGGCTAACTCCTACAATTTACATCCAATCAAGCTGAAACTTGGTATATAGTTAGACATGATGTGGCGCAGCGCATATTGTTTCGGGGTTACAGTCCATCAAATGTTTGCAGAGTTATGCCCCTTAGAAAATTTCTGTAAACATTTCATTTCCGGGTAACTCCTCCTACATTTTACATCCGATCAAGCTGAAACTTCATGTATAGTTAGACCATGATGTGGAGCAGCGCATATTGTTTCGAGGTTACAGTCCACCAAATATTAGCAGAGTTATGCCCCTTAGAAAATTTCAATAGACTTTTCGTTTCCGGCTAACTCCTACAGTTTACATCCGATCAAGCTGAAACTTGGTATATAGTTCATGATGTGGCGCAGCGCATATTGTTTCGGGGTTACAGTCCACCAAATGTTTGCAGAGTTATGCCCCTTAGAAAATTTCTGTAAACTTTTCATTTCCGGTTAACTCCTACATTTTACATCCGATCAAGCTGAAACTTCATGTATAGTTAGACCATGATGTGGAGCAGCGCATATTGTTTCGAGGTTACAGTCCACCAAATATTAGCAGAGTTATACTTCTTTGAAAATTTCGATTTAATTTTTAGTTTATGGCTAAATCCTCCTACAGTTTACATCCAATCAAGCTGAAACTTCATGTACAGTTAGACCATGATGTGGAGCAGCGCGTATTGTTTGGAGGTTACAGTCCACCAAATATTAGCAGAGTTAAACCCCTTCGAAAATGTCTATTAATTTTTTGTTTCCGGCTAAATCCTCCTACAGTTTACATCCGATCAAGCTGAAACTTGATTTGTAGTAAGACCATGATGTGGAGCAGCGCATATTGTTTCAAGGTTACAGTCCACCAAATATTAGCAGAGTTAAACCCCTTTGAAAATTTCTATTAATTTTTTGTTTCCGGCTAAATCCTCCTACAGTTTACATCCTAAAGCTGAAACTTCATAAATACTTACATGATGATGTGGAGCAGCACATTATTATGTTTAGGTTACAGTGCACCAAATATTTGCAGATTTATGCCCCTTTGAAAGTTTTTGTAAACTTTTCACAGCATATTGTTTAGAGGTAATAGTGTGCCAAAGGCTCATATGAGCTTATAATATAGCCATGCTTCTGTGGTGTGTCCTCCGTCAGAAAGCACTTCTCCCTAGAAGCAGCAAACTTCTCCCTTAATTTCTTGGCCAGCTTGGACCCTTAGGTTACAGTTCACCAAATATCAGCAGAGAATATGCCCCAATGAATTTTTTTTAAATTTTTTTTTTTTTTTTTTTTTTGTAATTCCACTTACAGTTTATATCTGGAGCACTGAATTATACAGGAGCCAGTTAATGTGCTGCATCTTATTACTTGCCACGGGCGTATAATGCTCCGCTTGGCGGAGCTCTTGTTTCTCATTGAAAACATATTGTGAATACTCATTAAAAGTGCCTCAAAGAGATGCTTCTAATGAGTACCCACAACATACGTTTTTATGGACAAATAAGAAAAAATATTATCTGGAGACCCTCTTACTGAACTGGAGCTATGAATAAGTACTTGGAGGAGGCTTAATTGTGAATATATCTTCTGCAATGGATTATTAATTGATGATCAGTTGGTTTTACGGGGGTGGTCGGGTGGTGCGAAGATGCTGTGTATCTTAGATCACCGGGGCGTCCAACTGATATTGGCTTACAGTTGGGCAAGGCCTGCTATCCTTGTAGTGGGTAAGGGTAGAGGGGGAATGTTTTTATTTCTTCTGTTTCTTCACTTTCATTCCTGTTCCTCTTTCTTCCCTGTCCCTCTCTTTCATCTCCTCTACTCTCTCTTCTATCTCTTTTCTCCTTTTCTCTGGGAGACGACACAAAATGACCCTCAAGGGTTGACGTGTCGTTAAACCCCAACACAATCAAATCAGTTGGTTTTACAAAACCAATGATCGACTATGATATTCTGGCCGATTCCAAACACTATGGATGAGGCGAAGGTGTCGTGTATCTTACATCACTGGGGTGCCCAATTGATATTGGCTTAGTTGGGCAAGGCCTGAGCTGTCCTTGCTGCAGGTAAAGGTAGAGGAGGAATGTTTTTATTTCTTCTGTTTCGTCACTTCCATTTTCCTCTTCCTCCACTATCCCGTTCTGTCTCTTTTCTCCCTTTCTCTGGGAGAAGACACAAAATGACCCACAATGGTTGACATGTTGTTTAACCCCAACACAATCAACTGATATTAAAATTTGGGACATTATGCCAGAACCATCTTTCCATCCTGCATAGCAACAGATAAGGTGCTTTTTTCATCTGAAAACTGCTGATATCTTTCTTACTTCTCAATAAAAACATACGTTGTGGGTACTCATTAGAACGCTTCAAATGAGTACCCACAACATATGTATTCGTCAAGAAATAAGAAAAATATTATGTGGATACCCCCTTTTATCTGTAACTATGAATGATCCTACTTTTTCTTAGGGGATGACGCAAGCATTTATTAGAGAGTGGTTTTACTTGAGTAAAACACGTTATTTTATGTATTATAAAGTTTCCTAAACTATAGTAAAATTGATCTATACAAGGGTAGAAAATGCATCCCTCACGAGAAGGGCCATTATAGAAGGGAGGTTGGAGCATTTTTGACAGTTGCAGTTTTAACAGTTTTGAAAATAGATCCTTCTCCCTTAATTTTATGTACATGTTAATTTCTATTCTAGGCTTTTGTTGCCATAGGCGACCATGATGGCCATGTTGGACTAGGGGTGAAGTGCTCCAAGGAAGTTGCAACAGCTATCAGAGGTGCTATTATCCTAGCAAAATTGTCTGTTATCCCTGTTAGAAGAGGATACTGGGGTAACAAGATCGGCAAGCCACACACCGTACCCTGTAAGGTAGTTAAGATTTTGTTTTCAAACTCATACTGATAAATGTGTGAAATCAAGGTACAGGAAAACTTGTCCTAAAAGCCCAAATCTAGCCTGCATTAATATACACATATCTTCAGAAAAAGCCTTTTTCTCAACCAAAAAATATTGATTTCTCTGCAAAAGCATATTTGTGGGTACTCATTAAAAACACCTTGTTCAGGTGCTTTAAGTTGATACCCGCAACTTAACATTTTCATGGAGAAACAAAAAGGAAGTTATTTACCTGGGCCCAGTTGTTCAAAACTTAACGAAGTTGTTAGCTAACGTGATGCAAAAATTTCTGTCTTGAAATATGGCTAATACATTGATATTTTTTACTGAAAAAATGTGAGTAGCATTTTGCAGCAAAAAATATAAATATATTTGAAAATATATTTGCTACAGCAGTTAAGGAGTTTTGTCATTAACAAGCTTGTTAAGCTAATGATACTTCAAACAACTGGGCCCTGATAACTCGATCTCATTTAGAGTTATGAATGCAGACTAGTCAATGCTGTTACTGTTCAGCCATTCAGGATATTTGATTTTTATTTCGGTGAACAAAAAAAGCCAACACTGGCAGAGCATATAGGTTGTCTCCCACTTGGCGTGAGATGAGGCCTTTGTTTTAAACCAGGAGGCATTAATATTTTTCTTATTTCTCCTTAAAAGTGTATATGGTGGGTATTCATTAGCAATGCTTTACCAAGGGGCTTCTAGTGTGTACCCACAACAGGTTTTCGTGGAGAAATCTGAAAAATGTTTATCTGGAAACTGCTTTTTCCAGTGCTAAGAGCTCATTTGTAAATAAAACAGCTGGGTTTCATTGCGCAGTCGGTAGTGTGTTTGACTGCAGATACAAGAGTCGCAAATTTGAGTCTGCGCTCCATGAGTTTTCGTGGAGATTGATCCGTTATTTGATCATGATATAATTTCTTCGGTCAGAACACTAAAAAGGTTCATTTTACCAATGAACTAAATACTGAATCAGTATTTCTCTATCAGGTTTTTAGCTCACCTGAGCTCTGCTCAGGATGAGCTATTGTGATCACTTTTCGTTTGTCGTGCGTCCGTCCGTTAACATTTTCAAACGACTTCTCCTCTGAAACCGCTGAGCCAATTTTGCTCAAATTTCATATGGAGCCTCCTTAGGATGGGGGAACAGAAAATTGCTAAAATGGTTGCGGTCCGTTGACCAAGATGGCCGCCACGCCCATATATGGTAAAAACCTTTAAAAATCTTCTCCTCCAGAACCGAGAATGCCTTGGGGCTGAACTTTTGCAGGAATCATCGGGGACGGGAGGTCTACCAAAATTGCTAAAAGAATTGTCGTACGTTGACGTTTGACCTTTTTACGGCAAGGTCAAGTTTGCTTCCCTATGCATTTGTATGGGAAAAACCTTTAAAAATCTTCTTTTCCAAAACCCAGCATGCCTTATGGCTGAATCTTTGCATATATCTGTGGGAACAGGAGAGCTACCAAAATTGCTAAAATAATGGTGGTACATTGACATTTGACCTTTTTATGGTAAGGTCAATTTTGCTTCCTTATGCATTTGTATGGGAAAAATGTTCAGAATTTCAAACAACTTCTCCTCTGGAGCCTCTGGGCCAATTTTGCTCAAATTTCATATGGAGCCTCCTTAGGGTGGGGGAACAGAAAATTGCTAAAATGGTCACGGTCCGTTGACCAAGATGGCTGCCACGCCCATATATGGTAAAAATCTTTAAAAATCTTCTTCTTCAGATCCGAGAATGCCTTGGGGCTGAACCTTTGCAGGAATCATTGGGGACGGGAGGTCTACCAACATTGCTAAAAGAATTGTCGTACGTTGACATTTGACCTTTTTACAGCAAGGTCAAGTTTGCTTCCCTGTGCATTTGTATGGGAAAAACCTTTAAAAATCTTATTTTCCAAAACCGAGCAGCCTTATGGCTGAATCTTTGCATATATCTTCGGGAACAGGAGGGCTACCAAAATTGCTAAAATAATGGTCATACATTGACATTTGACCTTTTTACGTTAAGGTCAATTTTGCTTCCTTATGCATTTGTATGGAAAAATGTTCAGAATTTCAAACAACTTCTCCTCTGGAGCCTCTGGGCCAATTTTGCTCAAATTTCATATGGAGCCTCCTTAGGTAGGGGGAACAAAAGATAGCTAAAATGGTCACGGTTCGTTGACCAAGATGGGCGCCATGCCCATATATGGTAAAAACCTTTATAAATCTTCTACTCTAGAACCGAGGATGCTTTGGGGCTGAATGTTTGCATAAATCATCGGGGACAGGGGGTCTACCAAAGTTGCTAAAATAATGGTCATACATTGACATTTAACCTTTTTACGGCAAGGTCAAGTTGCTTCCTTATGCATTTGCATGGGAAAAAACATTTAAAATCCTTAATCTCCAAAACCGAGGATGGCTTGTGGCTGAATCTTTGCATATATCATCTGGAACAGGCAATCTACCGAAGTTGCTAAAATAATTGTCATACATTGACATTTAACCTTTTTAGGGCGAGGTCAAGTTTGCTTCTGTATGCATTTGTATGGGCCCCATACATTTATATGGAAAAAATGTTGATAATTTCAAATGGCTTTTCCTCAGACGCCTCCGGGCCAGTGTTGCTCAAATTTCATGCGGAGCCTCCGTGGGCAGGAGAATGAAAGATTGCTAAAATGGGTATGGTCCATTGATCAAAATGGCTGCCATACCCATATATGGTAAAAACCTTTAAAAATCGTCTTCTCCATAACCAAATATGCCCTGGGTCCTAATCTTTGCACAAATTACGGGAGACAGGAGACCTACCAAAATTGCTCAAATGATGGTTTTATGTTGACATTTGACCTTTTTGCCTCCAAGGTCAAATTTGCTTCCCTATTTGTGTGGGCCCTATACATTTATATTGAAAGTATCGAAGTGACTTGTAGATCAACAGTAGTTAAAATTGTTCTGATTGGAAATCTGAGATGGCCATCATCTGGTTTATATTTATAATATTTCCCTGCCACTGTGCTGTTTACATGTATAAAATCACGATTCTTCAGAAACCACTTAGCCAATTTCCACCAAATTTCACATTGATCCTTCTTTTAAAATTCAGAAACCACTTAGCCGAATTCCACCAAATTTCACATTGATCCTTCTGCTGAAATGTGTTTGATAGTTTATTCAAATGATCATGCTCCATTGACTGTCAGGCTCATATATTCTTCTTCAAAACTAAGAACTGTTCAAATGATGATATTTTCATTAGTTGCGATGATAGGACTGGCAAAATGTTGCATAACATCTGCATGTCTGCAGTGGCTATGTCACTCAGGTGAGCGAATTGTGGCCCGTGGGCCTCTTGTTTTTTGTGTTCCTAAACACTTCTGTTTTTAAATGTTCAGTTCTTCTCAAGAAGGGAGGTACATAGTTGATGAATCTTTTACATTATGGAGACAAAATTTAAATATTCTCATTTCTATAGGTGAGAAGAGTATCCTGGAAAATATTTTTCTTGTGTCTCTATGAAAACATGTAGTAAGTACTCAATTGAAGTGCTTCATAGCACTTCTAATAAAGTGAACCCTCATTACGAGGTCCTTTGTTCCCAAAGATATGGCCATTAAAATGAATTTGCTTTTGTAAAGAATTCTTAATGAGCAGAATGATATTCAATAAATTCCTTGTTTTATTCTTATTTCTTCATAGAACGTATGTTTTGGATATTTGTTAGAATCGCCCTTGTGAGGCGATTCTAACAAATATTCAAAAATATGTTGCTTGAAGTATTGAATGATAATGTTTCTGCATAATTTCTGATTTACTGTCATCTCTTTTAGAGAGGGTTTCCATGCTAGTCAAATTGTCAGTATAATGAATTTTGTCGTCGTATCGAGTGTCTGTATAAAGACCATGTTTATTGTTTTCCAGGTTCGAGGTAAATGTGGCAGTGTAACTGTGAGACTGATCCCTGCCCCTCGTGGAACAGGTATTGTCAGTGCACCTGTTCCAAAGAAGCTGTTGCATATGGCAGGTATTGAAGATTGTTATACATCTGCTAGAGGTTGTACGGCGACATTGGGAAATTTTGGTAAGTTTGAGTATTTTGACATTTCGTGTTTTGATTGTGTTGGGGTTTAACGACACGTCAACCCTTGTGGGTCATTTTGTGTCGTCTCCCAGAGAAAGGGAGAAAAGTGATAGAAGAGATAGTAGAAGAGATTAAAGAGAGGACAGGGAAGAAAGGAACAGGAATGAAAGTGAAGAAACAGAAGAAATAAAAATATTCCCCATCTACCCTTACCTGCTACAAGGTTAGCAGGCCTTGCCCAACTGTAAGCCAATATCAGTTGGACGCCCCGTTGACGTAAGATACACGACACCTTCGCACCACTCGACCACCCCAGACATTTTGTGTACTCCTATCCCAAGATAATGCACTTTTTTTTCAGTCAAAAAGTAATAGTCAAACCTGTCTTAAGCAGCCACCCATGGGAAGCTTAAAATGTGGCTGCTGAAGGCAGGTGGCTGCTTAATACAGTTCAAATATATAAGTTTATGAATTTTCGGGCAACCTTCCTCTGGCTGCTTAATACAGGTTGGCTGCTTAATAGAGATGACCACTAAAACAGGTTTGACTGTATTTTTCATATTCATTGTCAGTGTCCTACAGTATTTAACCCTTGTCTTGCTAAATAAATTACTATTCACCGCCCACTTCTAATTTTCAGCCAGTCAGGTTACTTAATCCAGTTTGTGGATACAAATTCACATAATGGACGCAAATGACCTGCATGGGTTGATGTGTCGTTAAACCCGACTCATTAACCGCTTAGAGGACTAAGCCTGTTTACTGGACAGCAAAAAATTTCAGCACATTTGCATATCACTTGATGTAAATTTTAACGAATCGTTAACTTACGATGTTGTGAGCTTTGAACAACTGGACCCTGATCAGAACACAGGCTTATTTGAGTCTTTGTTGTCTGCATAAACCTGAAGGAAACATTGACAAACTTTTATTAGCGACAAATCTTATTCATTTTCCTCATCCTTTAAAAGGAAAAGAATTTGCTGCCTGTAGAACTTCTTTCCTTGAGTAGACCCCTTTTCAGAAGGGTTGGTGTACATATAGGAAGCTAGAAAAATTGCTTCTCGTAAAAATACTCCCATAAGTAAACCACCCCCAGAGATTTTCCTGGGCCAAAGATCCATCCCAGAAAATTCCATGGGTCCCAGATTAGCCAGGTGTCTGAGGTCCTGTAGCCGCCAGTGGGGTCCAGGAACAAAATCTCGGTAAGGGAGACGTGGGAGCTCCCCCACTTCCCAGGCCAAAATAGATTTAAAGCAATATTGGGTTAGCTTAGACAGCCTCCTTGACTGTTTTTGTCGCACCTGTGTTAGCACGCAGGTGCGATACAGGCGTGCCGTGACCCGTCCGTTCGTCAACAATTGACTTGTGAGCGCAACTCCTCCTACAGTTTTTGGCCAATCGTTTTGAAACTTCACAGATGTTTTGGCCCTAGCGTGTAGATGTGCATATTGTTTGCTCATAATTCTCAGATTTTTTTTTTTTTTTCAACTTTTTCCGCTTTTGTTAACTTCTTCAGTCGTTTTTTACCTAAAACCCTTATAGTCAGTGGGTGTCTTGTGAGCGCAACTCCTCGTACAGTTTTTTGCCAATCATTTTGAAACTTCACAGATGTTTTGGCCATGGTGTATAGATGTGCATATTGTTTGCTTATAATTCTCAGATTTTTTTTTCAACTTTTTCCGCTTTGTTAACTTAGTCAGTTTTTACCTAAATCCGTTATAGTCAGTGGGTGTCTCGTGAGCACAACTCCTCATACAGTTTTTGGCCAATCATTTTGAAACTTCACATGTTTTGGCCATGGTGTGTAGATGTGCATATTGTTTGCTCATAATTCTCAGATTTTTTTTTTTAACTTTTTTCGCTTTGTTAACTTAGTCAGTTTTTACCTAAAACCATAATAATCAGTGGGTGTCTCGTGAGCGCAACTCCTTCTACAGTTTTTGGCCAATCATTTTGAAACTTCACAGATGTTTTGGCCATGGTGTGTAGATGCGCATATTGTTTGCTCATAATTCTCAGATTTTTTTTCAACTTTGTTTAAAACTTAGTCAGTTTTTACCTAAAACCCTTATAGTCAGTGGGTGTCTCGTGAGCGCAACTTCTCCTGCAGTTTTAGGCCAATAGTTTTGAAACTTCACAGATGATTAGGTCACGGTCTGAAAATTTGCATATTATTTGCACATAAATCTCAGATTTTTTTTTCAACTTTTTTTCGCTTTGTTAACTTGGTCAGTTTTTGCCTAAAACCCTTATAGTCAGAGGGTGTTTCGTGAGCGCAACTCCTCCTGCAGTTTTTGGCTAATAGCTTTGAAACTTCACATATGATTAGGACATGGTCTGAAGATGTGCATATTATTTGCACATAAATCTCAGATTCATTTCAGCAGAGTTAGGGGTTTTTGATTTATCCCCAAAATTGGTTTCTGCTCAATATCTTGTGAAAGAATTGATGGATTAGGATCATATTTTGCATACATATTGTTGTTAACAATACCTAGCTTGGGATTTCGTCAATTTTCAGCTGAGTTACTGGCCTTGATTAATGGGCAAAAATGATATCCGCTCAATATCAATATCTTGTGAAATAATGGACAGGTTTAGATAAAATTTTGCAAGCCAATATTCCAAATTTTCTACTTGGTCCATTTTTCTAACCTATCAATTTCTTGAATACTGCAAAATAGATTTTTTTCAATACAAATAGGAACTTGTATGACTTAATCCCCGCAGGTGCGACATTGCTTTTCGCAGATTTCTTGTTTTTTTTTTATCATGATGAAAATCATGCTTTTCCTTTATCAGGAATGAAAAAATAAAGGAATGAAAAAAAAAACAACAAAAAAACATTTGAAATGACAAGAACCGACCACAAAAAATTCAAGAAAAGGAAGCTAAATGAAAGATCATTCATGAAATTCAATTTCCTTTCTTGTGTGTGTGTGGGGGGTTGGGGAGTGGGGGGTGGCAGAGCTCCAGATAAAAGTGGGGTATCTACAAAATACTTTTATTATTTTTTCACGAAAACATGTTGTGGGTTTTAAATAAAACTATAAAAAAATTCTGAATGGCGGGAAAATTGAGGTTTAGAGTTTGAGAAGCAGTTAATGCAGACTACATATTCACTGCACTGTTACTTTGCCTGCACCCAGAAGTGACCCAGCATGACAGTTTAGTTTGTTTTCCAACGATGCTGAACTTTCTCTTGCCAGGCATGTTTACGGTGACCGTGTCCATTTTCATTCCCATTTAAAAACCAGACAATAATCAGGACATTGCCTATCCCAACGCGAAGGTTACTGAAGTTGGGTGTTAATGTGAATTTTGAGATACAGCCATAACTCATTGTGCCAATTATATTGTGCCGCCAAACAATAATTTGGCATTTTTCAAACAATAATTTGGCATTTTTCATTATTTGAAAAAAATTTTGTCAACAGGCTTGAGGAAGTCAGCACTTATCGAATGTCTGATTCATACCGAAAATAGTGAAGTTCCCACATCTTTGATATTCACCCTATTCGCTAATCAAGCACATTGATAAGCTTCATATAAAGGCAGGATATATCACTTAATACAATCAAAGCTTTTATAATGCTACGATTAGGGGCACATTAGCATGGCGCTTACTTGCGGTACTGATGTGAAAATTTTTGAGGACTCCTTTACTGAAATTTGATGTGCCTTTTGGACTTTCTGCTTGCCTTTCCAACCCACTGATTTTATTTCTGTATGCCTAAGGCAACTTAAATTTGCGATTTAGCACAGGGCACAGTCCAGGAAAATCCCAGCACCCTAGGATTGCCCAAATCAGTGTGCTATTATCATAGTTTGAACACATGAGGCACTTTTTACCCAACCAGGAAAAATATCGTTCTTATTTCCCAATGAAAATGTAACTTGGTACTCATTAGAAGTGCCTTGTGGAGAGCTTATGAGTACAACAACATATATTTTCATAGAGAAATAAAAATACCTTCAGTGTTTGGTTGAAAAAATGCACCTTATCTGGAACTTGCTTACTTACTTAGTAGCTATGTGAGTATCCCTCTTATCTGGAGTATGCTGTTATGCAAGACCCAGTTGTTTTAAACTTAACAAAGTTGTTAGCTAATGTGACATTAAAGTTTCTTGAAATCTGGCAAACATTTTTTTTTTTTTTTTTTTTTTTGCTGAAAAATGTGAGTAGCTCACATTTTTGCACGAAAACTATCAATGTATTTGAAAATATCTTAGGGACAACATTAAACATTTGTCTTTAATGAGCTCATTCAGCTAACGATGCTTTGAACAAATGGGTCAAGGTTTCTTAATACTTTTCACTGACAAAATGAAAGGTAGTAAATTTGCAGACAGTAAAGGTCATGATCAGATGGAAAGTTCAAACTGTAAATGTGCCATTTCTAATCAGTTGTGTACAATTTACTTGCAGCCAAGGCGACATATGCAGCCATAGCTCAGACATATGGTTACCTGACCCCTGACCTTTGGAAGGAGACAGTCTTCACCAAGTCACCATACCAGGAATTCACCGACTATCTGGCAAAGAACCACAAGAGAATTGAAGGTGGCCAGAGACAGGAACAGAAAGTCTATTAAATAAAGAGCTCTGAAAGCTCCTGCTGATGACTTTAATGTAAACAAAGATAATAAAAAAAAAACCAACTTATTTTGGTGTTCTTGTGCTGATACACATCATAGCTCCAGATAAGACAGGTGTCAGTGCAATAGTTTTCTTATTTCTTCACAAAAACAAATGTTGTGGTTCTCATTAGAAGCGCCTCACCGAGGTGCTTCTAATGAGTACCCACAACATATGTTTTTGTGAAGAAACATACCCACAACATATGTTTTTGTGGAGAAATCAGAAAATTTCAACAATTTATGGTTGTAAAAAAGCTCCTTATCTGTTGCTACATTACACATTACTGTTATAGTGGTTTGCAGAGGTTACATACCACATTTACCTTAAATATTACCCTGATTAGATGCTGGATTCTGCAGTATCTAATCTGGCTGTATAGGGTTTCACAGTTTGCTCAGGCCTGCCTTTCTGAATACTTGGGGTAAAAAGATGGTAGGTAGTTTCTGGCGAAAGAATGTGCACAATACTGGTTAACCGCTTAGAGGACTAAGCCTGCCCAGTAAACGTGTGGTTAGGTAAACTGACCGCGCTCAACATGACCCCAGTGGGTTGACTGGGCCGTAAAACCTCGACACAAACAAACAAGTGAGAGGGTTATTTGACTAGCTTACAATTTCATAAACATTTTCTCCTCCTAAATTCTTGCTTATTTGCCACCTGTGGTAATTGATGGCAAACCACAATTTTTAGCTCACCTGAGCTCTACTCAGGATGAGCTATTGTGATCACTTTTCGTCCGTTGTCCGTCCGTCCGTTAACATTTTCAAACGACTTCTCCTCTGAAGCCACTGAGCCAATTTTGCTCAAATTTCATATGGAGCCTCCTTAGGATGGGGGAACGAAAGATTGCTAAAATGGTCGCGGTCTGTCGACCAAGATGGCCGCCATGCCCATATATGGTAAAAACCTTTAAAAATTTTCTTCGTCATAACCGAGGATGCCTAGGGGCTGAATCTTTACGAGAATCATCGGGGACGGGAGGTCAACCAAAGTTGCTAAAAGAATTGTCGTACGTTGACGTTTGACCTTTTTACGGCAAGGTCAAGTTCGCTTCCCTATGCATTTGTATGAGCTCTATACATTTGAATAGGAAAATTGTTAAGAGTTTCAAACGACTTCTCTTCTGAAGCCTCTGAGCTAATTTTGTTCAAATTTCATATGGAGCCACCTTAGGGTGGGGAAACAAAAGATTTCTAAAATTGTCGCGGTCCGTTGACCAAGATGGCTGCCATGCCCATATATGGTAAAAACCTTCAAAAATCTTCTTCTCCATAACCGAGGATGCCTTGGGGCTGAATCTTTGCACGAATCATCGGGGACAAGAGGTCAACCAAAGTTGCTAAAAGAATTGTCGTACGTTGACGTTTGACCTTTTTATGGCAAGGTCAAGTTTGCTTCCCTATGCATTTGTATGAGCTCTGTACATTTGAATGGGAAAATTGTTAAGAGTTTCAAACGGCTTCTCCTCTGAAGCCTCTGAGCTAATTTTGTTCAAATTTCATATGGAGCCACCTTAGTGTGGGGAAACAAAAGGTGGCTAAAATTGTCTCGGTCTGTGACCAAGATGGCCGCCATGCCCATATATGGTAAAAACCTTTAAAAATCTTCTTCTCTAGAACCGAGAATGCCTTGGGGCTGAATCTTTGCACAAATCATCGGGAAAGAGAGGTTTACCAAAGTTGCTAAAAGAATTGTCATACGTTGACATTTGACCTTTTTACGGCAGGGTCAAGTTTGCTTCCCTATGCATTTGTATGAGCCCCATACATTTGAATAGGAAAATTGAGAATTTTAAATTTCTTCTCAGAAGCCACTGAGCCAAATTTGCTCAAATTTCATATTGTGCCAGTCAGGGGAACGAAAGATTGCTAAAATGGTCGCGGTAGGTCGACCAAGATGGCCACCATGCCCATATATGGTAAGACCCTTTAAAAATCTTCAGAACTGAGGATATGCCTTGGGGCTAAATCTGTGTACAAATCATCAGGGACAGGAGATCTACCAAAATTGCTAAAAAGATTATCGTATGTTGACATTTGACCTTTTTACGGCTAGGTCAAGTTTGCTTCCCTATGCATTTGTATGAGCCCCATAACATTTATATGGGAAAATTGTTGAGAATTTGACGACTTCTCTGAAGCCACTGAGCCAAATTTGCTCAGATATTTAGCTCACCTGAGCATGAAGTGCACATGGTGAGCTATTGTGGTCAGTCAATGTCCGTCGTCCATCATGGGTCATGCGGCGTGAACAATTGCTACTCTTCCTACACCCCAGGGCCAATTGACTCGATACTTGGTAGGAAGCATCAGGGTGAAATGTAGATAAAAAAATAGCTAAAATCGTTCCGATCGGAAATCCAAGATGGCCGCTATCTTGAAAATCTTTTTCGCTTCTTCTGAACCGAAAGGCCAATTGACTCCAAACTTGCTAGGAAGCATCAGGGTGACTTGTAGATCAAATATAGCTAAAATCGTGTCGGTCCAAATTCCAAGATGGCCGCCATGGCAGCCATCTTGAAAATCTATTTTTCGCTTCTACTAAAAACCAATTGACTCCAAACTGGTTAGGAAGCATTGGGGTGACATATAAATCAAAAATAGCTAAAATTGTGCTGATTTGAAATCCAAGATGGCCACCATGGCATCCATCTTGAAAAGCTATTTTTCACTTCTTCTCCTGAACCGAAAGGCCAATTGACTCCAAACTTGCTAGGAAACATCGGGATGACTTGTACATCAAAAATAGCTAAAATCGTGCCAATTGGAAATCCAAGATGGTCTCCATGACAGCCATCTTGAAAATCTATTTTTCGCTTCTTCTCCTAAACCTAGAAGTCAATTGACTTGAAACTTAGTAGGAAGATCAAAAAATAGTTATAATCATTCAGATCAGAAATACAAGATGGCAGCCATCTTGAAAATCTATTTTTTGCTTCTTCTACTGCACCGAAATGCCAGTTGACTCAAAAGTTGGTAGGAGGCATTGGGGGTGACTTGTTTTACTTATGACATTTTGAAAATTTCAGCATTTTAACCTTGTAAGCAAGATATTTCAAAAACTGTTTAAGCCATTGCCTTGTCATAAGAGTATTGGAAAAATGTTGCATGCCATCTGCATATCTGCAGTGGCGGTTTCACTCAGGTGAGCGAGTTGTGGCCCGTGGGCCTCTTGTTTTTTTTTTAACCCAAGAAATACTTGTGCAATTGGTGCTGCATTTTATAGGCCAACCAAACTGACCTATCACTTTTACCTTTTGATTACAATATAAATAAATGTTAACTACATTGACAGGTAAACAGGTATAACCTTACAGGTGAGCATGGCATGCAGAATTTTCGGCATGCAGAATTTTCTATCATAACCTAAATTGTACTATGGACAATGTCCTTATGAAAACTAAATGTAAAGGTCAAAGTGACAGGTCGATTTGGTCGATCTACACTGTATACAGCGCTGAAGCCACTGTCTGCAACTGCCACCGTATCCACTTACACTCTGCCGAGGACATTGCACTATGTGAAGAATGGCTCAGACCAACATGCATATCTGAACACTCAAATGTGTGTCAGTTCAGCCCTTCATGGCTTTAGGTGCCTGGGCCTTCCTGCCTTTATGACCCTATAACATAGCTCCAGGAAAGAGCAGGTAATCGGGTAACTATCCTTTTCATGGAACAATATTGTTGGTACAAAATGTACTTGTAACAATTGTATGAAATGTTGTTGTTTTTTTTTGAGTATTGACAACGTAGGTTTTCGTGGAGAATAAGAAACATAAATACTTCTTCTTTGATGAAAAAAAAACCCCAAAAACCTGGACCTGTGCTGTAAGACATGACAGTCATAAAACCTGATAAATATATCAGCTTGGTTGTGAGTCCAGGAAGGACTTCAGTAACACAGCACTTGAATTGAACAGATCTTAACTCTTGTCCTGCTGAATAAATTAAGATGCCACTCCCATTTCTAATTTTCACCCAATCAGATTACTTTATCAAGATTGTTGATATAAATTCACATACTTAATGGCAAACAGTGCAGATCCAGATCAGTTGGCTTCTTCAGAAGCCACCTGATCTGGATCTACACTGTTTGCAAAGGCAGGATATATCCGGGTTCACCAGGACAAGGGTTAAGGCTAACTTCCCTTATAAAATAGAGCATACATGTATATGGTTGAAATAATTGTAAAAGGATATTCAAGCACGGACACGGGTCCTTTAGGGGAACCATTTACAAACCATTGATTTGCTGTAAAAACTTTAATTTGGCTGAAAAACCTATACTGTAATCCGAAAACCTGTATTTTTGGCAAATTATCATATGGATGGAAAGGCAAAGTGACTGAAGGAATGACTATATCCCCACAGCTTACTTTGTATACGGGTGTAACAGTTTATCTGCCCCACCCCCTCCACCAAGCAGCTTGCCCTCCACCTCAGAAAACCTTGCACACTTGGTTCAAAATGATAATTTTTTGCGACAAATTCATATTGCACAGTTATTAGAACTGGGCAGCTTATCACCATCCCTGGAAACCTGGCAAACTCGGATCATCATCATCGGATTTTTGATTAACGTGCAGGTACATGGGCAACATCCACATCAGTGGGCCCCCTTCCAGATAGCTGGCTTGCTGCACGCATGGCAGATCTCACACCAGATCTCCACATATTTGTATCATGAGGGTTGATAGCCGAGAGCTTCCACTCTCTGCAATCCCTTTCTGTCAGCTGCTTCCATATCTTCATGGACCTCCCAGGCCCACGCTTTCCCTCAACCTGTATGTGAAAGGCTGTCTTGACTGCACCGTTGGAGCGTTCCAAATGTACATACCAGCGGAGCCTTCTCTCCTTCAGAATGAGGTCCAGATCTTCAATGCCAAACCGCGCAAGTAGTTCATTGGTTGGTGACAACGTTTTGCGGCCTGACATTGCAGATCTGTCTGATCATTGCCCTGTCATTCCGGTGCAGACATTGGAAGTTTGGTTTTGTCAATGGCCAAGTCTCACTGGCAAGGAGCATTGCGCTCCGCGCACAAGAGCTGTACACACGGCCACATGTCTTGAGAGAGAGATAGCGTGAAGAGAGAACTGATAGCAGCCCCTTGACTTTCTTCCAGGCGGTTTTCACACGTGTTGTGGTTGAAAGTTCACAGCCACCTACTGCTGAGAGCATATCACCTAGGTAGCAAAAGGAAGCTGCCGCCACCAGCTTGTCAGATCCGACTTGGACTTCCCTCTGTGGTCTGCCGTCTAAGGGGCGTGCAGTTCCCTGGCACCGTATACATCTGTAGTCAGGGTCCTTTGTCAAACGCTTGAGCCCACTGCATTCCTTGTGCACCCAGTGCTCGCAGCCGTTGCAGAAGATGCTGTTGCTGCCCACTCCAGTGCGACAGACGGCGCATGGAAACTCGCCTGAACTCTGCAGGAGGTCCAGGCCCGTACCGCAGATCATGATCGTCTTTCCTGCATTTACTCGCGGTCCTTTCTTTTCTTTCCAAGTGAAGAGCCTTCTGACACATTCTTCAAGCGATTCAGCGATGATAACCAGGTCATCGGCATAGAGGTTCTCCCAGGGGACCCCAGAGCGGAAAGCTTCAAGCACAATGGTGAAGAGAAGTGGGCTGAGTACTGAGCCTTGGTGAACACCGACCTTCACTTCAAACTCTTCACTGTACCCCTCACCAACACGGACACGGCTCCGCGCATTTGCATACATCCCCTGCACCAGTCCTACAAGCCACTCCTCCACACCAAGTTTTCCCAGCGCCAACCAGATGACTTTCCGAGGTACTCGATCAAACGCCTTCTCCAGGTCTACGAAAGCCATGTAGAGTCTCTTGTTGGCAGCTAGATACTTCTCTTGCAGCTGCCTGACAACAAAGATTGCGTCTGTTGTGGATCGGCCAGGGACGAAGCCAAACTGGGAATTGTCGATTGACACCAGTTGTCTATTGAGGCCGTCTACAATCCTCTCCAGGACTTTCAGACCTGCTCTGTCAGCTTGAGACCGCGGCAGTTGCCCCTTTCCAATGCACCCCGCTTTCCCTTGTAGAGGCAGACAATGGAACTCTGCTCCCAGTCAGAGGGTACCTTAATATCGCGAATGATTGCAGCTGCGAGGTCACGGATCATGGAGGCGCCCATGTCACCGGCTGCACGTATCATCTTCACCACTATGCCTGATCAGAAAAGCTATTTAGTCATATTCAACATAAATTTCTAATGCACAAATATTGCTGTAGTAAATACTTGCTTTTACTTTTTTTTTCTCTTTATGGGAAGGTGTTGAGACCAAATACATTTGCATCAACACAAACACTTATTTGGACACTTGACTCTTTACGGCTGATGCTTAACGCATTCGATCTACCGCACTGCTTTTCAAAATTATTGGGAAAACTTTTTAGTAAAATATGCACCTTATAAAGGCACACTTTAAAGAAAGATTAACAGAGGACTTCATGAAAAGATTGTTTAACCTGCTTATACAATTCAAATGAGTAGCCACAACCTATGTTTTATAAAGAAGTAGATACAAATACATGGGCTGTAACCTGAAGACTACGAAATCGCTGTGCGTTTATAAGGGTATGTGCGGTAATTAGGTCGAACACGGTATTTTAGAACTGGAACAAGTCCACTTGACTACCTGTTGGTGGACGAATGGCAAACCGCGTAGAAGCTGATCAGATCTGGGTCTACTCTGCTCAGGCTTGTGCGTCCCAACAGGGTAATATGACGCGTCATTTCTCAGCTGGGTTCTATAGCGAGTCTGATCACTACGAAAACAGTCTGGCGATGCTTTTTATGTTTCGCGCACAGAATATCTGATACATTTAGGCCATATTTAGAGGTAAGTCATAGGCCTATCTATACTGTATATCCACAGGCTGGCCTCGATCCTTCGCTATTTGCTTTTTTCAGAAGGCAGGATTTCGCCTGATATGGCTCCCATCATGAGTAACCCTTTTAGCGCTGATCACATCTGTAGCAGACAGCATTTTGCATTTTTTGCTCAACTGAGCACGAAATGCTCGTGAGTTCCCGTAGTGCTAAGTGCGTCTCCACTTCTACAAATTCACTTAAACATCTCCTCTGGAACCTTTGGTTTAATTTTGCTGAAACAATCACGGAAAGCATCTCTTAAATTCCTTCAAAACATACAGAACTGGTTGCCATGGCAACGAAAAAAAATAATCTCATAATCTGCCCAAGGGATTTCAATGAAAATTTACACGGATGCTTTTGGGTGACTTTTTGTCAGATTCCTTCAACTTATGTTGATCCGTTGAAAAACATAACCGCCAGTGAGCGGGGCATTTTTCCTTATATGACTATAGTGAAAACTTCGAATATCTCAGAATCTGTTCAAGGGATTTCAATGGAATTTTACAGGGATGTTCTTTTGGTGACTATCAGATTCCTTCGACTCATGTTGATCGGTAGACTGGCTCCCGTCTAACTGTTTTTGAATCAGCATATGATTTATATTTTACAAAAATCCTATCTTTTGGAATGTCTTTCTCTCTGATTTGGCTGATCAGTTATGATGTTCTGTCAGGAAAGGGAGATGATACGTATAGAAAAATAATCAAGGAGGACTATTTAACCTTTGTTAGATTAGAAAACTTAAACTCATTGCGTGGGCCTGGCTAGTTGATCGGCCAAATAATATGGCTGCCAGTGGATGGGGCATTTTTGCGCAATATACGGCTATAGTACACACTTAAAAAATCTTCTTAGATTCTACCTTATGGGTTTCAATTGATTTTTATAGGGACTTTCTTTGAGTGACTCTCTAACAGATTCCTTCAACTCCTGTTGATTGGTTGAAAAACATGGTCGCCAGTGGGCATGCTTTTTTGCCTGATATATAGCTATAATGCAAAAATCGCCGTAGAAAGGCTTTATAGATTTCAATGAAATTTTCCAGGGATGTTCAATGGGTGACTATCAGATTCCTTCATCTCAACCATGTTGATTGATCGAGAAACATGCCGGGCAGTGGGCAGACCATTTTGCCAATATATGGGTTTAGTACAAACTGCAAAAATATTCTCCGAAGACGGTGCCTGATAGATTTTAATGAATTTTTACAGGGATGTCCCTTAGATGACTCTATGTCAGACTTCTTTACGTTGTCAGACTTCTTTACGTTATCTTTAAAGGAAAAAGCACGTCAAATAATAAGCATGTTAAAACATAAAGGGCATGATGAGCTGAGCAGTTTGGTGAAAAACTTATAAAAATCGGTTGATAAATATGAAAGTTATTGGATTTTAAAATACTAGAAAATGTTGATAGGGAAGAGGCTATTTTTGTAAGTGACATCATAATCACCGTATTAAATATGCAAAAAAATGAATAAATCACATCTCAAACAATATTTTGTTGTTGTTTAACTGTAAATGTGTTCATTTGCATATAAACTGTCAGCTAATTCAGATAAGCAGAATATTTCTGTATCAAAAAAAAAAAAAAAAAAAAATAGATATTTAATTAAATATTCAAAATGGCGGCGCCCATGCTAGAGGCTATATAAACATATGATATTGTCCATATTTCTGCTCAAAATATAGATTGTGGGAACTCGTTAGAACCTTCTCGGCGAAGCGGTTCTAACGACTACCCACAATCTGTTTTTTAAAAGAAATAAGAAAGATTATGTGCACCCCAAAACCCGTTTTACTATATAAAAGTGGAGTTTAAGGGGTTCATATTTTATAGACGTGTTTTCGTGATGTATTCGGTGTAAAGCGACGCTTCAGGTCAGTATGTCTGATCCGGGTTTACATGTTTATGCAGAAGTTTTGTGGTCTATGTATGCGTGTTTCTTACATTCTTATATAAGTATTGCAGGATTAACTGTTAAGTTGTTGTTTGCCAGCTGTCTGTTGCAAATTTACTAATGGAATCTTACACAGAACTTATTTTGTTTTTCTTTTTTTCCCTGTTTGGCTAGTAGAGTTTAATGGCCCAGTCAACATTATTTAATAGGCCGGAATTAATGTTACGTAGAAAAAAAAAAGTGGTCCAGCTTGCTATTCTGCATCAAGCAGTTATGTACATCATTCTAGCTGACATTTAATTAAGCAAGTCCATGTAATGAGTTACCAATAGGGTAAAGTGGGTTTTACATGCGTATACATGATATTTGATGTCTGTTCAAGATCTGACCGGTTCTCTTTAGAATTGCTTCATTGTGGTTCATTAGAATAGTCTAGAAAGAGAGTCCTTGTGAACAACACGAGCGGAAATAAGAAAAAAAAAATATATGTATCTAAATTTTTCACCTAAATCTCATGTATAGAGGCACTACATAACCCCGTATATAGGCATATTGGCCTAATTGGCTATGCTCAGAGTAAAGCCTCAGACTTAACTGGTATCCACATAATGAAAACACGCCTATTCAAACACATTGAAAATTTTATTGCCTAAAATGAACAATTCCAGATAAAAAAATAAAATATTTTTCTTGTTTCTGCACAAAACCTAGATTGGAGTCGGTTCTAACGAGTACACACAACCTATGTTTTAGATCAGAAATAAGAAAAATAATGATTATCCCTCCAACCCCCGATTTTACTATATAAAAGTGGGGTTCGAGGGGGTCAAAAATATATAGGCATGTTTTAATGATGAGCGTCCATGCATATTATGAATAGACTGCTTGGAATGCACAGCCTGATCCGAGTCTTCGGTGGCGCACGTGTAAGTTGCAGGAATATAGAATGACTGCAAATAGTCATTTAAACGTTTTGGGGGTACTTGCAGTTGACTGCACGTTTTATGGCTATTTTCAGTCGCTCTTCCGTAAAACAAAGTAAAAAGAAAATATAATTATTTCTCTTTATCATTGCTTCCTGTATTTATGGACTGCACAATAACAAATCCCAACAACTAAACCAAATACTCCGTGAAAAACGTGTAAATAAATTCAGCATATCATCAATTCAGCGTTTTAGCCCCCTTAAGCTGATCAGCAGGTCGCTGAAGTCAGCAAGAAATTCAGCGTTTTAGACCGACCCATATAAAAGATAAAATACAATATATTTCCTATTTCTTAACCGATTTTGATCAAATTAGAGCCAAAATGCTTGTTTTCTACAGATGGATACTTTAAGACATACATTGAATTAGTGGGTCTTACCCTTTAATAGAACGGAAAACATGGCTACCAGTAAGTGGTCAGTTATTGCACTTGACTTGTCTAGTCAGGAGAGCATTTGATTATCTCTGTTTTTAGGAGAGCATTAAGCCATTTGATTATCTCTGTTTTCAGGAGAGCATTTGATTATCTCTGTTTTCAGGAGAGCATTTGATTATCTCTGTTTTCAGGAGAGCATTTGATTATCTCTGGTTTTGAGCAAAAAAAAAAAAAAAAAAAAAGAGAAAAGTTAATGAGACATCCATGGATTCGCCTTCGACTGCTAGGGTAAAACCTATCTTGAAAAGCAGCTAGTTGCTGAGCCAGTCTACTAGTTGCTTAGAAAGCATCACGAAAACATGCCTATATAATTTTGACCCCCCACCTCACCTCCCTTTATATGGTAAAACTGGGTTTACAGGGTATACATTATTTGTCATATTTCTGCTCAAAAACATAGATTGTGGGTACTCGTTAGAACCGACTCGCCAAGGCGGTTCTAACGAGTACCCACAATCTATGTTTTGAGCAGAAATATGAAATTATCAGAATTTTTATCTGAAAATATTCATTTTTTGGTGGTAAAATTTTCAGTATATTCGAATATGCATGTTTTCTTAATGTGATTACTACTGACGCAAAATCAGAAAACGCATACGGTAGGTTAACTGGCCATATAACATGGTTGATAAGAGCGATTCACCTGAATAATACAAATGGGTAAGGAAAGGCTCATGTGAGCAATAAAGAACATTCATGGTCATGTTTAAGTTTTCATCATATGGCAGAAAAAAATAGTTAAAAAGACACAAAATTCCATTTAGATATTGTTCCTGCTTGGGCTGTGCATATCAGCCATTACCCAGGTCAAAGACGTATAAAATTTATTTTACGTCCTTGCCCAGGTGAGCGATAAAGAGCAATCGTGACCCTCTTGTTTATTTATCGTATCTTTTAGAGAAATAAGACTTGACATTTATTTCCTGTGAATAATATTTTCTCTGAAAAAAAAAAAAAAATAGAATGTTATCTGGTACAATTTTGCTTGGTGCTTTAAGAGTTATTTAGCCACACCATTACGAAAACATGCCTATTCAAATATATACTGAAAATTTTAACACCAAAAAATGAAAATTTTCAGATAAAAAGTCTGATATTTTTCTTATTTCTGCTCAAAACCTAGATTGTGGGTACTCGTTAGAACCGCCTCGACGAGACGGTTCTAACGAGTACCCACTATCTAGGTTTTGAGCAGAAATAAGAAAAATAATGTATACCCCTGTAAACCCCAGTTTTACTATATAAAAGTGGAGTTTAAGGGGGTCAAAATTATATAGGCATGTTTTCGTGATGCAAACAAAATAATGTCTTCGGGCATATTCGACAGAGAATGCCCAGATCACCCTGAACATCCGCGTAGCCGGATCAGGACTTTCTCTGCATACATCATTAGTTGCCCTTCTCAGATTATACGGACGTACAGATTGTTCTGAATTATGTTCAAAAATATATTTTCACTTGACGCGGCACATTTGACAGAATTTTTGTTCAGCTGCAAATTCTGTTACAGACTTACTGCAGATTTCTAAATGCCAATCATTTTTTGACTACTCATGCGCCACGCCCTGATCAATATGAAAATCGAGCACTCGAATCAGATATTAGAGGGATCGTTCAAACTGTCACTGGTTAATGCAGCCATGAGAGTATGGTAGATGTCCGTCGATAAAGTTTGCACATGCAATTTCGACTCGGCTTTGTGAGACTGGCCGCTGAGTTATTATTATTATTATTATTATTATTTTTGTTGTTGTTTTAAATCTTACTTTTTCTTGTGCTCGCAGAGTAAAATAATGTAAACCAGTTTAGAGAACATACCAAATTAGTGCGCTGGACGCACGCACGTTCCTGCTATCAACTTCTTTGGCAGAACTAAACTCCAAATGTTTGAAGAAAAAAATAAATAAAAAAATAAAAAAAATATATAAATAAATAAAAACATAATGAAGAGCAGCTATCAGCAAGCAGAAATTCTCTTCAACCGAGCATACATCATATGCCATGACTCGCAAAACACATCAGCCACAGACAGGACTGACATATGAGCCCCGTCCATCCCAATAAATGGGCTGCGGGTGCCTCTGCGGCAGTGATGCTGGTAGCTTAAGGGGAATGGATACATTTTCAGGCTAGGCAACACTGTCAAAAGTCTTTTGCCTCCCCTCTGAAAAGTTGTCTACTCTAAAAGGAAAGAATTTGCTTCCCGTGGGAGCAAATTCTTTCCTTATAGAGTAGACGCATTTTCAGATGTACAGGAAAGCAAACAGAAGGTCACAGAATATATCTCTCTTGTATAAAATGAGAGCAAATCTACCTGGTATATTGGGTCCCCTTAAAGCAGAACTTGAGTTCTTCAGTCGTCTTAGATCAAACAGAAATCCTCCCCTTCCCCCCCCCCTCCACCCCCCACCACCCCCACCCCCCCCCCCCCCCCCCAAAAAAAAAAAAAAAAAAAAAAAAAAAAACGGACGCAAAGTCTCGACATGACCTAAATATTTTTAATGTGACGGTTAAGCTTAATAACAAATATGACAAGATGTTCACAGGCAAGAGGAACAGAAAATAGGCATCCCCTGTCAAGCACGCCCGAACTATCATGATCCGCGATACAAGGTAGCCACAGACATTAAGGAGATGCCTATAACAGAGAAACACCCCGATAAAACCAATATAAACCAAACGAATGGAAGCGAAATGCCGCTAAGAATAATTTCTCCAGTGAGAAGATTTTTTTTTTTTTTTTTTTTTTTTTACAACATTTTAGTCTATAATGGTGATACTTTTTTTCTGACATTAAATTTTCTGGCATATGTATTATGAATCGACGGCATCTTGACAACTAACAAAGGGCTCTCTCTCTCTCTCTCTCTCTCTCTCTCTCTCTCTCTCTCTCTCTCTCTCTCTCTCTCTCTCTCTCTTTTGCAGTTTTAATTGTGATGTGATTGAGTTACAACTGGTATAATGGACCTACTTCAGAGCCAGCGGGGAGATTAATAAAACATGTTATCATATTATTCAAAACGGATTATTTACATATCATTACGAAAACACGCCTATTCAAATATATTGAAAATTTCACCTCCAAAAACTGACAATTTTCAAACAAAAAACTCTGATATTTTTCATATTTCTGCTCAAAACATAGATTGTGGGTACTCGTTAGAACCGCCTCGATGGGACGGTTCTAACGAGTACCCACAATCTATATTTTTGAGCAGAAATAAGAAAAATAATGTATACCCCTGTAAACCCCAGTTTTACTATATAAAAGTGGGGTTTAAGGGGGGTCAAAATTATATAGATATGTTTTCGTGATGAAAAAAAACAAAAAAAAAAAAAAAAAAAAAAAAAAAAACAACAAAAGAATAAAATTAAACTGAACCTGAATCCATAATGAATGAGCTAGTCGACTGGTTATTCGGCTCAATAAAGGCAGCTGATAACTACCTTTCAACTTCGTTTTAAACTTAACTTGCGTTACTGTATTTGCAAAGTGAAAAAATGACAAACTGAAGAACTGGAAAAAAAATTTTTACTTTCTTTTAGTGGATCTCACCATCAGTTTTTGAAACACATACACTCGTACAACTGCGTGTTTACTAACAGGAACGCACACAAACACACTTTAAGGCGCATTGAAGATCCACGACGCCCTTGTATCCACGCAGTAGTGTCAGATCCAACTTTGCCTTGTCGCTTATGTAGGGCTGAATTTAGCTGTGTCATGAGAGAGAGAGAGAGAGAGAGAGAGAGAGAGAGAGAGAGAGAGAGAGAGAGACTTTCATTGATTGCATTATGTGACGAATGACGAACTGAAATAGGATTTTTGTGTCAGATTTACTTTACAAATACTTGTTGACTGACCCTCGTCGGTGAAATTTGATAATGCTGAGTAGTATGACATGGTGATGTGCTATGTGCTACATCTCCTGAGAGTTCACACTCACCTGTTGTCATAGAAATCAATATTGTAGCTTATATCTGATGGTCGAGTCGTGAAAAAAGGCTTATACCAAAGAAAACGTGAAGGTCTAAAACTATCCATCGTGAGTCCGTTGTTTGTCAGGTACATAAATGATCCAACGCTTTAAATCTATGTATTGGCAACAAATGCACAAGCTGACCTTGGCCGTTGCCGTATTCATTTGTATATAGGAAACTATGACGTTTTTATCACATGTTTCGTTTTCTCATTAACCTTTACACCTGTCTGGGGCTAAATCAGCAGAAGAAAAATTGATGACACTTCTCTTATTTTTTCCCCAGGAATTAAGCTTTGAAACTTCGTGCAAACTGTCTCCTAAGGAGATCATTTGTATGAAATGTCAAAGCCTATGTCTGGAAAAAAAATAAGAAAAATATTTTAGAATGTCTGTTGAAAATTTGACCAGCATGCTAAGCGGTTAAATAACCTGTATTCATTACAAGCAAATACCTAACGTAATAGTTCATTGAGTGTCTTTATTAACGCTAAGCACCCTGGGTAAAATTTTCAGCAGACGACATTTTGAAATGTTTTCTTATTTTTCCCATAAACAGGATTTGATATTTCAGGCAAATTGTCTGCAATGGAGACAATTTGCATGAAATGTCAAATCCTGTTTTTCTCTGTGGAAAATAAGAAAAAAAATGTCAGCAATTTCTGCTGAATTAGCCCAGAGAGTGGTAAAGTTTAATCAGTTTTAGTAGATCTGTAATCTGCAGAAAATGAGAAACAAGCCGCGGAAAACAGAGAAAAACGAAACTTCGATCGAAACAGTTTCCGTAGCAACTGCACTGATCTTTTCAGTCATCGGCTTTCTTTTCAGCTTAATATTCTGATCTATAAACGTTCACAAACAGTATTCTCTTTTATTACATGTATATAGTTTCTATATTAATTATTTTGCGACTTTTCCGCAACACAAAACCAGGAAGTGACAATAAATGGCCTGTTTGGACAACGAAGTTACTGCTATTATTTTGGACAATGGCTCGGGAATGTGTAAAGCAGGATTCGCCGGCGAGGATGCTCCGAGAACGATTTTCCCTTCGGTTGTCGGCCGACCGAAACACCAGGTAGGGAGTTGCTGTTGTTGTTATGATTGAAAAGTCGTTTGGCCGAATGATTATGACTGGCCTCTCTGGCATCAGACATCGTTAGCATTTGACAAGGTGATATCTTCATAAAAAAAAGTGCTGAATTTTTCCTTACTTCAATACGAAAACATATGTTATTGGTTATCAGTAGAAGAGTGTCGACGAGGCGCTACTAATGAATACCCAGAACATATGTATTCATGGAGAAAAAAATGTTAGCATACACCTTATCTAATGCTATATTGGAGAAACTGTGTTCTCTGTATAGATACATTTAGAAACATACATGCGTTGCCTCTATGCAAACAGATCGTTTTATTAACATTTATATCCAGGGTGAAGATTTGGCGCCAGTAAAATAGTAAAATAGAATTGAATACTCCTCACTACCCGTGTATTTTACTACTGGCCGTTCTAATGCGGTGGTTATTTTGTTGTACGCTCTTTGACCCCTTGCTTCATATTAAGTCCTGTTTGAATTTTAGGATTTTGGACACCTGCTGCATGCCTGGCTGCCCACTTTGCTTTCTTTTATTTTCATTTTTTTTCGTGTGTCATACAGTGAACCCTCGTTACAACGACAACATTTGTTCCGTGAGGCGATTCTAACAAATATCCAAAACATGTGTTTCTTTAAAGTGTTGAATACAAAGTGTTACATCTTAAGCGAATGTTTCGTGACAGTCAAATTGTCATTATAACGAATTTTGTCTTTGTATCGAGTGTCGGTATAAAGAGGGTTGTCTGTATTTTCTCATTCTGATGCTAGCATTGCTGTCTGGTATTGTGATCACCTCACTGTGGAGGAGGGAACTGGTTGCTTTGCTTTTCGTTGGTTTCTAAAGGATTTGCTATTCATTGTAGTTTGTTTGCTCTTCCTGTTGATATCAATGGTAAGCTGTATTGTGTGATTCTGCCTCTTCCTGGACATGTTGCTATGGTTTGTTGTTGCATGACAAAGATGGCCTTATGCCATATACTTTAGTGAAGGCCCAACTTAGCCGAATATCCACAAAATCTGATTTGATCTTTATTTGTACGTCGATATGGTATACAGTATCCTGACAATGATTCTGTAAGTCAACAAAAGCCCTCACTACCTGTATTTGCCATAATTGTCTCACGTTAGATCTAGAAAGGCGCCATAATCATGCACAATGGTAAATGGTCAACGTGCTATGGTGGATAAATCCACAATGAGTTTTAATGACAGATTTTAGCTGTCATTCTTCGTAACCGTCATCTTTTCCAGTGTCATTGGGTTTCACCACCACTTAACATGCTTCCGCACTAAAAGTAGTGTAATTTATACCCAAGTTTTGCAGCATTTACAAATGAATGTAGTCAAAATTATATTTCTTTGATGATTAAGAGCCTTATCTCTCGAGTTCTGAATATAGTGTTGGCTGAATATAAAGAAAAAAAAATACACGAATGAAAAATTTCTAGTTTAAGTGACGAATGCATATGCATGAGGAAAATGTAAAAAAAAAAAACGGAGCTAATTAACAAAAGATATATCAGTCCGCCATCGTTGTTGCTACTATTTAGTGAAATTTCTGCCAATGAAGGCATACTCTAGTCAGCGTTGGCTTCTGCCAAAATCTTGCAAGGTCTATGAAACGCATATATGTATCGATCCACGCTAAGTAATTATTACAGCTTTACTGACTTAACAGTTATTATATTCATTTCGCAAACATTTCAACAAAACATTCGAAAATAGAAGCTTGCGAATCTTCCTCGGTGTAAAACTGAAAACAAAGTGACGTGCTGGCGTTCAGATTTTCATGAATTTCCCAAGAAAGTTGTCATTTGCAGTGCCTTTGTCGCTTTGATTAATTTTAAGTTACAGTACGAATATGAATCGAATCGAGCTTGCGAGACCAAGTAGCATTTAACATCAGAGTACTGTAACGTACTTGTTTTTGTTTGCGTTGGGGTTTAACGACACGTCAACCCTTGTGGGTCATTTTGTGTCGTCTGCCAGAGAAAGGGAGAAGAGAGATAGAAGAGATAATAGAGGAGATGAAAGAGAGGGACATGGGAGAAAGAGGAAAATGAAGAAAGTGAAGAAACAGAAGAAATAAAAACATTCTGCTGCAAGGATAGCAGGCCTTGCCCAACTGTAAGCCAATATCAGTTGGACGCCCCGGTGACGTAAGAAACATGACGCCTTTGCCTCACCCATCCAACCCCAATAACGAACTTGTAGTATGACGTCACAAGGACTACTAAGACTTAAACATTGCATAGTTATTGTACATCTCTTTGATAATTATTGTTGTGTATAGCTCCACCTTCTATGCTATTTAACGTTATTATGTTTATTTTTTCTAATACTTCATCCCAGTCAGCATTCTACGTAAATCTATATCGGGCCGTCATCGGCCCGTCAGGGTAGCTGACGGGCCGATGACGGCCCGATGTAGATTTACGTAGAATGCTAGCTGGGATACTACAATGCTTTTTATGTTCGGAATGATGCTTATATAGTTGTATCACTGAGAGACAGTGTACTATATAGATATTCTGACCATACTTGTCCTAAAGTTTTAACAATAGTGTAGAACAAGTCTAAGAATTCAGGATTACAGATCATAGCCTACCAATGGCACCATTTTACTACCCGTTGATGCGTGTTAAAAAACTGCTGGATAAGTGTCAAACAGTGTAGACTCTGATCTGATCATGGTGTACCTGTGCCAATACTTAGGGTAAATATGTTTAGTGTTTTTGAATAAAACATATAAAGGTTGCCCATGGGAACAAAGAACACATAAAAGAAACGAAAGCTTGAGTCTCGGTTTTAGTGAGACTCTTCATATGACAGCGGTAGTTTGCAGTTAGTGGAACTTGATTTTCCAAGATAAGTCGACTCTCGTTACCTTGACTTCGCTTATCTCGAATAACGCTTATCTCGTAGTGAAAATCTGGTCCCTGTTTTCAACATAGGAATCTAATAATAGGTAGCAAAATATTGTGGAAAAGAGGAGCAATAGAGCAATTTCTCCTCTTTTCCACAATATTTTCGATATTTCTCTAACTTCAGCGGTCAAATTACATATTCATTCGTGAAATGTGGTTGTTCGATCCATTTTTTCATCGATTCTGCAAATCTGATATATGTCGAGGTACAATTGTCACGAAGTATTTCAGAGAGTCCCTTGGACTTCGAGATAACAAGAGTCGACTGTACCCGAAGGGCTCAGTATGATCCCAAGGAAAATAATAATAATAATAATATTAATAACAAAAAAAAAAAAAAAAAAAAAAAAACAGAAAAAAACTGCATTTTGCAAGATATGCTCCTGTATCGACTTTGTTGATTGCACATCACGGTCATTTGTTGAACACATTATGTCTTTTCGTTCCTTTCAGTTGTTCGTGCTCGACCACAGAGCATGTTAAACTGTTCGATCCCACAAAGTACTTGTTCTACGGAATAAAGTGAGGTAGAACAGTGCAAGACCATCCCCAGCGGGCACATGACGTCTATACAACGTCGCCTCAACGTTGATGCAACGTAGATGTAACTTAATATTTTTCGCGGCGTCTGATCTGGGTCTATACTGTTTGCTCAGGCAACACTTAGGGTAAATACGGTGGTAGTGAATAAGTGAGTGTGAAAAGGAAAAAAACTGCAACACTTCTGAGGAGAAAACTAGACAGTATTTTGTTTGATTTCAGGCTGTTATGACAGGTGTTGTCGACAGAGGCTATTACGTCGGTGACGAAGCCCAGACTCTACGGGGGATATTACAGCTGACGTACCCTATCGAACACGGCATTGTTTCCAATTGGGACGATATGGAGAAGATCTGGTACCACACCTACTATAACGAGCTGCGTGTGGCGCCTGAGGACCACCCTGTTATGTTAACAGAAGCTCCTCTCAATCCTAAATCAAACAGAGAAACCATGATGGAAATCGTGTTTGAGAAGTTTGGTCATCCGGCATTCTACGTTGCCATTCAAGCTGTCCTGTCGCTGTATACGACCGGTCGGACTTCCGGGCTTGTCCTGGACAGCGGGGACGGCGTTTCGCATACTGTACCCGTGTATGAGGGTTACTCGCTTCCCCATGCTATTATTCGTATCGACTTAGCAGGGAGAGATTTGACAGACTATCTTAGAACAATTTTAACTGAGAGAGGTTATTCGTTCATAACATCAGCCGAGAGAGAGGTTGTCAGAGATATAAAAGAAAAGGTGTGTTACGTGGCACGTGATTTTGATGCTCACATGAGACTTTCGGCCTCTAACAGGTCTATGGAACTCGAAGAAACTTACGAATTACCAGACGGACAATTAATAACTGTAGGCAATGAAAGATTCCGATGCCCAGAGGTAATCTTTCAACCGTCTTTCATTGGTCTAGATACGCCAGGGCTTCACGAATCCTTATACAATTCCATCACAAAATGTGACGTTGACATAAGAAAAGACATGTATGCAAGTATCGTTTTATCCGGTGGTTCCACACTATTTCCAGGTATGGCCGAGAGAATGCTGGGTGAGATGGTTCATCTAGCACCATCGTTAATGAAGGTGAAGGTCATAGCGCCACCTGAGCGGAAGTATTCCGTGTGGCTCGGTGGTTCAATATTAGCATCATTGTCTTCATTCGGCTCAATGTGGATCTCTAGAGAAGAATACAGAGAATCCGGTGCCAACATAGTGCATAGAAAATGTTTCTAAATCAACTCTTTAATCCCAGATGTCTTCAGTGGACTCGTCTATAATGCAAGTCCGAAGGGTCCATTATCTAACTACAGGGACGTTATATAGAAACCTGCTTCAGTTTATATTTTGCCAGTATCATTGCAAACAATGCAGACCCAGATCAGACGCCGCGTCCTGCGGCGTCTGATCTGGGTCTACGTTGTTTGCAATTGGCATCTTTTGGGATGCTCTAGCAAAATGGATTTAAAATATTCAAGAGCATTATCACACAT